>OZ024684.1:2022500-2622500 GCA_964016965.1 Diacarnus erythraeanus | reverse complement strand
TACTTACTATATATGTCTTATTTGATGTAGTTATGATCTCAGGTGAAGAGATGTATGTATTATCCCCTATAGTACTATTCAATATTAGTCGAACCATCACCGAAGGGAGTAGTCTGTCGACAATTACAGATCCTTGAGCTAGAGGTGGTAGTGGAATAGGTACATAGGTGATCATTTGACTTTGTGGATCAATGGTGGGGTAAGTGTAAGTGAGAAAAAATGATGAGATCAGTGCTGTTATTTTAGAATTGATGGTGTATTCCACTTCAACCAATCCACTAGTTTGATTAATGTTAACTCTTGTAATGACTGGCAGAGCATGGTTTGTACTAGCTGCAAAAGAATGCATAAATGGCCATTAATTATTTGGAAATTTTATTGTTCAACAAATATTTAATTTTGAAAACTGTATCTGAAGTTATCAGATTCATTTGGATAATCTAATTTCAATGATTCTTGTTTACTTTTTGAGTGTTCCAAAAGATATTTCTATAATGTGTTGCAAATGATTGAAATAAGGACACTTGTATCATAAAGGACAGGTACATGACACAATGATTCCACAGGAGATAGTACTCAGATACAGTATTTTCAGCAAGAGATCTACTCATGGCTAAATATCATCATCCATCTAATTTTCAACAACTCAACAACTGTTGTACTACTTCTAGTTTTCAAGTGCTATAGGGACATAGAGGAAACTAATATACAGTCTCCTGGCTGCCTCTGTAGTCTCAATGCCACATAAGCCTAAATCTATGTAGCTTACAGTCACCACCTCAGTAGCTTTCTATTGGTGACTTGCTACCTTAGATGGATTCTTTGACTTTACACCTACTGTTGGAAGCATCAATTAATGTGGTGAATTGATGATTTAGCAACATTTTGAACAGGTATTTTAGCATTGTTGCTCTCAGCACTAGAACTTGGCACTTTAAGTGCTGAGATAAAAGCAGATAATATATTATGTAATAGCATACCAACTGATGAAGTGACGATTGTTGTTACAGGACCTGGAGGTCCAAAAAAATCATGAATCACAACAGTTGCTTCAATTTCCAGTGTGAAGTTAAACTCTGCTAATCCAGGCAAAGTACTAATAATATAGTTATAAGGGACATTATTTATCAATGAGTCACTGATATAAAGTGAGACAGAGAAGCTGTAGCCTTCTGGGATCAGACCTCTACCTGTGGACTGGTATGCAAAGACAGAGATTATGATACATGTAATAGGAAACCTCATATTCTATAGAGGACATGTCAGTCTCTGTATTTTTGATGTGGATCATAATTAATTTATGCATAAAGGTTTCACTATATAGAGTTATAATTATACTAAACTGAGTTGGACAATAAAATCCTACTGACTCAAAAGTTTAAGGATACTTCTGGGAGTTATTTGCAACATTAAGACTATGGTTATCATACATACGTAGTATACTTTGACATTTTTGGAGTAATTAAAACCATGAAATTACTAGTGACTATATACTCGTGGCTACTTCCCTCAGTGTCTGCTTTTCACTATTTTAGCTAGGGCTGACCATAACATATGGCTACTTTGGTTAGTAACTTAGCTGTAGTTACATTAGGGACACAGACTATTTTAAACACTTATCCATTTTAAATGTCAAGCTACAAATTCAGTTTCATTATTAGCTATATGCATCACTGATTATTATAATACACACATGATTACATAGGTGTCTTAAAATGAGAAGGTTAGTAAAGCTCACTGTGATATTAATTCTCAGTTGAGTGACATGATACTGAAATGTCCTGAAGGCTTGTGTATTTCTGTCGTAAGTATAAAAGGAGAAAGGAATGGTCGGCCATGAAATCACAAAGCCAAGGATCTGAGAATTTTGTATTCTTTCCATCACAGTAACTGGATAACTCAAGTTAAAAACTGTGGGGAGAAGGATAAAGATAATCATGAATCTATATAAGCTACTGACTTTAGGTCATGCTTTTGCAACTTTCCAAGCTATGTTGACTCTTCATTATGGTGAGGGAAAAGGGAAGAGAAGAGAAGGAGTTTTCTTTTAAGATTTAAGTACCTTCTATAAAATCACAAAAATAATTCAGGGACAAGGGGTCAGTTCTAGTTCAGCTTGGACAGACTTTATACAGCAGACAAATGACACAGACTCTATGATTGTCATGACTAGAATTTCCAATCTTTAGAACTATATCGTAATACTTATTTGATAGTTCTAATGAACTTTTTAAATCAATTTTTATATAAACTTTTTGTTTTCTTATAGAAAATTTTCCTGCTGGTTATATAGCTACACAGAGAGCTTTTAACTATGTAACTATGAATAGAAGGACATTCCTAGCCAAGCATACATACATTATGTTGAATGTGAACTTACAATAACATGTATCCTCTGGGTAAGAGCCTTCTGAAAATCGACATATATTGCAGTCAGACAAGTTCACAGAAGCAATCGATTGGGTAGTAACAGCTGTCTGTCCAGGACAAAAATCACAGTCTGAGTTAGCAACTTCTGATTTGTAGTATTCCAGAGGACAAGCTATAGTAAAAATATTATTTTTAAGCATGGAAAACCTTTCATAACATGCCACAATAAAGACATAGCTAAAATATAACCATGGTGGCAATTGAATGGGTTTTACTCTTCGGGATATACAAGGTGTTACTAACAACTAACTAGTTTTCAACTACTTTTGAATATATACCCCACCCCCACTCCACCCCCTAGATCCTTTACTGCTTCTAGCCACTTTAGTGTTGCGGGAGTGGATTTTGTGAGAAAAATGAATTTGAAGCACTTCCCAAAAAGTTAAATCTCTAAATTGACTTCTAGACTCTAACTAAATCGCTCCATTAACCTTGTGGACCTCAATTTCCTGGAGGGGGTAGAGTCACATCCTGATATTGTAGTTGAATTGGTAAAGGGTTTATTGCTTGTACAAGCAATAGGTGAATAATTATGAATTTTGCTGCTTGCTTTGTTGTATTGTTACTGTCCCTTGTCCCTCATCAGGTGTCACCATACAGTAAGTATAACTAGTTAGGAATCATTCTAATAACTATAACTGTGGTTATTATAGCTAGCTACCTGTGATAGTTGCAGTGGCGTAGCTACATAGGGGCCTTTAGGGCACATGCCCTACCAAACTCTCTTAGTGCCCTACCACTATCTGCCAGCTGAATCTGGTAATACCTTAGTGAGCAGTTTAGTCTATAGAGTGCCCTACTGGTGCCCTACTGGTGCCCTACTACATGTTAATCCTGGCTATGCCACCTAGACAGTTAGTCATAATAATCAGCAGTATTAGGCCATAACAGACTCTAGTTTACTCTCAAAGTTGTGCAGGACCTTCTTCTCACACACCTCCTCCTGTAGCCTACCAGTCATGCACTCTAAGCTGCTTGGTTTCACTGATCCAAGGCTTTAATAGGCTTAGCTATACCTTTTTTAGAGGTGGAATTCATTTCTAGAAGTAGCTAAGCTCATTTTGTTGATCACTTTACTGGAGCAGGTCCTAATATCGTACTCATTCATGCAATATTGTTGTTATCGCTGTTAATTATCACATTCAATCACTTGTGTAGTGCATTCTCTTCAAGGGAGAATAGCCAATCTTATCAGGAGTCTGGTCAATGATTGTCAAGTAAAACAGAAGAATAATTACAGCATAACTTTGAGATTTAGATTGCTATAAATCTATATTCCATTTTTTTGTATTTTGTGTGCAGGTAATGTTTTGGTGCCTGCATTGGACACTATAGAGATAGTGAATAGCAGCATCATTAATATACTGCACCAGGTAGTATTCAATGAATCGGAGACAACGCACCGTGTCTATGCTGGATTCAACTTTAGTATTTTCCCATTTTCGGGAGAGTACTTGAACTGTAGTGTACAAGTAGATTATGATTTGAATTGTGGGAGGATATTTTGTGGTGATGATTTCAGCCATTGGCAATTCACCAACAGTGTAGGGGAGAGGTGTGAGAACATTCGTATCAGGGTGTCTGGACATCCTGATGTGAACAATGGGATACTAAAGTTTCACCTTTATGAAGATATCCTGAAAACTCCAATAGTTATTTCCTCAATGAAAGTAACTGTGGCATTCCCAGGTACAGCCCTAGCTCTAGCCCTAAGACATTAATTTTGTACATGTATGCACAAGCCATTGGCTAAACGTACCACCTCAAAACTCTAATAAGCAAAATTATTAGTCCCTAAGAATTATTAGTCATAGTTAAAATACTTAGGTTCCGCCTAAAATACTATAGATCTTACTGATCTCAGTAGTAGTAGTAGTAGTAGTATGTGAGGTCATACATGTACAATGATTAACATTTAATTTTCATAGTCAATGGATATTGCAGAAATAATAATGAAAGTTTAATTCACCAGAAAAGATATTAAACTAGTTAAATTCCCAAAAGGCTTATCTGTAGTATCTGGGGCAGTGTGGGGAGATCATTGTTCTAAAATTAATATTTCAGCAGTACAAACAGATAGCCATAGTTCCTTTTGTTGTCATACATTATAATCTATCTTCAATTCTTGGATTTAAAATTGTTTATGATAACACTATGAAGCTCCTATTCAATAGCTATTTATTCCATTACAGATGATAGTGTAACCACTGAAAGTGTAACTACTGCTATAACTCCACAATCATCTCCATCAACAGCAGGTAGATGAATAGCTTCTTGTTGTTGTTGTTGTTGTTGTTGTTGTTGTTGTTGTTGTTTTAGTAAGATTTTAGTGCTAGATATAATCACAGTGTTTTAATAATAGATGGATCTTCTGATAGACAGACAGAGGATGACACATGTACATGTAAGTGAACTGCCACATGCTAATACAATAACCTCCCCCATAAACAACTATGCATACTCAGATCAGTAGTCACCTCATTTAGCTTGGTTATGCATGTACAGTTGCCCCATTCAAGGATACAGTGTCTTTCCCATCCCATTCAGCTATAGAACATGTCCAGCATCCTTCCAGCAGCCAACCTTAGCTAGACACTTTTTTCACCTAGATATTAATTATTAACTATTAATTTTAGTCAAATGGGTCAATTGCTTAGAAATTGACCATTTCATGACTATGCTCTGCTTCATGACAAAGATCTCCAGCCTTAAAGGTCACACTGGGTAGTAATATAAATTTTCTAGCTATAGTCTTGTCCCCAGACACTTTGTGAGTCACAAAGTTTGGTACTGACCTCAACTGATAACCTGAAAGTAACATGCTCTGAGACATTTATACATAGGACAATTGCTTAAAACTCACGGTGAAGTACCAAGCTTTGTGACATCAAATTCCAGATCTGTTAAGAGATAAGAAAATCCAATCTTAGCTCTCATGAGCCTACCCACATCAGCATTGCTTCTCAAGACGCTATTCTGTGTCTAATTATCTATACCAGAGTTCTATCTTGGAAGCTATTCCTACAGCTCTAGGGGAGTCTGGGGCCCCACCCCCAGAAATTTTTAATTTTTGGTAGTAATCTTTGTGCTCTGAGATTGTTTTATTGCAATGAATTGATTCATATACTATTGATTACATATAATTATATGGTTCATAGTGCCAATTTTTGTCAGCTTCCCCAGTAGATAGAACCCGGTATTCATGCTGGAAGAATCATTTACATAGTATTTTTGTATTGCACTATCTATAGGTTCTGATGATGGTGGATTTTTCCTTGCTGCCTCTATAATTATGCCAGTCTTAGTAGTGGCAAACGTCTTACTTCTCGTGACGTTGATATTTATATACATGAGAAGCCTATAGGTATGATATGTAAACCTATCTCATACCAGACTCACTAAGGACACAAAATCATGACTCCTTTATTTGAGTAAGGATATAGCTGCTGTGATACAAGTAACCAAACAGAGGATGCTCCTTACCTTCCATATTTGTGTTACTTTTGAGGTAAAAGGTTATCATGTCAGACTAGGGCCGGCTCTATACACTTGATATAGAGGGAGTCACATGACACACATAAATATTATAACATGCAGTGATAATAGCAAAAAACCTATTCACATAGCTACTGTCATATAGGTTTATAGCTGTAGACACTTCTTGTATATTATTATTGTGACTTAACTAACATACAGATCAACTAGATAATAATGGCAGGTGACTCTTACTTGTGTGGTCTTTGGCTATAATGCAAAACCAAATGGGAGAGAAGGGGTGGTAATGGAAGTAGACAAGGACCTTTTTAAGTTTTAAACCACCTCTAATTACTGCATACAGTGGAACCTCCGATTATCCTGACCTTTTTACCCAAAAAGGCCACTGATAAGACAAATGAATTGTGCATAAATAACTATCCAATGATATCATAATGTAGACTATTTGTTGCCTCTAAAGGCACACACCCCTCCCACTCCCTCCCCTCACTGTGAGTAGTTGTATCATACTTGGACCCCCACCTTTTCAGAAGTGCTGGATCAGCCCTAGCTCTCCTCTGTGTTTGTGGTCTTGTAGTGTGTAAGTCTGTGGGGGTCATCTGGCAACTTCTAGTGCTATTTACTGTACAGGCTGCTATCAAATTAAGCATTGCTACATTTTCCTACCTCTGAACCAGATAATTGAGGTCAGAGTAAGTATTCACACATAAAAATTACCCTATATCAACTGTTATCAAACTTGTGGTATCTAAGGTATGTCTATAATAATAAATGAACCTCTTGGGGAATTATCTACAGTTACTCTATTATACAAATTAATCATTGGCAGCTATATTATGTCGGTTTGGGTACATAAGCTATATTATGTCGGTTTGGGTACATAAGCTATATTATGTCGGTTTGGGTACATAATATACCTGTAATCTATATTCAGTGATCAGTCAGAGGAAGTTGGTTAGGTCATATTACATCATCACATTAATAAGTTCAATCTCTTCTTGTGGATGTTTTACAGTAGTTAAATCAACTTTGTGTCTTCCTAATGAACCTAGCTGGAATTGTCAGACGAAAGAGTAGACTTGCCCTGTTAGGCAGTTGTTTTAAGAAGACTATCATATCTGATGTTAGTAGAGTCTACTGAAAGGTAAACTTGCTCTCAGCAGAAGCTACTAGTGTTGAAACACCACAGGACATTTTTATGATTAGTAGTTGATTTTCATTCTGTGAAGGCCAAAAGTGCTGGTAATTATCATGACCAACCTCCTCTTGTGTTCAGTTTAATTGCACCATTATATCTACATTATTTTATATTTTACAGCACAAGACACAGTACTACTAGATCTCATGTTGTAGTAGTAGCTAGTAATCATGTATCTCATAGGTGAACTCTGTCATGTAGCTATATAGTTATAGTATATATAATATAGTAACATCAAGCACAAAAATTACTCTCATTATAACATGAATATTATATCTCAGTGGCTATGGCAGCACTTGACTACATCCGTCCAACACATATATAGCTATATATATTATATGGTGTGCAACAAAATATAATAGAGAGTGGTGGTATAGCCCAAACAGATCATATCACTGAAGAATTTGCTATAACAATAACAATGAAATATTTCAACTCACCACTGCAATTTCCATCTTGTAACTGGTACCCAGCTGAACAGAGGCACTGGGCTACAGTCTGGGAGGCAGCAGGTGACTCAGAATTAGAAGGGCATGCTGTACATCCTCTATCAGTACTTAGTCCATAAAAGTTAGGTGGACACACTATGTAATAGAAATAATAGTGACATGTATAGCTGCTATAGAATAACTAATTTTGCAGTTATATTTTGGGGCCCCTACTGTTATATTTATACCGGATAGGATCTAGGACTTTGAAAGGAGGTTGGGGTGGGGGAAAATGAACTTGGGGATAAGGGAATGTGCACAGCTAGGCTCCATTAATAGTTACCAACACATACAATAAGTCAAAAGAAAACAGTCAGAAAAAGGTACATGGCCTACTTAGTTGGGGGGGGGGGGGGGACAATTTTGCTTCCAATGCCCTCCCCTTTGGATTCATCCCATAGAGCATATGTACAAAGATTATGTGTCTATGGCTATAGATATCTAACCTATAGCTCTATTAATGGAGCAGACCATCCTGACACATTTGGATAATAAGTCAATGAAACTTTACTTTTATATCATGGAACATCTCTAAAGGACACTCAGGAGTAGTCAGGATATTTGAATAATTTGACTACACAGTGTACATTAATTAAAACTTTACTAGCAAAAATATTATACCGACACTGTGATTATTGAATCTTTGTTTAATTATTGGTTCATATACTTCCAAACAGTTTGCAAACAAGCTGTGTGACCACAATAAGAATCAAGTTAACCACTTCTTGGTTTACAGTGGAACCTCTGATTAAGGAAAGCCTCCACACAAAGGATCTAAAGGAGGACACTTGTCTTGTTCCCAACTAATACTTTACAGTCTGTAACCAGGAAAATGATTGGGGAAGTTTGAATAGCTAATAACAATAGGATGATCATGTGTCCTCTTGATGTAGTGGACCTTATAGTGAGTAGGGGGTGGGGGTTACAGAGAAATCTGAGGCCATCCCCTTGGTGTGCCGTTATGGTAACACACGCGCATGCATGCACATGTGCATCTCTTTTTTTTGCACTAACTTCCTAGTGTAGAGCTCACTCCACTTGCCCCAAATTATTGCCTCTGAATTTATAAGGACGATTTCTAATAAAAATACTAATCCCTTTGAGGATGGCTGCAACATCAATACAAAAAGAATATCAATGGTATAGCCAGGGAGGTACTTTTGCATCCCTCTTATACAGTTGGCTTTGACTTTTGTTAGTCTGACACTATCACTGTATTACAGATCTAGAAAGTGGGTATGGATAATCAGCACCCCCTTCATGTCCTGGCTACAACCACTGAGTATTTCCTGTAGTGATGTCACCTAATATTATATAATTATGGTTTGTGGTAAGTTGCTAATTGATAATACTGTACAAATATGGCTCACATATTATATAAAACCCTGTAAAGGCATCACGATAATAATAACCTGTGGCATGTACATAATATTAAATTTTATAATTGTTATCTTATGGATGGAGATTAGTGATATTATAGTACAGTGTGGAATGTGTTTTATGACTACATTTGGTACTGTTCAGTATTATGGAGAAAGGACCTGCCCCTTTACCTGTTTGTGTTGTAGAGACTGATATCCTGGTTGAGTCTCCAACACCAATGCTATTTACTGCAGCTATACTGAAATTATATCTCATTGATGGATGTAGGTATGAATAGGTAATATTTTCTCCAGTAGGTCCAAGGACACGTTCAAAGAAATTGAAGGTAGAAATATAAGATGTTATTAGGCCATAGGCATCAAAAGGTGGATCCCATGTCAGAGTGATAACTGTGCTGTTCGTGAATGAAGCAGCCAAGTTTCTTACTTGTCCTATAAAATTATAAAATCATTATTATATAATGCGGTATAAAATCATGTCTCATTATTATTGATTCTTTACAACATGAGCCATGCTTCACTTGTGAGATAGGCAAACTCATGAAGTTTTATCAGGAATATGATATTGGTAAGCCATAATTTTCCACATGAAGTGTAGAAATTGACCAATAAATCAACTTTATTACATTTAGCTAAAAAACAATACAGTACTAACTACTTCTGTCATTAGTTAAGAGTGGCACATGCCCCCATGCCCCTGTGTTTCTTCCACCTATGTAGAGCTATGTGTTAAATGCAACCTACACCATTCTACACAGTAATAATTTCATAGATCATTATAAATAGCTCTAATAAATATTGCGTACTCCTTACAATATTTATAACTTACCTGGTGGATGTGTTGCTACTATAATTGATGCAGATGCTGTATCGCCTGGTACATCAGTCACAGTTGTTATTTCTACTATGAAATGGAAGTCTCTATAGAACGTGGCAAAACTGGATTCTCTCAGAGTGTGACTGCAATAATAACATTATCTTGGTTAGCAATAATGACACAGCTAGTATGGACAATCTAGTTAGTAGTGTTTAGTAGTACCTCACACATGAAATGGCCCACCACTCTGATTATGACACTATTGTGGACATCATATTAAAGAGAGAGTGAAAGGCTACAGTATAATCTTTTGATGTGGAATAATTGGCAACACACATAAAACCGTAGTAATTAATAGTCCGTCCACCAGCAACTTTTAACTTGTTGTGGGCTTTTTTAAATGACGTGTTCAACCCGTTAGAAGTGGATTTAGCACATCAAATTTTAACAGGAGGTAGGGGAAAGTCCACAGTTTATTATGATGTAGTAAAAATTATTTTCCCAATAGTGACCCGGGAGCTGTATCTCAGAATGAATTTCTGTGGGATAAGGTCTTTTTTTCTCAGATTCAGTCACTTACGTATTATATACAGCTCTTTTGGCAAAAATATATAAAAGGTGATTACTATTGTGTATTCAATGCTAACATTTAGATCCTTAGAACTGTTCTTTATAGAGTAATCTACATTTTAAAGGGACTTCTATTGTTTAGTAAAGTAGCAGTGTGCATGCATGTATACAGTACTAATTCAAACATGCATGTTTTTTTGCTGCACCCTCTCTTGGTACAACTCAGCTTCATTATCATTATTTAACTATAAAACTATAATTACCTTATTCTGGTGGTATCAGTGTTTGGTGCAATATTTCCTCGAAATAAAGGTGAAGTTGAATCTAGTGCACACACAGATATTGTGAAGTTAGTAATTCTTCTTCCATCTAAACTCATTCCAAGAGGTTGATCCCATGACACCTGCATAAATTGAACCATTATTATAAGGAACTTATCACTCCAGGTCGACAAAGTGCCATGAAATAAGTAGTATACTGTTAAAATAAGACTATATATTACACTATCACTGTATAGCAGCTAAAGACAAAACAGTTTAATTTGTTCTATTCTTGTAATACAACTCAGAACTAACTAAAAACTGCCTTAATTTTATGTGGACTATTCTCTGCTTCCTCGTGTTATTGTTAGTATCAACTATATACCAAACTATATTACCATTAAGCATGGATACTATCTCTCCATAATACATTAACTATTGTTTGATTGATTGCACATTAATGTGTTTACAAGAAGAGCACTAGGGTTAGGTACAGACTAGGAACTGCAATGAATTCCTTAGTAAGTTTATAACTATAAGAGGAGAGCTTATGATTTACAGTGGAAAGTTACTACCTACCAGTCTATATTTTTGGTGAACTGGGTTTGCATCACCAATGGCTTGTTTGAATTTTGGTATAATAGAATGTACACTACACTACTATTATTATTAGTAAAGTGGAATCACTTATTTACAACTGAAGACACTTGACAAAGTACTTGAATTAGTCTCAAATAGCAACAAACATCTGACAACCTTTAGAAATGAGGTCAGCACACTTGAATACTATTGATATTAATTACATAGTCTATTCAACGTATATAGCTACTTACTTCTAGTTCAGGAAGAAAATCTGGTATCAGTGTGAACACAGATGCTAATTCTCTAGGGAAGAAGTTAGGAATGCTGCAATTTGGACCAGAATATGATGGATTGCATACACATTGGTTTCCGCCACAAGTAGACGCTGTGTAATATCTATAGTTACATTCTCCAGGACAGGCTGTAAGGTTCAGCAAAAAATAACATAATTGAAACAAAAAAATTGTATTTTGGATCCTGTCCTATATATATTATTATAGTCAATTTGAGAAGCAATCTCTACTAGATAATAGATTTTAGCATACTAGTTGTTGTAGCTAGCCGTTGCTGCAGTTGTAGTTATTGTTGTTGTTTTAATTGTGGTTTAGTTGCTGTGGTTGTTGTTATAGTTGTTGTTGTTGTTGTTGTTGTAGCAGTAGTAGTATACATAGAAACAGATCAGAACTTCATAGTAATTTTAATTATGTTGTTCATTAAACTTACGTGGCAATGTGACTGACATCGGAGCTGGTGCCTTACTTAAAGTAGCACCACTAAGAGAAAATACTGTGACTTGAAACACAACTCCATTCCGTGAAAAGTATCGATATGGCATCAAACCCTCAGCAAGAAAGCTCCTTGCTGTGACATTAGCTATAACGAATTCATTTGTTATGTTTTCAAGTTCTGATGTACTTATTACATTGATGACAAATCCATTATTCAGATTACTACTAAATCCTCCTCCACTATGGGACCAGGACACTTCTATACTCCTAGCACCAATACCAGTAACTCTTACATTAGTTGGAGTGTCAGGAATTGCTTTAGTAGTACCTGCATTAGTACGTATGGAAATTTCAATAATACAGTAGAACCTACCCTCCAAAATCACCTCTATAGAGCCATCAGGTTTACTTAATGTAAATTAACCTCTAAGATAAAGACAGCCTCCCTACAAGAAACTGTAGACCAGATTTTATTATTATACGTGTCCTTTATTCAGAGGTTTCACCATAATGTATGTCTCTTATTACTATTCTCAGAGGGGAGGATTTATAAGATAACATTAATGGTAGACGTCATAACAGCTAATAGCAGTGATATTATCCTCACAAAAATACCCAGTATGCTATGAATATTGGCTATAGGGCTGCAATAGATCACTGCCACTTCTACAGTCACAAGTTTTAATTCAGCTAGCTACTATTAATTTAAATTGTTTTGCATTTTGACTAGGCATATACTGACAGGGCACAGCTTATAAGAAGTGTATTAGGCCACTGGGCCACAAAATGGCCAAAGACAGCTGTATGTCAATCCACAGAGAGGGTATAGGAAATGATTGAGTGCAAGCTGGCTACTATTTTTCTTACCTAAGCAGAGGAAATACAGAAGGATCTGCACAATAATTATAACAACAGCATAATAATAAGTTTGTAGAGATAACTATAGACTTACCAGCTTCACAGCTAAAAAAGTCTCCATTTTATTTTAACTGTTACAGTAGTAGCTTCAGCTTGAGGATATAGACCGAATATCTACGCTCAGTAGCTAGCTATGGCTAGTCTCATGCCAAGATATAGCTCATCTACGATGTGTTAGTAAGCTACACTGATTCAGTTTCTTGTCCAGTGTAAGCTATAGTCGAATGGGGGAGTATCTAGCTGGCTGCGTGGCTTGACACACAATGTGGGGGTGTGGCCGACCATATTGGGCATCAAATGCACTATCATATTCCTCTTGGGAGTTGGGCAGAACCCAGTATTCCATTAACTTGCGTGTCAGTTGCCTCCACCTGTTGCAATGTGCAGAAGGAGAAAGTGTGAGTCATACTATTTTTGTATAATTAGTCAATATGAATACTGTCTATGCACTGGTTCTTCCAATAAACTTTGTAGCCATGTGCCTTAAGCAGTTAGCTATAACTTGCATTACTAACAGTCTAATAATTGAGTGACAGAAATCAATGTGTCTTGCTGAGTAAGTATACATGCTATGACCATAAATTGTAGCTTTTAAACTAAAGAACCATAAAGAATAACATGCCAAGAACTACCAAAGGAGGCAAAATAGTGACAATGATAGTTGTATTAGCTAGTTCTATCATTTTCAACAGGAGACAAGGAGTTAAATTTTTACCTTGATAGATATAACATTTTAACTAGCTAATAATAATTATATTATATATAATAATGGACAATGTCATGGTAAAAAAATATATAATATTTTTGTTATGTCAGTGTAAGTAACAGTCTACATCAGTTACACTAGTTGGTTTGTAATAGGTCAAAATGTACCCAATGATCAATACAAGGATGCCAATAAAATATAAGCTTGCATGATGATAGAACACCTTAGTCTTCTGGCCATAACTAAGTTCATTTTCCTGGCTAGTTCTGGACGATCTTCTCCTATACATGACACTATTCTCTTTATTTTCTTCTTTTATCAGACCAATAGCCTAAAATTATAGTGACACAACCACAACAACAACAACATATTGTAACATTAGTAGGTGTGACCCAAATCAATAAGTACTAGCTAGCTAGTATTGTATAATTTGCTTGTACTCTTCCTAGGTGCTGGAAGATCAGTTAAAGTGGGGTGGGGCTAAAAACCTTATGGCAAGGGTGATGTGCCCACTCCCATGCATAGTGTGGAAGCAAAAATCTGTTGAAATAGTGAGATCTGTAACAACTTCAAACTATAAATGTCATTAAAGCAACAGAGAATAGAAGTCGTGGAAATAATACCAAAAAAAAAAAAAAAAAAAAAAAAAAAAGAATCTTCATAAGTGTATAGTCAATAATAGTTTAACAATATTATCTTGAGTTAGCTAGCTATAGTCACATGGTTTGATTATAGCTAACAGTAGGGGCCCCTGGCACTTCTTATAATAATTATTATCATCAGCATATTACAACTGGTCATTAATAGCTTTAAGTTAAGTCTCTAACTGCCATAGCTATACCTATCAGAGTATATTCAGGCCATAGTATTCATAGCTCAGACCATGCAGACATGTACCTGACCATTATTATAGTATCATGCTACCTGTAGGGTGCTTCTATGTGTAAATTTCCTTACAGTATTCTTATAGTATATTACAGTAATCTTATTTTATATTCAGTAATCTTATTATATATTATTGAATATTACAGGTATATTACAAATGACATAATGTCCAGAATTAACACATAGAAGCATCCTAAGTAAGTAGGTAGCTATGAATAATGTAGAAAATTCAACTTGAATGTACATTACTGCCAGCTAGCTATGAAAATGTGATGTCAGTAGCTCTAGCTAGCTATGAGTAACTAACATATCCAAAAATATTTCCCTTTTCTTCCCGTATTTACAGTAAGGTGTCACTAACCTTATTGGATAGCTTCACCCAGTCTGTTTTTAGAAGAACAAACCCAGTAATCAGGCACTACAACAAACCAGAAATTATCACAATAATAAGAGAATAATATACAATAATAGCAATTTTGAAGGAAGTCATGAAAAATAATTGTTGCTGGATATAAGCATTGAAGGAATAGGCATATTATACAGAAAAGTTTATATAGCCTATTGCACAATGTTCTGTCATACTTTTTGTTACAGTGCTCTTTCTAATATTATTTAATACGAAATAGTGGCTTGTACATTATAATTTCAATCCGTCCCCTGACCTGTACCTGCGTTGTTACATACCTGAGAAAATGTCCCAAGGAACATTCCAATCCACATTCCTGTAATGCCCATTGAAGCCTTAGAGATGAGAAAATATCCAAATGGTATTCCAATGATGTAATGTGATACAAAATTCACAATTGCTCCTAAGAATGTTATAGCTTGAGTTTGATTAGTATTCATAGCTTAAGGTCAGACATGTATCTGACCACGTCATTAATTATAGACCATAATAAAAATAATAGCATCTGAGCTATAGTTCAGATGATCTATATTATTAGGTACATGTTGTAAGGTTAGCTCATGGATCAAGGTTATCTCAGCTAACTGTTAACTAAAATCTTGTGGAGATCGAGCATGATATCATAGTTATTATATACAATTTTATTGTCATTAGCTAGTGTTGTTAGCTTTACGTAGATAGCACTTAACTATTAAAAGATGGAGTGCCGAGTTAATGAAGGGTGAGGACAAGTGAAACTATGAATTCATTGAAGTCACTTGTCTCCATTTGCCAAAGATATTATACATTATACTGTAGCTTGTTTTATACCAATCTCCCCTCACTTCCTATTTTAAAGGAAGTCTACATAGCTAACTTGTTACAGAAACAAACCTAAAGTTTGCCGTCCTGAGCCTTCAAGAATTCCTGTTATTACCAGCTATTTTGAGAGAGAGAGGGAAAAAAAACAAAAGCATTATGAATCCCAGTTAATTAAGGCTAATGCTTGGTTCACACTTTCATAATTAATGATGTATTGATAACTTTGTTGTTTAAATAAGATTATAATATTATATCCATACCTACATGGGTCATTATGTTTTGGCATAAGAAAGATCAGGGATAATATCACACTGACATATTTATGTCTTAGAAATAAATTTTACCATTTATACCTGAATTTGCTCAAAGAATACAAACAATATGGTGACAGGCAAGACCTTTGATACCATTATTGCGACATCCCTATTTGGAGGAGAATTAATGGTAATAACAACTAACATACACATAGCTAAAATAATTTACTGGTTTCCAGAAATGAAGATGAAAGCAATGGAATTTTTGACAGTGAGCAGAATGACACAATAGGTGAAGGATAATATGGCTGGAATGTCAGGTGATAAGTTATAATAACAAGTTATACCCACAGAAAGATAGTTATGTACTGCATAAAATTATTATGTAAGGCTATAAATGCAAAGCTCTCTATAATGAAAACTAGCTGTCTGTCAGAATGACTATTGCATTCAATTGTGGCATTATAAAATTTATGGCAACAATATTTTTAATTACACTAGTAATATATTTATGGTAGACATGACTCACTTGTTACCAGCAGAACTACAAAAACTGCTTGTTTTACTCCATCATGATTTGCTGCTCCTAGTTCATTTCCAACACGTATTGAAGCTGCCACTCGAATGCCCTCAGAAACCTGATGATATTAATAATAACTAAGTATATATAATTACTGTAGGAGATATGTAATAGTATTTTTGATAATTAGTGCTAATTTCTTTTTCTTTGAATATTAATACATTAATAGAGAACCATTAGATCACAATGTACAGTTCATTAGGGGTGAACAGTGTAAGTCTTACATTAGGGCTAGGCTAGTGTTACAATAGCATACTTAATTCCTTTTTCTCAATGACTTTTGTCCATGATGACCATTTCCAAACATTATCACGCCCACAATGCCATGCATAATGATCCCAATGTTAGTAAAATAATGGGTGCTTCTATGTGCAAATTTCATCATTACTATTATCCACTAGGAGAGATTGTTGCTAGAGGCATGGTGTTGTTGTAATGTAAGGAAATGTACACATAGAAGCACCCAAAACTATAAGTTCAGTTCTTATCCACTCACTATGGATATCATGGTGATAATCTGAATAATAATAACATTAGAGGTGAGTGTTATTTCATCAAAAGTTCCGGCAACAAAATTGATTATCTCTAACGTCCACCAATCAAGACATATCATCACCATTCCGGGAATGGCCAAGCGTAAAAATTGCATCCAACCTCTCAAACTTACATGACTCCACCCCTGCCAAGTCTGTAAATGTATTTGGCTGTGCTTAATGTAAACGATAACCATTAGAGGATACAGAAAGTTGGATAATACGAGAGCCGATATTGCTCCTCTGTGCATATTGTAACAAAAATAATAATCTGTATTGCATAATCAGTAATCAATAGCTACCTTCTAAAAAATACTTATCTTTTGCCAATTAAAAATTCTCTAAAATAAATGTAGCTGACTAAATTATGACTATATACTTACATAAATTCCATCTGGAGCACATATATGAAGGTAGCATGAAGTATAATACTAACACAGTTTGATGCTATGCCAATCCAAACCAATGGCCAGACAATACCCTGATATACAATACACAATAAAATCTATTAGCTATTTGCTATAGTGGTCTTAAGCATATAATCATAATTTTGCTATGATTTTCTACCCACCTTTAGGCCTGGGAAGTGGTGTAGCTACATAGGGGCCTTTAGGACACATGCCCTACCAAACTCTCTTTGTGCCCTACCACTATCTGCCATATTTAGCTGAATCTGGTAAAAAATTGATACTCCTTATTGAGCAGTTTAGTCTATAGGTCAATGCCCTACCTGTGTCCTACTACATGTTTAATCCTGGCTACACTACTGGGCCGCTTGGGTATATACATAAATGTAATTAACAGTTGATACATTGGGACAAGATTATAATAATTGCTATTAGTGGGGTACGTTAGCAGTGTAGTTATTATTAGGCATCAAAAAACGGTGATATGGGCCTGTACCCCACCTGGTAGTGGTTCATTACAATACCTGTGATTGTAGATAAATTCGTAGCAGCGTGAGGAGAAATATGGACTATGAAATATTACAGTAATCAAATAAAAGAGTAGCCCACCAAATGACTATTAGTTCATTACTTACAGGTAGTGACAAAGAAAATAGCAGCACATACAATGAAGTATATCTGCAAAGTGAAACTTTGTTAGTGCATGTTACATGATTGTATCCTTAACACTGAGCCTCAGGGCTTAATATAATAGTGTTGGTTATGAAATCATTTGTGGTAAGTAAATTTTCCCTCTCACTATCAGCATGGAGATTTTGGTGTTAATGGGGTCAATGGCATCTCATGCTTTATAGGAAGAAAGACTATTATTTTGAAATGAAGGGTGATGTAGAAATGGATGCAAAAGAAGTATTGGAACAAGAGAGTAAGTGATTATTTCTAAAAACTGTTATTTGAAGTAGCTATATTATAGCTTACTTAGCCACGCAGGGAGGCTGCTGCATCAGAAGTAGAATAGATTCAGTATTGAACAGAAGAGCCCAGATTGGAAACAAGCATAATCCAATGATAAGAATTCCTATAACAAATATTCATCATTTGTTATGGCCACATAGCCCCTTGTATAAAATAGCACAGGAGCACATTCTACCTTAAGGGGAACTGCAGGTTTGTGGGTACATTACCTACACTCACATGTTTACTTTTAAAATTTAGGATACTTGATATGGGTATTTTGGCTATATATACTTTCATAATAAGTTGGATTTCAGAATGGACAGGTTAGGCAGTTGCCTGACCAATATAATTCTAAGCTACTTTGCTCCTAAATTTGTATAGTAATGATCATAGACTTGGCTTATTTGGCACTTTTAAAATATAACAGTGTGTTTGTTTGTTTGTTTGTTTGTTTGTTTGTTTGTTTGTGCGTGCGTGCGTGCGTGCGTGTGTGTGCATGTGTGTGTGTGTGTGTTGGGGGAGAGAAAGGAGAGGAATCATAAAGTGCTTCCTCTACCATCTTGAGAGATGAATACTAATTCCTCAGTTAAAGCATGACTGAAAATCTCACCAGTTGTGTGTACAGTATTATACCTCTAATATTCTTCCACCTCATGGAACATAAATAAATTTACCTCTTTGAAGAATTATGCCAACTCGTTTGTAATCCCTGAAACCATATGCCTGAAATTCATATAAAATAGCAATCACCATTTGCAATGCTACAATAGTATGAGAGTATTACTATCGTGGCTTGACAATTACAATAAAAGGGTCAGAAATCTGTGGAAAACTGAGAAAACTCTGAATTAATAGTTCTAACGTTACTTGAGGGGTTAGGTAACCATCAGTTAACTCTAAAAATAATTATACATAGCAAATGACAAAGTAAAGTCACCTGTGAACTAAGTGTATCGGCGGCAGAACATAATCCATCAGTTACTGCTATTCCAAATATATTTATAAACTAAAACAAGAAAAAAATTGTTTTTGATGATCATTCCTGTCTCATAGTTTACAACTCACTGATGATCCAAGACCTGTAAAAACATCAGTGTCATGTGATTATAATGAAATATATGTATGTAAGCACTATGGGTACTCTTATTTGCTGAAACTACTATGGCATATATAGCCAGCTTATGATAATTAATTGTATTAATGCAGCAAGTGGCTGGTCAGACATAACAGTACCCTGTTATGCTGAAACTACTATGGCATATATCCTTTTAGCTTATGATGGCATAATTCTATTTTGAATTAGAATGCCAATAAGTGAAGTTCTAACCTGCTGAAGTATAAGCAAGTGAGACATCTTGGATTGGTAAATGACCAAAGAAAATCAAAGAAATCCATAGAATGGACTCTCCCAGAAGTATAACCAATATCTGCACAATGTATGATGATTTAGGAGAACATATTATCTTCATGGAGAGCTAGTTTGGTCACAATGACTCTCAAAAACTTGATTGAATGCTCAAAATGTAGCTTTTTCCTAATAGTATATTCCCTCCCCTCCACCCCACCCCAGTCCTATATTCTAGTTACATATTGGTTTACTTTTTATGTGTGTGGAAGTTTATGGTTTGGACACTTGTACCAAGTTGTGGTTTCCAAATAACCAATTAACAGTAGTGGACAAATCCACATTTTTACCACCTGTTTGATAACTTACTAAACACATCTCTATAATAACAGGGGTAGGATGCACACACTTTTTTATTTGGACTTTGGGAGGACCATTAGAAAGCTCTTTGAGAGAGTTACTACATTTTGGGTACTGAATTAAACTAGACCTCTTATGAAAGTGGAAAGTTTCATTTCTTTCTGAACAACAAAGATATTATGTGTAGACGTAGTAAATAGTTTTCAACGGTAATGTTTACTCAATGTATGTATATACCTCAAGGAAACATCATAACTGAGATTCCAAATATAGTAATTATAGTGAGTCATAGATTCATGCTAAGTGTCAATGACTCATAGACCTAACTATTATAATTAGCTGAGTCATATATTCTGTGACTTTGTATTGACAAAATGAAATCTACTCAGAGTAAGTGTTAGGATTAATATCTATGGCTAAAGGCTTCCATAGCAACAAAGCTGTGAAGGAGATATTTCCAGGGTCAAAGTGATAATAAATAATCTGTTGAGTACCTTCATTTGCACTCATTAACTAAAATTAGTACATCTTTGTATAATTATAACTATCATTAGTTATGCCTCTGTGAAAACCAAGTACATAGCCACACATTTCTGATGTGAGTGATGAAAAGTGAAAAGGTTAGTAGATTAATTGGCATGGACTTGACACTGCCCAACACTCAACTCTTGCTCACACTCAACCAATTGACAGTGGTGTAGCTAGAGTGTGGCATTCGCCACACCAAAGCAGTGATAGAGCTACAGCCTTGTGCATATGCAAAGATTTATATAATGTTGGGTGGAGCTACTAACGAACTTGAACTAGCTATTGTGTCTTCACAGCCACACCAATTCCAAGAGGCTAGCTACGTACGCCACTGCAATTGAAGTGATTTCTATCTCCTTTCTACCAGTGATGACAAATTTTACAAGGTCTTTATCTCTTATGTATTGTTTAGCAGGAGACAAGCATCATTGTGGGAAGAGAGGAAGGCCTGGGAACAATGAGTGCTTTCAGGTGTAACTAGGATACCAGAATAAAACCAGAACTACCCAGGGAATCCAGCTCTTCTATTGAATCAACTCACTACTGGTATTGACAGCTTGATTAGAGCTTTTGATTGCTCTATGATCCATTGATGCCCTGGATCTGCACTAGCTCTAGTTACGAAATTCCTCATTATTATTATTATACGTTGCAGCCACACCCTCTTAACGCAGGTTCCGCCCACACATAAATTGGATGGGTGCGGCTGCAGCAGTGCGCATGAGGGCGTGTGTGCATTATAGTGCAGGGGTGGATGAGGTCACGAAGTGTGCAGAATTTGAGATTGACTTGTGGTGAATTTCTTGTTATGCACACAGGGTTCTATCTGGGGGTGGGGGTGGGGGGAGGGACAGAGAGAAACTTCACCCCTAATTTACATGGTATAATTTCATACTAGAGTATTGGAACTGGGAGAAGTAGGTTGTTGATTGATGTAAAGGAGGAACAAGATAAGGTCAAACATGCTACTATGGTACACTCTTGAAGGAAGATAGTGTATATTCAGTTAAATAAAAGTACCATATATGATACTAACAGATTTCTGTGCCAGCTCTCTAGTGTGGGGCTTAATTTATTTGCCTGCCACTGCCAGTTAGCTACAGCTCCTTTTTTCTTACTTCTACCTTACATTTATGAATTAGCTAGCTAGTGTTTTTTTTCTTAGTTAACATTAAGTGTCGCTGTTTGTTTCAGTTGTTTGAGCTTTTATAGTGTATGAATAATTTGTTTAAAAATAGTGTATTAATAGTAACAGAAAAATAAAGATTTACTTTACCACGAAAGGTTAATATCAACTGAATAAGTAATTTATGCACACACACTAACACTGGTTGAGGAGACACACACTAAGGAGTTGTGTTTGTATTTGCACAAATTGACAATACAAAGCCACTATTCAGTAAAATATGTATAAAGATATCATTATAATACATAATAATATCCAACAAAACAAAATTAAATAACACAGAGGATTGCTAAAGAGTGACATATGCTTGTTGAGGTTATAGTTTTTTAGACGGTATCTCCCAGCACAGGCCAATACTACAGGGATGACATACTGAACAAAAATCCCAAAGTAAGCACTGGTGATGCTAACCAAAAGCAGTATATTAGTTGTCAAAAATGCTATCACTAAAGGAGGCATTACTGCAATCAAAGGGAAAACGAATCTATTAATGGCCCAGTGGAAAGTATGATCTTGGTCTCTGCGATGGAACAAGATTGTAGCAAGAAATTTTATATTTTCCGATAGTACAATTGAATTTGTAGGGAAATTCGAACCCAATGAGATAACTGGAAACAATGCCAAGAAATAGCCTAGAAGAGATAATATTTGTTCACCTGCTGATAAACTTTTGGAGAATGGTACAGTGAAAAAGTTTAAAGTATATATTTCTTTCTGGTCTTTTTGAGGGTAAAGAAAAAACCCAGTATAAGCTAGCAACAGGTAGAGGAAAAGAACAAGAACAGTATTAGAAATTAAGATTGGAAAAATTTGTCTTTTTGTTGTCAATGGTGTAATTGACCCAGGAAGAGAATGCTGGAACAAGAAGGCGTAGATACACACACCAAATAAAGAATTTAGTTCACCAAAATTTGCTACTTCTGATGGGTGGCTTTTATCACTCTGGACGAACTTGAAATACAATGTTATGACAATCATGAGGGAAAAAGCTGGAGAAAAAAATGACAAATATGTGTTAGCTACATAGAAGTACAAAAATAGATGAGTAAAATAGTTGTACAATTGCAAGTAATAAGTTTAGTAAGACTCTCCTATCAAAATTCCCAGATGGTTGTTCAGATTCCACATAAGTGTTGTATCAAGGGGAGCAATTCTATTGGTGTTTGGAATATTACTAGAAGTTTGAGGGTCTACTGCATGGCTAGATATGATACTATATCTCACCAATAATCCTTAGAATGGCAGTGACTGATTGAAGCAAGATGTATAGTCTATTTGTACGTCCACAGAATGTCCATGGAAATGCCAAAAGGGCAAAACCAACCTATATAAATACCTCAATGTGATATATAGCACAGAAAGTTGAAGGAAATGAAGTTATAATACAAGAGTACAAGAATAGGCTGACTTCATATCAGGTCCCTAAATTTGCACATGTTGTGAATCACACTATACCTACATAGATCATTGGTTGTAGTATAACTTCATTCATATCCAATAATAATAATAATAATAATAATAATAATAATAATAATAATAATAATAATAATAATAATAATAATAATAATAATAATAATAATAATAATAATAATAATAATAATAATAATAATCTAATATCTAGTTTACGTGCAATACAAATGGTCCATAGAAGCTTGTATCTATTATTTTGAAATAGTACTAGCAACTGACCAATGAAAATGCTATTACAAATTTACCTATAGCTAGCCTGTAATAATAATCTGATTAGTCAATCAACACCGACAGAAGACAAGTTGCTAGCTAGCTAAGTTTATAGTTTAGTGTTGTAACTACACGGTAGTATGGTTTCAGTACTGTGAAGACAATGGCAGGAGTAGCTCTGTTGGTATTATTAAGCCCTAGTCTAGCAGAAGAGTGAAGAGAAACAAAGCGCTATAAACTTTGAGGAACTTTTTTATGTTCATAGTTATTATATTTAGTTAAGTAGCTAACTCATATCTATAGCTACCTACCTATGTTTCATGATTATTGTTTAAAATGGTGGGATATTGGATTAACATGTAATAGGATGACTGGCTGTGGTATTTGGGATTAATAGCTCTCGCTGCGCAGGTAGGAAGGGAAATAGCACTCGGCTGCGCCTTGTGCTATTTTACTCCCTTCAACCTGCACAGCTCGCACTATTAATCCCAAATACCACAGCCAGTCATCCTATTACATATAATAATAATAATAATGTGCAATCTTTTTCTTTTTCTTCATCAGTAGCTATTGATATTAATGCACATGTATAATTATATACAATAATAGTATATTATTATTACAAAAACAGGAATAATTGTACTTGGTCTTGTATTATAGCTACTGATATGAAGGTACTTGGCTGGTTCTTCAAGTTACAGCTAACATTGAGATTTTTAATGGCATCTTCATACTCTAATTAAAGTTAGTTGCTCTATGAGGACAGCTTGATTCATAGGTGATATAGATCACTTGCAGTGCAATGGCAATGGAGAATAAATCATTAAGGAAGAAGGTGACAGTTTCCTTGGGAGATATACACAAAAGTTTCACAGACTAACTCACCAGAAATATGTAGTAGAATTGAATTTGTGTCATGTCTCCAAAACAGATAGCATTTTCATTAAATCTGATGATATCAGTATCATTTGAACCAAACTTAGCACTGTAGTTATTAAACAAACAAAGACAAGGCAGTATAAAGGTGGTCATAGTGAAAGTATTGTGGCATATGCTACATGGTTCTGCTTAACCATTATAATAATTATGCATTATAAAAGATGTCTAATAATACTATTCACTCACCAAACTACAACAATCAATGACTTGGGGATAGTCACAGCATAAATTGACAGGTCTCCATAGGTGTATAGGCATATAACAATGTAGCAGAAAATAACACCAATAGTACCAACTGGCATTTCTACAGACCAGATTCGCCTAGTAACTAGATAACAGTTAAAATAATTATTAGCTTCATGATTACACTAAGATTGCAATAATAATATTATCCATAAGATTACATAATATTTTTGTCATATTTGTTAATGTACATAGCTAA
This sequence comes from Diacarnus erythraeanus, assembly GCA_964016965.1. Taxonomy (NCBI): domain Eukaryota; kingdom Metazoa; phylum Porifera; class Demospongiae; order Poecilosclerida; family Podospongiidae; genus Diacarnus; species Diacarnus erythraeanus. The sequence continues at coordinate 2,597,623 of OZ024684.1, read as the reverse complement.
GGTTAATCAATTTCAGAATAAGTTAACAAAGCCTTGGGAACACAAGGGAGTAATAGATACAAACAACACCTTTTCTGCTTCTGGTCAGACACAAATCCCATAGAAAAATAATAAGAATAAAACGAACCCCTTTTTCTGTCTTCTTGAGCATAGCTATGTCACCAGTGCAATACCTCCTGTTTAAATATGGAAGATATAAGTTTAGGCCTATGCCTTTAAGGGCTAGGGCCAGGTCATACTCATTCTAGTAACAGACATAAACAGTAGATAATTAGTGGAACCTCTACCCAGAAAAAATATCACCAACCATAGCTAATTTGATAGTATCTTAAAGCTCACCTCCATTGAAAAGCTTGTCTGCTATGGCCCCCTACGTGTAAAAGAATGAAATATAATTAAACTACTACCTTATGGAGTTCTCACCATCTCAAATCTCTCCCTTATATCATAGTCATCTTCAGAAGGATTATCTAGTGGAATAAAATTTCATTGAGGCTAAATTAGTTTTCAAACATGACTATACTATCCTTGAAAGTGCAATTTTAGAGCTGGTCACATAACATCTGCACCAAAAATGTACTTTAAATCATTAGTCTAAGAGTCCAAGGAGGTCATAGGCACAGACATAGCCATTGCAAATATATATAAGGATGAGCAGCAGTATTAGCAACTATGTAAAGGGTATCACCTGACCAATTTTTAGAACACTTTTAGTGAGTCTGTATGTTCTAATGCTATACACTTGAATGATGAAAGAAATGTTCTTGGCATAATGCACCTGTCTTCAGCTCTTGTATTACGTAAACATAAGATTATCTCACCCTTCTCCTTTTTGTGAAGTACATTAAAACATTCAAAACCAGTTTTAAAAAAATAATGTTCTAATTAATATTGTATAAACTGTTGATTTTCAGTAGTTATGCCCAAAGTGGAGTCACCTTTGGTCACTATGTTTTGGGCAGCCCTTACTGACTTACAATTATGGTGACCTTCAAGAAACAGTTTAATGACGGTCATTAAAAAAAGTATGGTTTTAACAAAACTTGTTACTCAAAACATCCCCATCTAACTGTAGTCAACTGTAGCAGGCCAGCCTATTCATTAACTGACAAGTCAACTATAGAGTTACAATAAAGTTCCTAAGCTATTATACTAGCCCCTGTATATCATATTCTCACAACAGGGACTACTAGCTAACACAACACCTCATATTCTCACAACGGGGACTACTAGCTAACAGCTAACACAACACCTCATATTCTCACAACCGGGACTACTAGCTAACACAACACCTCATATTCTCACAATGGGGACTACTAGCTAACACAACACCTCATATTCTCACAACTGGGACTACTAGCTAACACAACACCTGTGGGAAATTTTGTCAGGGAAAATTAAATTATCTATACAGCAGGGGGGTAGGAAGCAGGGGGGCACCGGGTGCTGGTGCCCCCCCACTTTGCACAGACCTTTGCAGTTGTGTATAGTGTGTGTCACTCTGTGTGGTGATAGTAAGTGCTTCACTATTTTTACACTTAAATTACTTGTAGCTACAATAAAGTGTAAAATACATGTACTAACCACAAAATCCATGATCATACATGTATTTACTTAAGGCTCACATGACATGGCTCAAAAGAAGCTAAAACTCCTTTTTTTGATACAAGAGAGGCTTGTACTTCTGAATCTCTGAGTCAGAACCTTCAAGTGTTTACATGGTGTGAGTTTAAAGGGTAACCGACAAATTTTTTTTTGCATTTTGCATTTTTCAGTAGTCTTATATACATAGACATGTGTGGCAAAAGATTAAAACTTCTGGTCAAGTATGCTCTGAGTTATGGCTAGCCAAAAGATGAGTTTTTACAATAATATCCGGTTTTGGGCGGGGCTTATTGATGACGCAATAATGTGAACGATGCGCTTGGCTTCCATTGCAATAGTGTAGTTTTAGGCCTGCTGAAAGGTAAACTGTGGCTGTTGCTAGGGTGAAATATGTAGCAGAGCAGCCAAGAAGGGGTTGATTTTGAGTCAGCAATTTTCTCTAGTGATGGTTCATTTGATGCCAACTGATTCTCTTCTTAATTCAACTCTATCTGCTTTAAGTGAATTTTGACAGATATTGTTATGAGCAGCAATCAGGGGCTGAACTACTCTGGCTGAGCAAGTCAGCCACTTACAAACAACTTAACTTAGCTATAATAACTATATAATAATAATTTATAATTATCATCTTCCTACATAAAGAGTCTCCTTTTTTTTTTCCTTTGGGGATTGGCAATGTGGTATTTCCTCTTGTGTTCCTTTTGTAAATGTGATTGATTGTCTGTGCTGTATGAATAGTTAACTATTTTATACCATCCATTGGATATGTCTGATTCCATGTCAAGCACATCAGAGTAAAGAATATAAAGAAGGAAAGCTTAAAGCTTACTCAAGGAAAATAAAGCCTAGTTGGTATTCCTGGATAAGTGCACATCTAAGTTCAAAATATTTCTTTCATGGCAAAACTTCCTGCAAGTGTCAAAGTTTTTCATTAAGGTTTGGAACCTGGAGAAAGGCTCTGCAGCACTTTCAGGAACATGAGAATAGCATGGCACATAAAGAAATAGAGCAAAGTGCTATTTATAAGGATAAGCTGAGTGAAGTAGATAAGGTGTTGAATTCACATTTCCTGTGACAAATGTGACTGCTGAAATGTGAAAGGTCATTTTCTTCTCTGATGAGACTGAAGACATACATACTTGAGAAGCACAATGACTCACTGTAGGCTGAACTATCTGTTCATACAGCAAGAACTGATGTACCTAGCTAACCAGAGAAATAAAATAAACAATAATAATAAAACTGAGATGTAATGTGAAAGGTCATTTTCTTATCAACTATTTATAATTTTGTAACTTCATTATTAAGACCCTGAAACTGTAATCTCAGATGGCTGGGTAAGAACGGGGGTCTTTAGCTTAAAGTGCCCCCCCACCTAAAATCCTCTTCCTACCCCCCTGCTGTAAGAATAATGTCAAAACATGACGAATATTGTAACACAATTATTACAATGTCTAGCTATCTGTCTCCTGGTGTGACTTACAAAAAACAAAAATATTACCTGTTCTTGTTATAGCATTGGCAGATGCCATGGCCTCCACCACATAAGTGGCAGTTACCAAGCTAAAAAAAGCTGCAATCATCAAGATGATGGTACCTAGAATAGCACCAGCATTAGCAAATGCTTGAGGAAGAGAGAGAAATCCCACGCCAACAATTACATTGAAGATGTTGACAAATGTAAACTGCATAAACAAAAATAAAAGAATACGTAGAAGATTTTATTTTAATCTCCAAGCCTAGAAGATCTATCCTTCTCCTCCACTTTGTCTATTTTTCCCTCCCTTCTTACTTCATACTTAGGTAGCTAGTAAATAAATTACCAAAGGGACATGGCCTCGTATGCATACCAAAAGACAAAGGAGGATATTGCCACCAAAATCCCAAGAGCTACATACACTTACTTTTGGAAACTTAATTATAGTAGGAAAGTGTAGCTCTATCAAAGAGCTCTCTAAAGGTTTATTCAAGTCTTAAACTTGTCTACTGTTCTAATAGCTATGTGGAGATGTTACCTAGATAGATTAGCTATGTCCTAAGATCTGCAACTGGGTAGTAAGCTCTAGCCATTATAGTTCAAAGCTGCAGCTGTAGTGTAACAAGCAGTACTACCAACTGCTATCGCAGGCAGGATTTAGGCAATATAGTACATGCCCCAGTATTGTGGACAACTGGATGTTTACTTATAGCTACTGGTAATAAATTAATCTTGGTTTGCAGGAGATGAGATGTGGTCAGTGTTGGACAAAATATGACAACCAAATTTGGTCCCACAAGAAGAAACTAACAAGATTAATTTGGTTCCAGAAAAAGAACAATAGGACAGAATAATTAGGGCAACCAGTTTTGGTCAGAAAGATAGCAAGGACCAAATAAGGCAGCCAGATTTAGTCAGTGCCGTGTTAGTGGTGTCCTAGGGTAAAACCTGGACAAAAATGACTAAGAGTTCCAGCCATCATCACTTTTACATAATCTCTTGTGCCTGGTCAGGTCTCCTTGCCTTCGGAAGCTCCATCTGCATGGGCATGTTAACATCCTCTCTTGAGACACCACAGCATTGGCAGAACAGGTATTCTTACTTCTGCATGTTGCTATCTGTGTGATTTCATCCTGGCACCACTCATCTCTGTCTTGACACTTTTGATACCAAGCATGCCACATACCAATTGTCTGCAGATATGCCATGACCACCCCTCCACCTCTTCTTTGGCCTGCAAAAGGGTCTTTTCTTTGTCAGTTCTCCAAACAACATCACTTTCAGCAGTCTCACCTCCTTCATACGTCCTACATGCCCCAACCATCTCAATCGCCTCTCCAGGATGAGGTCAGGGATTGACCACTGCATGCCAAAAGCCACTGAAAAGACCTCTGATGACAGCCCCTCTTCCCACTCCTGGTACCTTGTCACACCTAATGCAACGATTGTGAAAGGAGCTCAAACACCTTATCTGCTCAGCCTTTAGGGCCCAGGTCTCTGAAACATACAGTAAGACAACAAGACCACTGCTTGGAATACTGTTTTCTTTGTGGTAACTGAGAAGACACCATTCTGAAAAATGGGCCCTCTCAGACATTCAAAAGCTCTACATGCCTTAGCAATCCTGCAGGCCACTTCATCTTTAATCTCCCCATCACTCGAAATGTTAGCACCAAGCTATCTACCATCTCCAGGGATCCACCCTCCACCTGCACTGGCAGCTTATCATTGTCTTGCAACTCCACACCAACCACCAGCCCTATGATCTTAGCAATACTGACTTGCAATCCCAACTTCCCTGCTGTCTCTACAAAGCTCCTCCCAACAGACTCAAAATCATCACAGGTAGCTGCCGAGATTCCGTCACTCTTGCCACACTCAACCTGGACTTAGCAGTTCGGTCTCCAACCAGCTTCCTCCCCATGTTTGCACAGCACACTCACTCCAGCTTCCCTGCAAACATGACGCCAGATGGCAATCATTGCACTGAAGTAGATGTTAAACAAAGTAGGTGCCAGGGTGCATCCCTACCTGAGGCCATTCCTAACTTCAAAACTCTCTTCTCTAGTCTTTTCCACTAACTGCCTGGCAGCAAAAATCATATCAATACATCCACGGCCCTTTCTGAAACCACTCTGAGATTCTGGCAAGATTTGCTCTGCAATCTGCTGCAGCCTCTCCTGCACAATTCTAGCTAGAATCTTTCCAACCACATCCAAGAGACTGATCCCCCTCCAATTATCAAGTCATCCTTCTTGGGGATGGGGACAACCACAGCATTCTTCCGGTCCTTTACTACTTTGCCTTCCTCCCATACGCCCTGCATCAGCTCCAACAACCTATCCCACAACAGAGCTCCACCATACAAGACCAGCTCAGGAAGAATGCCAGACATTTCACCAGCCTTCCTCTTCTTCATCTTGGACAGAGCACACTCCAGCTGTGGTTGGAGGGACATCGAGGTCAATACGTGATGGTAGCTCTGGCATATCTTCAATCACCTCATCTCTATACACACTGGGCTCATTCAAGATCTTTCTAAAGTGCTGGTGCCACCTCATCATCATTTCCTGTTGGCCCTGAGTCATCTCATCATCCTCCTTCAACACTGCTGATGACCGCAAAGGTCTACGCCCAGCACGAGCATGCCACAGCTTCCTAATATGCTGTCCCATCTAGTCCTACCAACCTTGACAGCAGCTTCCCCCTCCAATGCAATTCTGTGTACCCACTCCTCTCTAGCCCTGTCAACAGCTTTCTTCACTACTCTCTCACTTCTCCTGAACTCCAGTTGATGCACTCTGGACCCTGACTGTAATATCCTAATATGGGTAGCATTCTTCGCCTCAATCAGCGGCACTAACTCCTGATCCTTGCTCTCCTTAAACCACTCAGACTTCTTCCTCCTTCCCCTACCAACAGACCTCTCAGCTGCCAACACCATACAGGACTTCACAAAATGCCACTTCTCCTCCAGTGAACTCTCACTGCTAACTGGCAGGTCTTCAAGAAGCCTCACAAGCTCCTCTCTTTACTTCTTCCTCTTCCCCTTAAATATATAAGAAGTCACGCACAGCAAAAGGTAAGCTCCTCTTTTCACCACCTACTCTATGGGGGGGACTTCGCTCAGAGTTTGGCCCTCACTAGATTGTGAGCTGGTTGCTAGCACAAAACTCCAGAAACTCTAGTTATGCTCACTCAAGCCATGCTTCCCAATTACTCCAATGCCACAGGTCATCACTACCTTCAAGCCTTCCAACCCTAGCGTTGAAGTCTCCCAACAGTACAAAAACATCACCCTTGGGAACCTTGCTGACTGCATTTAACAAATCTGAGAAGAACCTGGCCTTCATCCTCGGAGGAGCCTTTGCAGTGGAAGCATAAGCACACATCACGGAGATGAAGATGTCACAAGTCTCTCTGGAGCCACCATGCCCTGCACAGACCCACTTTAACCTTGTCACCACCAGCCTAGAGCTAACTGCCTCCCACATCTCCCCAGCATTCTTCCATGCTTCAGTAGCCTTCCCATCCAGAGCTATACCAACACCTTCATTCCTGTAGGCCCTGGCACCATCACTTGGAAGAGGTCTGCCAGAGTGCAAGAAAGTATACCCATCTCCTGCTGACTACACATCTGACCCAAATCATTTGGTCTCCTGGATCCCAGCAACAGACACCCGATACCTCTTCAGTTCTCCAACCAAAAGATCCAACTTCCTGTCCACTACCCCAGGATCCTCATTGCCAATAGGCACAGTCACTGGCCCCTTCCTATAGATGCACTCATCACCAGAACTTTCGACCAAAGTACGGACATTCCATGTGTGGAGGACCCATAGACTATAATGCTGAATGTCACACCCACTTAATTAACATTCCGTGTATAACTAATTAACAATTTACACATTTACATATTAGTCAGTCTCGTGATGCTTATGTGTGTGCATGCTTGGTGCTCTTTAATTTTGCTAGCTGTTTTATTTCACTTGCTATTATATTAATTTGCTGTGGTAAAAATTAGTTTTTTGGAAAATAACCTGCTGTTGGGTTTTGGTGACCTCAATCATCGTTTGGTCCTTCGAGCCGGATACTTCTATGACTCTAGACGTATCAACAAATCCAGCACTCTTCGCTTCGGGTCACCGCTGTACTAATTTTGTCACCTTCAATCATACTCTGAACAAACTTGAACATGAGTATTACTGAACGCACTACTGCCATGGCTAACCTCAAGAAAAAGAGAGGTTTTACCAAGGGTTCCATCACCCGTATGAGAAAGCGACTTCTTGAGTTAGAAGCAGCTCCAAATTCACCAGGTGTTTTGGATCATATTACTCAGATGCTGAAAAGAATCAAGACTTGGGATGACGATTTCCATGACATTCATAGAGATCTGATTGAATACATAGACACTGATGACGTTGAAGAAATGGAACGGGAAGATGATGTTATGGGAAGACACGAGGAAACAGTGGACAATTTGACCATTCGCCTACAACAGCTAGCAGCCAAGGTCAAGCCTCCCCCCAAATCAATAGATCCCTCCACAGCCATAGCTAAAAGGCTGGGGCATTTAAAGAGAGAACTCTCTGATGTGGAGCACACTCTATCTGCCATCAGCGAGGACCATGATGATCCCCATTTTCTCCAACAACACTTGGAACAACTATCTGATCACAAGGAAGAGTTGAGTAAGCTGTTTGGTGAACTTGTCATCCTAGATCTAGAAGATGAACATGAACTTATGACTCTACATGCAGAGCTGAAAAAACTTCGTTTCGATTGTGCACATCGAGCACTATGTTTGCTTAATCCCACTTCAGCTCATGCTGAATCAACTACAAGTATTGAATCAGCAGGGGAACTAACTGCTAAACTTCCCCGACTCAGCATACCCACTTTTGATGGAGACATACTGAAATGGCCGACCTTTTGGAGCCAATTTGAGGTATCAGTACATAACCACGCCAAGCTAACTGAGGCTGAAAAACTGGCTTACCTCAGACAAGCGCTTCAGGAAGGTCCAGCCAGCCAAACGATAGAAGGCTTATCCACACTGGGAAACAAGTACTCAGAAGCTATCAAATGTCTCAAGGAGAGATTTGATCAACCAAGAGAAGTTCATCAGCTGCATGTCAAGGCTTTACTGGATCTTCCCAGGATGAGAGACAATTCTGGAAAGGAGGTCAGAAGAGTACATGACACTTCAAAGCAACATATCAGGGCCTTGGTGTCTCTAGGCTATGATTTAGAGCCTGCCTTCATGACAGCACTCATACAGACCAAGCTGGACCCAGCTACAAGCTTTGAATGGAAGAAGCACAGTAGTGAGAAAGCCAGAGAAGTTCCACACTATGATGAAATCCTCCACTTCCTAGACATGACTGCCAGAGCATCTAGTGAAGCTGTGATGACCAAGAAAGAAGTCACTTCAGGAAAGAAGTATACCCATTCACCTAGGCCTGTGACTTCACATGCTGCAACAGCAAACAACAATGCTCACTGCATCCTATGTCCCAAAGAGAAACACCCATTGTATGGATGCAGTAAGTTCAAAGCCTTATCTCAAGAAGAGAAACGTTCTCTACTCAAAAGAAATCAGATGTGCTTCAACTGTTTGAGAAGTGGACATTACCTTAGCCAGTGTGAGTCATCTCACCGCTGCAAAAGGTGTCAAAAACCCCATCACACACTGTTACATATGGACTCTACGAGCTCTACTGTTGTTAGCTCTAACAACGTTACTCCTCAAGATTTATCTCCTACAGTGGTCTCAAATACTGCAGTTAGATTGTGTTCCGGAACTACCTTGCTCATGACTTGCAAATTGATAGTGTATGCTCCAGATGGCTCTATAACAGAAGCCAGAGCTTTGTTGGACAATGGATCATCAGCTTCCTTTGTGTCAGAGCGTTTGGCACAAGTACTAAGATTACCCAGGCACAAACAGAGCATGCAGCTATCAGGCATTACCGGGACACCTCTAGCTTCACCCCCTCATGTGACTAATTTTAAGATTTCTCCTGTACATTGCACTGGAAGGAAGATTCATATAGCTGCCATTGTGGTTCCTAAAGTCACCAGGGAACTTCCTGTGCATACCATACCACTTGACCCATCATGGACGCACCTCTCCAAACTCAAGCTGGCTGACCCTTCATTTGGCCAACCTGGACGGATAGATGTTCTTCTAGGAGTGGATGTTTTTCTTAGCATACTGCGCCAGGGCCGGCGGACTGGACCTGCTGGAGCCCCAGTTGCCATGGAGACAGAGTTTGGTTGGGTTTTGGGTGGCAGTGTCAGTCCTGTACCTGTTTCTGATCATGTGAGCTACCATGTCACAGCATGTTATGCTTCCATCGTACAAGATGATGACATACTCAGGAGGTTCTGGGAACTAGAAGAGCCTCCCAAGACTACTGTACCCTTTACCTTGGAAGAAAAGAATGTCATGCATCACTTCAAGCAAAACCACACCAGGACTTCAGAGGGCAGATTTGTAGTCCCTCTGCCAAGGAGAGTGGACACTGGTCACATTGGGGAGACCAGGTCTCAAGCTGTAAGAAGATTCCTCTCTCTGGAGAGTTCTTTGCACAAGAAGGGCAAGTTTTCTCAAGTTGATCAAGTTATTCAAGAGTACCTCTATCTACAACATGCAGAGCCAGTTCCTGCAGAAGATCTGAAAAAGGAGCCTAGTCAAGTCTTCTACCTTCCTATGCAGGTGGTATACAAGGCATCTAGTTCTACCACCAAAGTAAGGGCAGTGTTTGATGCCTCTGCAAAGTCATCGACAGGAGTCTCCTTGAATGATACTCTGTTAATAGGCCCCACTGTGCATTCTACCTTAGTAGAAGTGCTGCTGAGGTTCAGAACCCATAAGATAGCACTTACCACAGACATTTCAAAAATGTACAGAGCAATTCAACTTGCTCCAATCGATAAAGACTATCACCGATTTGTCTGGAGAAATCACCCAGACCAGAAGTTGATTGACTACAGGATGACTCGTGCTACATTTGGTGTTTCAGCTTCTTGTTTTGCAGCCAATATGTCAGTTAGGCAGAATGCTGCAGACTATTCACACCTCTACCCTCTAGCTGCTCATGTTGCAGAGACTTCATTCTATGTAGATGACTGTCTCACTGGAGCAGACAGTTGTCAGTCAGCAGTCTCACTCAGGGAACAACTTCAAGAACTATTCAACCTGGGATGCTTCACACTAAGAAAATGGAACTCCAGTGATCCTGCAGTTTTGGAGACTGTCCCACCAGATTTAAGGGACCCTGAATCTGTTTTGTCACTCCCTGAATCTGATCAAGCCCTGCCAAAGACTCTGGGAATTCAATGGAATGCAAAGACCGACTGTTTCCATGTGTGTATAGCTAAAGCATCACCTCCATCCTACATCACGAAAAGGGAATTGGCATCAGATATTGCAAAGGTGTTTGATGCTCTGGGATGGATAGCCCCTGCCACCATCACCATGAAGATATTGCTACAGAAGACGTGGGAATCTAAGGTGGGGTGGGATGACCTTGTCCCTGAAGACATACGAGACACTTGGAGCAGGTGGAGATCAGAGATACACCTACTAGCTGACAAAGCCATTCCGAGATGTTACTTTCCTAAGAGATCGAAAAATGCCTTCATAGAGCTACATGGTTTTGGAGATGCAAGCGAAGTTGCGTATGGAGCTGTGGTATACCTCAGATCAGTTGACACCACTGGAGCAATTCATATTTCCTTAGTAATCTCCAAGACTAAGGTTGCTCCACTCAAGCGTCAAACCATTCCAAGATTGGAACTATGTGGAGCAGTGTTGGTTGCCAACCTCCTTGATCTCACAAGACAAGCTCTTGATGTACCCATCTCAAAAACATTTGCCTGGACAGACAGTACCATCGTATTGTGCTGGCTATCAGGAAGTCCCAAAAGGTTTAAGACCTTTGTAGGAAACAGAATATCAGAGATCCTTGACAAGATCCCTCCTGATCGATGGAACCATGTTGCAAGTGAACAGAATCCTGCAGACTGTGCCTCCAGAGGTCTACTACCCTCAGAGCTCCTGGAACACCAGCTGTGGTGGACCGGACCACCATGGTTGTGGCTATTCTCCACTCAGTGGCCAGTTCAAGACAGACCTTGTGTGGAATTGCCATCAGAAGAGAGGCTCACTTGCTTGGCGACTATTTCACTCACCCAAGGACCTGTAATTGAATTCAGAAGATTCTCCAGTTTCCTCAAGCTGACCAGAGTGCTTGGTTGGGTGCTGAGGTTCATAAGCCAAGCCAGGAAACAACTCACCAATAGACCTGCACAGGGTTGCCAAAATCATCTAGTCCCATTTACTGTAGAAGAGCTTGCCAAGTCTGAATCTATACTGATCAAACAAGCACAATCTGAAATGTTCATGGAAGAGATCACCCGCCTCAAGGAAGGACGGCTCCTTCAAAGAAGCAGCAATTTGGTTTCCTTACTACCTTTCTTGGATGAAGAAGGAGTACTCAGAGTAGGAGGTCGATTGCAACGAGCCAATTTGCCCTGGAGTAGAAAGCACCCTTACATCTTGCATGGATCACACCCACTAGCAAGATTGATCATAAGAGCAGAGCACTTGAAGCTGCTGCATGCAGGACCAAGTCTCGTGAACTCATCTCTATCAACAAGGATACACCTCATAGGAGCTAAGAATGCAATCCGTTCCGTCACCAAGGGTTGTATTATCTGTAGAAGGATCTCTGCCAAGACTCAAGCACCTCAAATGGGCCAACTACCACCAGAACGTGTGAACCCAGGGAGCATATTTGACAAAACTGGTGTAGACTATGCTGGACCTTTGCTATTGAAGTTAGGTCACACTAGGAAGCCTACTGTAGTCAAAGCCTACATTTGCCTTTTCATTTCTTTAGCAGTGAAGGCTGTACATTTGGAAGCTGTATCAGAGCTGACTACTGAGGCCTTTATAGCAGCACTTAGGAGATTTGTATCCAGACGTGGCTGCCCCTCTCTCATCATCAGTGATAATGGAACCAACTTCATCGGTGCTCACAAAGAGCTTGAAAAACTCTGGAAATTTCTCAACATGTCTAGCACATCTTCAGCAGTGGCAGATTGTTGCTCATCCATGGGAATACAGTGGAAATTCATTCCAGAAAGGAGCCCTCACTTTGGAGGCCTTTGGGAGGCTGCAGTCAAGAGCACAAAGAATCACCTAAGACGAGTAGTTGGAGATGTTAAACTCACATTTGAAGAACTCACCACCATCCTCACCCAGATTGAAGCCTGTCTCAACAGTAGGCCTCTGGTTGCTATTTGCTCTGATCCAGATCGACCGGAGGTACTCACCCCAGGACATTTCCTCATAGGCAAGCCTCTATGTTCAATTCCGGACCCTAAATCGGCCAAAAAATCTATCACTCTGCTGAAGTGTTGGGAGCTGTGCCAGAATCTCACTCAACATTTCTGGGAAAGATGGTCTTCAGATTACCTGAGAACTCTCAACAAGGCTTACAAGTGGCAAAACCCGGGAAGGAACCTGAAAATTGGTGACATGGTTGTCCTCAAAGAAGATGGAGCCTTCAGAAATAAGTGGCCATTAGGAAGGATAATACAGACTTACCCTGGCAAAGACGGACATGTAAGAGTGGCCCTAGTAAAGACTGCCGTTGGGACCTACAGACGACCGGTGGTGAAGCTAGCCCCACTGCTTGAATGTTTTGAAAAGACCTCCGGTCTTGGCCGGCGGGATGTGGAGGACCCATAGACTATAATGCTGAATGTCACACCCACTTAATTAACATTCCGTGTATAACTAATTAACAATTTACACATTTACATATTAGTCAGTCTCGTGATGCTTATGTGTGTGCATGCTTGGTGCTCTTTAATTTTGCTAGCTGTTTTATTTCACTTGCTATTATATTAATTTGCTGTGGTAAAAATTAGTTTTTTGGAAAATAACCTGCTGTTGGGTTTTGGTGACCTCAATCACCATGTACCAATGACCAAACTACTTTTGGTTTTCCTACACTTGCTTCCAACCTTCCTTGTCGAAAAAAGGCTATTGCTCTCAGCCATTCTCTTGTGCAATAAAGACTTCACTTTAGCTTGCAAGACTAAAGCAAAGTAAACAATCTGGTCTACACCACACAATTTGTGATAGCAGCTGTCAAGTTTGGCCACAAAATGCGTTCTGGACTCACCACACACACAACTATAATAATGGCAAATCACCATTGTTAGGGGAGGACAAAATGATAATAATAAATATGCAGCAAAACAATGACACAGTGATTATGATCAGATCTACTGTATAGCTAGATGCATTAGTTTATAGTTGCATCTAAAGGTGTGCAGCAAACTTAGTAAGGTCTCATATCTCATAATCTTGGTATTGAACTATTATAAGTTTCCAAAACAAAGCATGAAAAAATCAATAAGCATCATTGTATATAATAATATTGTTATACAGCTAGCTACTTAATCAAAACATAGAACGCTTACTAGATTTCTAAGTGAATAAAGTCTTTCAGGTTCATTCATGATTCACTTGAAGAGGTACAAGACAAGTTGTAGCTAGTTCCACACAATCCGAATGATGCAACAATAGTTAGCTAATATTTTATTCACGGTGTTAGCTTTGGAGGGGGAGTGGAGGGGCTATGTTTAATGATTATGTGATAGTGCCGTACGTGTGTGTGTGTGTGTGTGTGTACTATGAAGAGGCAAATTCCGTAGAGCTAGCGTAAACATTACCTATTATGGCCATTTTTTGAAGTTTTTGTTCCACAGCATGCACACTTCATTTTGTATGTGAACATTATGCTGTTATGGTATACCCACCCATCTTTGTTTTATTGTAAGATAACCATTATTCTCTCAAGTACCATCATGCTGGTCACCTAGCACTGCTAGAAATCACCTAGTAAAACAGGCCATAATACAGATCTGTCAACTCTCAAGATTTTGGAGTGAGACTCAAGCTTTTGGACCAGATATTAAGTTCTTAATCCAAGAGCGCCAAATCTCAAGCCTAAATAGGCATGTCAGGTTGTCAAAGAACTATTGACGAAGATATGCATTTCAAACTTTACTTTAGTAATTAAAACAAGTCAACTTTTAGCTTTAACAACCTGTTGCTTCGTGCATGATGCAATGGCTTGTGATCTGTACTTTACATCATTGCTAGCAGCTGCTAAAGCTCAAGTGAAGTGACCTTCCTAGCTCCTGCTAGAGATTCTTTGAAACTAGATGGTAGTTTATCATCATGTTAAAACAACCCATTGTAATGGAAACCTTCTGAATCGATTCTACAGAATGCCAAAAAAGCAACTTACACTGAACATAAGAAATAGCTATGATATTAATTTTAATTTCTTATTATACTGAGAACAATAAAGTTATGCACAACAACAACGGACACATCTCACGCCAAGAGGGGCTAATCTTAATCCCAAAAATCTCACTCCAAACAATTTTGAAAGTTGAGAGGTAAGGGTGTGAATCCCTATTATGGCCACTGGTTAATAATCCAAGAAGGAAAGGGGTCATCAATTCTTTTTTTGTTATTGTAGCCATTCATAGTGAAGCTCCCTTACCAATTTCAACTCTTAATTCAATTCCTGAACATCAATGAACAAATTTTACTGACAGCAAAAAAAGAGATGACACACAAACAAATCATGCACATCTGGCTCTTCCATGGTCTAATTTATCTGTCCAATTTATCTATTGAACGTAAGATAATTTCAGGGTGTTGATGGCGAAAGTCACACCACCAATGCCAACTAGGTCCATTTGCTGAAAACATGAGGACTTCCCATTCTTCTTTGAAATTGCTCAGGCATATGCACAGATGATCCTAGAAGTCATGGGAAATCAACACCTGGCCATATACTAGATATATTCAACTAAACCACGCTCTTCATCACTAAGGACACAGGGAGGCCCCGACTTTGTACCATGGGTTGTAGCTACGTTTCTTAACTTGGTTTTCAAGTGACTTTCTGGGAACAGAAAAGTGTCTAGCAGCTTCTGCAACCTTCATAGAGTTAGATGAAACTGCTTCCAGAGCTAATACCATTTTGGGTCACTAAAACAAATATTATTATTCCAGTGACCCCCCAATCTGACAAAATAGATTGCACACACAGGTTGCTTGAAGGAATCAAGGTCCTATTCAAGCAACCACTTAAAGTTAGCTGATGAATAGGCAGTTTACATAAGTCCTTATTGACTCCCTATACCTAGTGTCAACATTTGTGGCCTATGGTGTCTCTCTTGATGCATGTAGCAGCTGCTCAGTATTAGCTAGAGCTAGGTACGTATTGCTGAGAAGTTTATAGGTAAAAATAAGCATTTTTGGTTCTTGTATTTAAAATGTGTGGCTAGTGGGTGTGGTCACTCAAAATTTTCGCCAACACACACTTAGCCATTCCTTTCCATACGAGTGCCTCCCCAATCAAAATCTCATTCCTACACCTATGTATACCACGTTTCATAGGCTCCAACCATCAAGGAACATGATTTGATAGCTTTGTCAAGGGTCAAGGATTGCCTAAGTGGAAGTAGCCAGCTAGATACGATACAATTATAGTAATTAAAATCACTGCACTAGCAACATTTTTTGACTTGTAGTACATTCATGTATACTGAACTTGGCAGCAAAACCACTTAGGTACTACATCATGCATGAAGAGCACACTGCATACTCTGTATTTTTTGTAAACAACGATTGTGTTTGTGGGCGTGGTTGGTGGGTGTGGCTATAATTAGTGGTGGGTGTGATCTTGGTCAAGGATGAAAAAGTTGGAGCCTATGATGTTTGTAATAACTAGTAACTGTTATTAGAAAACTACGTAACTCCACTAGTACATAATTATATTGCTATAGAGTCGGAAGTATAGAAACTAAGTATTGTAATGAATTTCATGCTGAAATGATTATGGCATGAGGATTGTGTACAGTAAAATAGCTAACTATAATGGCAACACTACCTTACTGAGTTACATGTCTAAAAGAAGTCATAATGATAAGAAAGACCTACCTCCCTAGGAGTTCCATAAACTTGACCTAAAAGAAATTGCCTCTATTTTTATATCAGTTAATGATTTTTTTTGGTAATTATTATTAATTTTTAACTGACTAGCTACCTACACGCCCACCCCCAAAAAAACAAAAATGCTTCCTCCACCTAATATGAGGCTATTCCCTCATTATCATCTTCATTGTCTGACAGGTCCTGCTGGCAAAAAAAAAAACAAAAAAAAAACAGTAACTACATCATTGGCAGATGGGGGAATATGGGGGGGCTTTGGGTGCTGAAGCAATGTATTTGTACATTCCAAGTCTCTAGCTGTGTATATACTGTACTGATGATACTGTGACATGCAAGTCATCATGACTCATAATATAAAACAGATGTTAACATACTTTTAGCAGTTAATATGTTCATTGACACTGTACCATGAATAACACTTAGTGCCAAGCTTCATCCATGTGTTCCTTAGCCAGCTAGAGCTAGTTGTATTATAATTATGCCTAAACAAGCCTCCAAAACACAAAAACCTCCTGCTCTAAAAACCTAGGATTAATCTAGTATCAAGTAAGTACGTATATCTCATTATTTGTTATCATGAAGACTTTAAGATTATGATATAATATATTTTAGTGCTGATGAAACTTCACTTCCTATATAGCAGTACTACAACTGGTACTGCTGCTTCTGGTTCTCATACTTCTGCGTCAGTCAACTTAATTCAGAAGAATTAATCAGAATATCATCAGATTACTACTCATTTTTAGCATCCTGGCTGGGGGGGCAGGTCCTCATATGCAGTTAGCCCCCTCCTTCCAAAATTCTGGATCTGCCCCTGTACATGGCTATAATATTATATATTATATATATATAAAGCTGGATGATGGTCCTGAGAATGCAGAGAAACAGTTATAATAAAATACTAGCGTAGTTCCAGCTATTATCACCACTCGAAGTTAGCACCATAATATCACCAATGAGGTCATAGATTCATTATCTTTGAGTTACTGACTTCTGCACATGATCAGTAAATTCTACAGAGCACACAGTCCATTTTGATACTAACTTTGGCAGAGAAAAAAAGTTCTGTAGGGTGGTTAATGAATTTCTTAAAGTGTAGGTGACCGCTCGCACTTTCAGGCTAGAACATTCAGTCCATGGCTGATGAGGCCCCCAGGTAAGCTCAATAGACTAGTTTAAAGAGCTAAATTGTTGGAGAGAATGATGAAGAAGGTCAGCATGTCTTAGTTGGCCTTACCCTTGCTCTTTTCAGCTGTCTACAGTAGCTACAAACATACCTACTGAATTGTGGTTAATCAATTAATTGATAAAAAAAAGAAAACAATGGAAAAATCCTGATATGATACTGCTGCCATTCAAAAAGTGAGGGATGGTAATACAAATGTTTGTAACATTTCTGCAGTGGCTAGTAAGTACAATATGCCTTGGACAATTGAATCAAGGGGTGTGGCACAAATCCAGGTCCTCAGACAGTTCTGTCGAAGGAAAAGGATGCTTTAGTGGCCTACTATACCAACAGCCAGCTTGTATGTTTAACTCTCCATTGTTTTCTTTCACTTTCTGTTCATTATGAATCTTGAAGACTTAATTTGGTGGTATTTTAAGTATGTGGTGATATTATGTTCAGATGACCATATTATCACCAAGTGAGTACCCTCATTATCTTACACTAGCAATCCCATAACTACCTTCAGTTGTTGCTGTGCATTTCTATGGATGGTGTGGGGGTCTATTCCAAGGCAATTGTGAAGAAAAACTCATTATTACTTGATTTTTTTAAAAGTAACATTAAGTATGGACAAAAAGTGGTGATAATACATTGACTGACGCTATTTTCTTCTCCATATCACTCTAGCAGCGATGTCAAGCTCCTTTTCATCAGCTTTCCTCTTCTTTTCAATGTCTTTCTCCTCCTCTCGGCCTCTAATTTTATCCTGCCATTTCTTCCACGAGTGCTAGCTAGCTAGCTAGCTATAGCCTCTGAACTCATGATTACTTTTTCACCAGCTGAGAAAATTTTTTTGATTAAAAACAGAAGCATAGGTTAAAAGGGGAGCATTTTATATACTTGATGGATTCTGTCTAGTTGTGGATGAATAATTATATCGCACTGAGTAGACTGTGGGATTAGGGGTGGAGTATTGATGACATTGTGGCTATAGTGCAACCACACATGCAGTTTCAAAAATTATTTCCGGTCATAACTTCCTCAAAATAACACCTTTTTTTTTGACTACGCTCTGCTAGATAGTATCTCTAAAAGCCTATGCAGTTCAATAATTATAATTATATAAAATAGTGCAATAATAATAATAACAGAACAATAATATAACATCATGAAACACTAGTAACTTATTTACACACACACTAACACTGGTTGAGGAGTTGTGTTTGTAGCTAGCTATTTACAAAAATTGACAATACAAAGGCATTATTCAGTAAAATATGTAAAAAGATATCATTACAATACATAATAATATCCAACAAAACAAGAATGAATAGCACGGAAGATTGCTAAAGGGTGACACATGCATGTTGAAGTTATAGTTTTTTAGACGGTACTTCCCAGCATAAGCCAATACTACAGGGATGACATACTGAACAAAGATCCCAAAGTAAGCACTGGTGATGCTAACCAAAAGCAGTATATTAGTTGTTGCAAATGCTATCAATATAGGAGGCACTATTGCAATCAAAGGGAAAACAAATCTATTAATGGCCCAGTGGAAAGTATGATCTTGGTCTTCATGATGGAAGAGGATTGTAGCAAGTAATTTTATATTTTTTGATAGTAAAATTGAATTTGTAGGGAAATTCGAACCCATTGAGATAACTGGAAACAATGCCAAGAAATAGCCTAGAAGAGATAATATTTGTTCACCTGATGCTAAACTTCTGGAGAATGGTACAGTGAAAAAATTTAAAGTGTATATTTCATTCTGGTCTTTTGGGGGGTAAAGAAGAAAGCCAGTATAAGCTAGCAACAGGTAGAGGGAAAGAACAAGAATAGTATTATACATTATGATTGGAAAAATTTGTCTTTTTGTTGTCAATGGTGTGATTGACCCAGGAAGAGAATGCTGGAACAAGAAGGCGTAGATGCACACACCAAATAGAGAATTTAGTTCACTAAAATTTGCTACTTCTGATGGATGGCTTCTATCACTCTGGATTAACTTGAAATACAATGCTATGACAATCATGAGGAAAAAAGCTGGAGGAAATACAATAATTATGTTAGCTACATAGAAGTACAAAATTAGATGAGTAAAATAGTTTTCCCCCCTGGTCATCCAATTTAGTAAGACTCTCCTATCAAAATGCCCAGATGTTCAGATTCCACATAAGTGTCATATCAAGGGGAGCAATTCTATTGGTGTTTAGAAGTTTGAGGGTCTACTGCATGGCTAGCTATGATACTATATCTCACCAATAATCCTTAGGATGGCAGTGACTGATTGAAGCCAGATGTATAGTGTATTTGTACGTTCACACAATGTCCATGGAAATGCCAAAAGGGCAAAACCAACCTATATAAATACCTCAATGTGATAGCACAGAAAGTTGAAGGAAAAGAATGCAGTCATAATACAAAAGTACAACTTAATATCAGGTTCCTAAATTTGCACATGCTGTGAATCACACTACCTAAAATAGATCATTATTGGTTATAGTATAACTTCATTCATTCAAACCCATAATAATAATAATAATAATAATAATAGTAGTAGTAGTAGTAGTAGTAGTAGTAGTAGTAGTAGTAGTAGTAGTAGTAATAATAATAATAATAATAATAATAATAATAATAATAATAATAATAATAATAATAATAATAATAATAATAATAATGTGCAACTTTTTTCTTCATCAGTATTAATGTACAAATAGAATAAAGCTGGTTCTTCAAGTTACACTATTATAATATCTAGCTAAGACATTGAGATTTTTAATGGCATCTTCATACTCTAATAAGTTAGTTGCTCTATGAGAACAGCATGATTCATAGATCACTTGCAGTGCAATGGCAATGGAGAATAAATAATTAAGGAAGAAGGTGACAGTTTCCTTGGGAGATATACACAAAATTTTCACACCAGAAATATGTAGTAGAATTGAATTTGTGTCATGTCTTCAAAACAGATAGCATTTTCATTAAATCTGATGATATCAGTATCATTTGAACCAAACTTAGCACTATAGTTATTAAACAAACAAAGACAAGGCAGTATAAAGGTGAAAAGTAGTTTGTGGCATATGCTACATGGTTCTGCTTAACCACTATTAATAATAATAATAATAATAATAATAATAATAATAATAATAATACAGAGGTGTGGACAGGGGGGGGGGGGGGGACTTGGGGGGCTTAAGCCCCCCCAGATTTTTGAGATTAACTAGAGCTAATAAGCTCAGGCTCTGGCTTTTTTTTTGTAAACTGCATATTTTATATGATGTGCATTGTAGTGGGTTTGGTAAACAGTATTTAATTATGACAGTAGTGGTTAACAGGTAAGCATGGTAACATTGCAACAGTTGCTTAGAGAACTTGAGCTTGACTCTTAGCCTAATTGCTAGTAGCTAGTACCATGTCTGTGAATCTCTAAGATAGTAGTTTAGCACTACTTTAAAGCCAGATTAATTATCCAATGAAAATAAGGCCAGTTATCAGCCTAGCCAGCAGTCAGCCTGAACTGGTGAGCTATGTTTTTCAATCAGTGTATTCTAAAATATAGTTTTACTAGCTTGAAAGTGATGTTAGGGATCATGATGTTTCAGTACAGAATCCACTACTATCTTTAAATGAAATAGAGCCTTGTGTACATATTAAAATATTATTTGAATATTACTCTAATTTGCTCTCTTACACCTTTTAGATTTTGAAAAAATTTTTTGCTTCTGCACTTCGTGCAGGAGGGGGCATATCCCCCTCCCGCACCCTCTCCCTTGAGCCGAATTGCAGCTCTTTTGTCTTTACCTTATTAGCCCCCCCCCCCCCCCCCAGTCCTAAAAAGTTGTCTACACCCCTGTAATTTGTATTAATAAATAATACTACTATTCACTCACCAAACTACAACCACTAATGACTTGGGGATAGTCACAGCATAAATTGACAGGGATCCATAGAAGTATAGGCATATGATAATGTAGCAGAAAAAAACACCAATAGTACCAACTGGCATTTCTACAGTCAAGATTTGCCAAGTAGCTATATAGATAACAGCAAATAATATCCATTGCTTTGTCATATTTGTTAATGATAAATCTTTGTACATAGCTATCAATTTCAACAAAGCCTTGGGGACACAAGGAAGTAATAGATGCAAACAACACCCTTTCTGCTTCTGGTTAGACACAAAAATAATAGGAACCCCATTTCCTGTCTTCTTGAACACAGCTATGTCACCAGTGTAATATCTCCTGTCCAAATATGGAAGATATAAGTTCAGGTCCACACCTTTTAAATAAAATTAAGGGCCAGGGCTAAGGCTAGATCATACTCATTCTAGTACCAGGCATAAATAGACAGTGGAACCTTCAGAAATAGCTTAATTCCAAATTTAATTAACAGCTGTATCTAGCCACTTTTCAAGCTCAGTACAAAGTACATACTAGAAGTTGCTGGAGCTACACAACTAGACCTACAATTATAGAATAATAGATGGCTTAGTGCTTAATTTTTTTGTTCTCTGAAAAAACACCAAGGCAAGCCTAAATGGATCTACATATAGGTCTAAAAAGAAAGCTAACCTACCTGGATGAACAAAGCAATTCTATACTCAATTATGTAATTTTATTGTAAGCACCAGGTTAATTTGCATATCAGGCTACCCAGAAAAAAGTCACCTACTCTAAGCCAGGAAGAGCTAACTTATACAGGCCATAGCTATTATCTTAAAAGCTCACCTCCTCTGAAAAGCTTGTCAGCTATGGCCCCCTATGAGTAAAAAGAATGGAATACAATTAAAACTACTATAATTATACCTTATGGAAAATATTCTCTCACCATCTCAAATTTCTTCTTTATATCATAGTCATCTCTGGAAGGATTTTCTGGTGGAATAAAATATTGATATAAGTAGGCTAATATTATTAGTTTTCAAGCGTGACTATACTTGAAAGTGCAATTTAGAGATACCTGACCAATCGGGTGCACCAAAAATGTGCTTTATCATTAGTCTCTAAGAGTC
The DNA here is from genome assembly GCA_964016965.1 of Diacarnus erythraeanus. Taxonomy (NCBI): domain Eukaryota; kingdom Metazoa; phylum Porifera; class Demospongiae; order Poecilosclerida; family Podospongiidae; genus Diacarnus; species Diacarnus erythraeanus. The sequence goes on along the minus strand of OZ024684.1, from coordinate 2,575,293 downwards.
AGGAGGTCATAGGCACAGATATAGCCAGGTGATATCATGATACCCTTTACTGAACAAGAGCCTGTGATCATACAGAAATGAATATCATTACTGAAACCCATTGATCTCTGACACACATTCTCACATAACAGACTCAGGTGTAGACAACTTTTAGGACTGGGGGGGGGAGGGGAGGCTAACAAGGTAAAGACAAAAGAGCTGCAATTCGGCTCAAGGGGGAGGGTGCATATGCCCCCTCCTGCGGAAACAAAAATTTTCTTCAGAATCCAAGAGGTGCAAGAGAGCAAATTACATTCAAATAAATACCTTAAGGTAACCTTTATTAACGGGTACTCATTTTAGTGATTTTCAATTTTTCGTTAATATTAAACTCTATCAAATTAAAGGTCAATGGGGTCAAAGGTCAACAGAGGATCGTTCTATAGATAATTGAAGCTAGCCTGCCTATATTGTAATGGTTGGTTGAAGATATTGATGTTGATGTCATATTGACCAAACCATTACATGCACAATGATTGGTCAATGTCTGCAATTTTTTTCAACTGAAGGAGGTCACTATAATTATTATAAACATTAAAGAGGTGGAGAATAGCTGTTTTATGTAACACTGTGAACTGATGGTGTGTAATTATCTGTATGCTATAATAAAGTCAAAATAGCTAATATTCGTACCAGTTAAATGCCTCAAAGTACAGAATTGCTAAATTTTGTACCCGTTAATAAACGTTACCTTAAGGTATGTACACAAGTATAGGCTAGGCTCTATTTTATTTAAAGATAGTGCTGAAACATCTTCAACATCACTTTAAGCTAGTAAAACTATATTTTAGAATACACTGATCAAAATATTATTAGCCCACCAGTTCAGGCTGACTGCTGGATAATTCAGGCAGATAGCTGGCCTTAAATTCATTGGATGATTCACCTGGCTTTAAAGGAGTGCTAAACCACTATTTGTAGACATGATACTAGCTACTAGCAATTAGTCAAGCAAGTTTTAAGCAGCTTTTACAATGTTGCCATGCTTACCTATTAACCACTACTGTCATGGTTAAATAGTGTTTACCAAACCACTACAATGCGCACCATATGCAGCTTACAAAAAATATAATAATAATAACAACTAAAAAGTTAAGCCATAGCCTGAGCTTATTAGCTATTATTATTATCTAGTTAATCTCATCTTCTGCTAATGCTGTACACTTGAATGATGAAAGTAATATTCTTGACAAAATGCACCTGTCTTCAGCACTTGATTATGCAAACTTAAGATTACCTCATTACTTCATCCTTCTCCTTTTTGTGAAGTACATTAAAACATTCAAAACCAGCGATTGCATAAACTGTTGATTTTCAGTAGGTTACTGCCCAAAGTGGAGTCAACTCTGGTCACTATGTTTTGTGCAGCCCTTAGGTGGTAACTGACTTACAATAATGGTGACCTTCAAGAAACAGTTTAATGATGTCATTAAAAAAGGTAGTCACATCATGATTTTAATAAACCTTATTACTCCAAAAACATCAAAAAAAAAAAACAAACATCTCAGCCATAATGCCATCTAACTGTAGTCAACTGTAGCAGGCCAGCCTATTAATTAATTGTGACAAGTCCACTATAGAGTTTCAATAAAGTTCCTAGTTATTGAAGGCTACACTGCTCCATTATATACTAGTCCCTTCTCATACATTCTCATTTTTGACATCAAGGACTACTAGCTACACCAGTAGGAAAATTTTGTCAGGGAAAATTATAATATCATGATAAATATTGTAGCATAATAATTATTACAATGTCTATCTGTCTCCTGGTGTGACTCACAAAAGGAACAAAAATATTACCTGGTCTAGCCATAGCATTGGCAGATGCCATGGCCTCCACCACATAAGTGGCAGTTACGAAGCTAAAAAAAGATGCAATCACCAAGATGGTGGTACCCAGAATAACACCAGCATTAGCAAATGCTTGAGGAAGAGAGAGAAACCCCACACCAACAATTACATTGAAGATGTTGACAAATAATGTAAACTGCATAAACAAAAATAGAAGAATATATAGAAGATTTTGTTTTAATCTCCAAGCCTAAAAGTCTTTTCCTCTACTTTGTCTACTTCTCCTTCCCTTCTTATAGGTGCGGCTAGTAAAATTATAATTACCAAAGGGGCATGGCCTCATAATGCTTTATTATACTAAAAAACAAAGGAGGATATTGCTACCAAAATCCAAAGGGCTATATTTACTCTTAGAAACTTAATTCAAGAAGGTGTAGCTCTCTCAAAGAGCTTTCTAAAGGTTTATTCAAGTCTTAAACTTGTTTACTCTATGTGAATATGTTAACCCAGACAGATTAGCTATGTCCCAAGATCTGCAGCTGTAGTGTAACAAGCAGTACTAGCTACCAACTGCTATCCCAGACACACTGACCACATCTCATCTCCAGCAAATCAATTTATTTCCAATAGCTATAAGTAATGTTAGCCCTAGGACAAAAAAATCAGGATAATTTGGTCCCAGAAGAAGAAATCAACAAGATTAATTAATTTGGTTCCAGAAAAAATTTAGGACAGAATAATATTATTATGGCAACCAGTTTTGTCAGAAAAATAGCAAGGACCAAATAAGGCAGCCAGATAGAAGAAACTAGTAGGCATGGTAACCAGATTATTATTATGGTAGCCAGAATTTTCCCCTAGTAAGGACACACACACACAATTATATTATTATGGCAATTGAGCACCATTTTGTTAGGAGACAAAAATAACAAACTATGGCAAAACCAAATATGACACAGTGTTTATGATCAGATCAACTGTCCTTTGTAGAGAAGCTATCTGTATCTAGAGATTAATTTTGGTACATTTTTAGCTGTCCATTGTACGTTTTGCTTATTTTGGAATGTTCTTTAATTATGAGGTTATACTATAATACATTCATTATTAAACTTAGTTATAGCTACTTAACAAGCTATTTGTATAATAATTATAAAAAATAGAACACTTACTAGATCTCTACGTGAATAAGGTCTGTTCATGATTCAGAACTCACATGCACTTGAAGAGGCACAAGACACAGGGGCGGATCCAGAAAATTAGAAAGGGGGGTGCACAAAGTCATGATCACTAGCTATAGGGGTACTCCAAGAATACATAAAATAGATAAGAGGTATACATGACTAATAATTGAGGTCACAGAGATATCTTAGCTAATTAAGAGTAACACAAATCTTTAAGATGCATCTTTCGATTGTTCCAAGTGGCAAATTCATTGACAACTTCAGGATCAAGTTCAGTGGCCAATTTTCGATGGATAAACATCATTTCCAATGCATTCATCCTGGAATTTGTCATGGTAGACCGCAATGGTGATTTAAGAAACTTATAGACCGTTCACATACGACACTAGTAACTGGTGAAGTAACAGCAACATGAAGTAATGTATGTAAATTGGGAAAGATTATCTTGTCAGCTTTTGCTAATGCTTTGGGTGCTGTGTTGTGTTTAGGACTTTCTGCATTATCCCTCCACTTCATTACCCAAGCTTGTAGCTCAACATCAATAGCATATTCTGATGGCAAGTCATCAGTATAGCAGTCAATAATACTAGCAATATCACACCTTTCTACTGATTTGTTCTTGAAAATCTCACTAGGCAGCAGCTTTATGAACTCCATTAACAGTTTTGAACTTACAGAACTGCCATCAAATCTTTCTTCAAGTTGTGAATTGAGGTGATCCAGGATAGGAATAGTGATGGTAAGTCTATAAAAATCTGATGGTGAGTTGCTATCAGGATTTGCTCGATGACTCTGTCTTCCTTGAAAGGTATGTGGCATACATTCTGACACACCCACTTTTGCAGCTAAAGTCATAGCTACATTATATACACGTTAAGGGTCGATTCACTAAAACACCAAAATTAGTAATTCTGGTATCATGATTTGCTGCAAAGAGCACACAATACTTGCAAAATGCACCATCATCTTTAACAGAGTATACTAGACCATTGTACTTTATGAGCCATGAAGCTTGTAAAGATCTATGCCGTCCTGAGTACATTTTCCTTGGAAAAACAAAAGCACTGCTTGGAATGAAGTGATTAGTTAGCAGATAATATTTTTCACCAGATGACAAAGTTTGAATTTTTATTAGATCAACAATAACTCCAAAATCCCCACTCCTGACATCGGATGATACTTGAATTGAATTACTGCATGCAATAAAGTTAAGCTATTAATCAATCTCAAAAGGGTGTCTGGTGAAAAATGGTCAACATTTTACAAGTGAATTGCACTGTCAATGATGGTTCAAACAAACTTAGTTCTGTTTGCTCAGGTTATCATGGCTAACACACAAACTCACTTAATAGGCTGATGAGGTGTTGAGGATTCTTCAAATTCAGGACATCATAGCTACTTACAGTTAGCATTTACCTAAAGTATGATCCAATATTTAACTCGTTTGGAAACAGGCAGAGACACACTCGGCCCATCTGCTTTCCTCTTTAGGCGGTCAGCTATTATTGCTGAGTCAGCACACTAACTAACTGCTTAGTCAGCAGGTGGGCTTTATAATGATTCTACGCTGTTCTCTGGAGGTGAAGCGAAGACACTGACTGACACTGACAGTTGCTAGCTTGAAGTATGTTATATAGCTAAACAAAAGGGGGGTGCACAGGCAATAGGTGCACCCCCTCTAGATCCGCCTCAGAGACAAGTTGTAGCTAGTCTCACAATTTCGAATGATGCAACAACTATATAAATTAAGACAGTATTTTATTCATTACTGGTGCTAGCTATATAGCTTGGTGGGGGGTTACTTTATGAAATCATGTGATAGCTATAATTATACATAGCTGCATGTGTGTGTGTATTAAGAGGCACAAGACAAGTTGTAGCTAGTTCCTCACAATTTGAATGATGCAACAACAATAATCATAGTCATTAAGTCAATATTTTATTCATTTCCATATGGTGCTAGCTTGGGGGGGGTAAATATGTGATATATAGCTATATACATAGCTACTGCCATGTGTGTACTATGAAGAGGCACAAGACAATCTAGTTCCTCACTATCTATCTTCCTAAGAATGATGCATAAATTCATATAGCTAATTAAGACTGTATTTTAGTTAATGGGAGGGGAGGCTACTTCATGGTATATATACTGCATTTTAGTAATACCTAGTAGCTACATAACTGTATATAAATTATATGTACGTAACTCCAGCCACTATAGTAAAATAAGTATGTATAGCTATAGAGTCTGAAGTATAGAAACTAACAAGAGAAGTAGCTATTGTAATGAATTTCATGCTGAAATGATTATGGCATGAGGCTTGTACCATAATGAATATGAGACTATCCCTCTCTATAAGAATTGTCATCATCATCTGACAGGTCCTGGCAACAAAAACAGTAACTACCTATACATGGCTATTATCATAAAGCTGGATGATGGTCCTGAGAATGGAGGGAAACAGTTGTAATTAGCTATGTGCGATAAAACACTATTTTTTTATCCATTTCCTTCTCCATATCACTGTTTCTTTCTAGCAGTGATGTCAAGCTCCCTTTCATCAGCTTTCCTCTTCTTTAAGTTCTTTTCAATATCTTTCTCCTCCTCTTCTCTTCCATTTTTCTTTGGCCTCTGCCATTTCTTCCATGAGTGCTAGCTATATATTAAAGCCTCTGATTACATTTTCATCAGCTGAGGAATTTTTTTTGATTAAGGACAGAAGCATAGGTTAAAAAGGGAATAGCTATTAGCATTCTTTTTACTTTGTGGAAATGGAGATGTGTCTATATAGTTGTAGATGAGGATATCACATTGAATAGACTGTGGGATTAGGGGTGAGTATTGACATTGGCTAGTGGAAACTGTGAAGTTGAAGGGAGTACTGACAGCACTGGGATTAGTGGTGACTGTGGGGTTTGGGGATGCTGAGATGAGGAAGTGAACAATGGAACACTGGGACCAACTGCATAACTGAGTAAGACATCACCTTTTTAAAGAGCTAATTGAGGCCACCAGTGTCCATAAACTTCATCCACCATCGATTATCTTATCAACTGTATCTCTTCATTTATTTGGTTGTGGTAATCATTATTTACTTCACTTTTGGTAAAAGGTCATCACATAAAAAATTACATTTTAAGAGTTAAAAAAAAATGTAACTGTGTGTGTGTGTGTGTGTGTGTGTGTGTGTGTGTGTGTGTGTGTGTGTGTGTGTGTGTGTGTGTGTGTGTGTGTGTGTGTGTGTGTGTGTGTGTGTGTGTGTGTGTGTGCGTGCGTGCGTGCATGCGTGTGCGTGCATGCGTGGCAAACTCCTCCTCCCAGAGAGCTCATCAGTATCTCTATGCTTATTCTGGAGGGTATTATGCATGATACATACTTATAATACAAAGCTGATGTCATTGTTAGTATAAAAATTTAAGCTGTAGCTAATTTTAATATATAAATTAATGTTGCTAGCTATCTACTGCAGTTTTGTGACCACACCTTACACACACATTAATTGTTAACTGTTAATGACATTGTGTGAACTTGCAGAAGTGACTTCTGGAAATGAAGGGCTGGAGACAGTGTATGAACTGGAACGCATCAATGCTGGAACATATGTGACATCCTGGAACAGCTCATTAACTGTTACCTGCATCCATCATATTATTATTATAGTCTGATTTAACAGAAAAATGTTTATCCTCCATTAAAGACTAAAGAATGAAGCTGAGAAAACATACATAATGAAAAATGCCCCTTTAATTATGTCCTAAAAGTTATTAGAATTCAAAAGTTGACAATTTTAAGCTTATGACATTATTATGACTATCAAAATAGTGAAGCCCAGATTACTAGGGTCTTAACCTTCATATGTATCTCAAGCAATTTTGATCTTTTGTAGATAGGGGACCACCCAAGTGTTGGGGGCAACCAATGTAGGGGGACCAACCAATGTAGGGGGACCAACCAATGTAGAGGGACCAACCAATGTGGTGACCAGCCAATTTAGTGATCAACCAATTTGAAATGTTCCTATGCTGCATATTAGAAATACCATACTTACATTGAGGAAAACCTCTTCTAATGTTGTCTGAGAAATAGAGTAGTCTAAAACCATACTTGCCACTGATTCATTCTTCTCTATCACTTCAAAAAAAGGCACAACTTCATCATGTCTACATTAGCAACAAAAAAAACAACAATTTCCACAGAACAGTTCAGCTTACAGTTAGCTACTTAAGTATTGTAGATAATTTACCTGTCAGGAGCTAGGGCATAGGGAAGCAACACACCACCACCTTCAACATCAATAGGTTCTGACTTCTGAATTGCTCCTACATCAAGACATGATACACTATACTTAAAGTGATTCTCAATGGCAAAAATTAGCTATGTATTTCACAATGTATAGTGTTTCATCTGGGTGTGATTTGGGTATGGTCAGGGTGTGATTGGTGTATAGTAATGCACAGTTACACTTAGTGAATTAGCTGGTGCTATATAGACAATTCTGACTGAGTCTGTCCTTATCTCATGTAGAACTACTTCTTGCTAAAATATAGTGTTACCCTTGTAATGAGGACACCTGGATATGTGCTCTGTGTATTAACATTAATATTGTTCCACCTCTCTAATCAGGACAGCTTAATTTGTCCCAAGGTGTCCAAAATAAAGAGATTCCACAGTATCTTTAAAGAAACCACACCCACTCTATTTAATTCTCAAACCTGGAAGCTTTTCCCTGACCAAGTCCATCATATGTATGACATCGTCATATTTCACAATGAGTTCCACTTTGTACCCAGCAAATCTGTTCTTCAAGTTCACAGATGTACCCATCACTCTATGGCAGATAACATTCATGTTACTGAATTGCTAAACACTCCTTATTACTTGAACATTGAATTTTATACCCCTGAAATTAAAACATCCTTGCATACAACAGAAATACTACTCCAATGAAATGAGGATGCCACCTCATATAGTGTAAGCTCACTGTAAAAAGTGAAACTATAACACTTCTGAGTAGAATATCAATAATGCCAACCTACAAAAGTGACATAGAGTACCTAACCCCTAAAATGAAAAGCACCACTGAATACAGTAATCCTTCTATTCTAACTTTCCATAATGAAGTCAGGGCCCCCTTCATTCTAACCTTCCTGAAATAAGAACACATCAATGAACACTTTTGCCAAAATGATAATGGTAGCTATGTAGTTCTGTTAATAAAATCTGAGATTTCCATTTTCTAGTTACCACTGGCATTACCCTACCCTCTCCACTAGACAAGCCAGTACATAATTACTATTAGCACTTACTTCAACTGTCCATTTGCCATGATGGCTATGTTGTCTCCTAAGATGTCTGCCTCTTCCATGGAGTGGGTGGTCATGATAATAACTCTATTTTCCTTCAAGCGAAGAATTAGGTTCCAGATATCACGTCGAATTTTGGGATCCATACCTGTACGTACACATACAGTACACCTGATACCAGTGGATCTACCATGCTTCAGATTATCATGTCACTTTACTCTTGAAATATCTCTATTTGTTTGGCTACATTGTTTGCAGTATATAAGTAATCTACATACTGCACTGATCTAAGAAATTACTTAGCATGTTATACAACACAGTCCATAAAGAATACATGCAAAAATGACTAAACTCAAATGTAAGGTGAACTTGAAGAATTAATGACTACATGTAATATGTGCATGTACATGTATGTAACTCTAATATTACTATAGCTTATGTATAATTGCTATATACAGAATTAAAATATGCACACTCTTGGAATGGCAATAATATTATATTAAGTTCTGCATTATAGTTTCATCCAAGAACAAGTATACTCCCTCCCAAAATGAGACCTTTCCAATCAGGTTAGCCACAATAGAGGATATGTAATCCATTAATTTCACCTGTAGTGGGTTCATCCAAGAACATAACTTTAGGATTACCAAGGAAGCTAAGAGCTACACTGAGTCTTCTTTTCATTCCCCCACTAAATGTCTTCACACGATTTTTAGCAACCTAAAGGGAAAGAGAAAGCAAGTTCACAGCGGGAATATGCATAATACCAATGGTAAATTAAACTGTACCACTGATAGAACCTGTTACAAATATTCTTTTGTAGGAACAAAATAAAGTTATGGGATATGGTGCTGATTTTTTTTTAGAGAAGACACTCACTATGGTGCTGTTATTTACCTTGTCTAGTTGAACCTCTTTCAGTAATGTGGCAATTTCATTTTCCATTTCTTGAGATGGAATATCCTTGAGGTAACCAAATAACTTCATATGCTCAATAGCTGTCAAGTCATCCCACAACACATCGTGTTGGGGACACACTCCCAGGATACTTCGTATGACATCAAGCTCTTCACGAACACTCAAACCATAAAAATAAGCATCACCTGATAATGCAGAGTTATGTAAATTGACATCAAATATCCAACTTTAATAACACTGTACATAAACACAATAGATTCCTCATTTAACTCTAGAGGACAGACATCCTAGTTCCAGAGCGGAAAGACACCATTAACATTTATCACAAAGGTAGGCGGAGGAAGCATTTTTGTTCTGGGGGGGGGGGGGGGGAGCAGGAGTGTGAGTATAATACTTACAATTGGGTAGCTAGCCAGTTAAAATACAACTGTCTTCTTTGGTTAGATGATATAAAGAAAGAGGCAATTTCTTGTAGGTCAAGTTTGTCTGTTTCTCTATTTTTTGTTTTTGTGAACTTGACAAAATTGGATTTTTTGCCGGGAAATTGGCGGGTGTAACTCTTTGTAACTTGTATTTTATCTTACACTTATGTACTTACTTATAAATTCTGTGCATGTTGCACATTCTGATACATTCATTGTGGTTTCATAGGTTTTACAGTTGTAATAGCTACTAGGCATAATCATGGTTATCCAGCCAATTTTTTAGGGAGGGGGCAATGCCCCACCAATATCTTTTTGTGGGGGCAATTGCCCCCTCTTCCCCCCTTATTTCTCCACCTATGGTATCCTCTATTGTGGCTCATGGCTTGATTATAGTTCTGTTTAGTATCATCGTAGATTACTATACAGTCCCTATAGAAAGATCTTACCCTAGTAGGTCATGTCTTACCTTTTTTGACTGTTTATTTACTTGTTTTATGCATTGACAGCTATTAATGGGGCCTAGCCATGTGCATTCCCTTATCACAAGTTTTTATTTTGCTACACCCCCCTCACACCCCCTCACACCCCCCTTCAAGGTCCTAGATCTCATAGTATCAATAGCAAGTTTCATTTTACAACAGTTTTGCAATAAGACAACACCACAAGACATTGTGTACAGGTATACATATAATACATACCCATGTCAGGTTCTAGCAGGCCAATGAGCATATTAATGGTGGTAGTCTTGCCAGCGCCATTGTGTCCAAGGAGAGCAAGGATCTGGTGTTCTTCTGCACACATAGTGAGCCCATCCACTGCAGGCTTGACCATTTTCTTGCTACAACTACATCTATCCAAAAATGTCTGTTTATGGTGGGTGCATGTGTGTGCATAGAGTAATGAGGTCAGAACTGGGAAAAGGGTCCTACTGTATCATAAGAAATTTTAGCATCTATCAAGTCTATCCATGAGTAAGGACTTACCTTCTTTAGTTGGTCAATTCTTAAAGCATGGCCACTATGTCCCTGAATAGGAATAATAATGCAAGAGATCATAAAACAATACTCCTCCACACTCACCCTGCTACCATGCACCTCCATGTTCACACCATGCACCTCCACACTCACCCTGTCACCATGCACCTCCACACTCACCCTGTCACCATGTACCTCCATACTCACCCTGTCACCATGTACCTCCACACTCACCCTGTCACCATGTACCTCCACACTCACCCTGTCACCATGCACCTCCACACTTCACTTACCCTACCACCATGTAGAAGTGCTGTGCTATCCTCCACATCTGTCTCATCTTCTGTATCAGTGACTTGGACTGGGTCAGAAGGTGCTCTGATATTGGAGAACTTTGTTTTGCTTGAAAACTGAGGCAGCCAATCGAGCCAATAAGATGGCTGGAAGCAGAAATACCTATATAGTAAGTTGTAAAACAAATATTTTAGGGTACTATCAATACATGCAGTTAATTTCTCTGTACTTTATGTTCTCAGTAGGTAAAGGGAAAAGAATAAAAACATTAAAGTTACCACATGGACCTCAGCATCAGTGGGGGGTGGGGGGAATGTGAATTAGTCTGTAATACAATTATATTTGAATTTGCAAGGTGCCTTAATTAGAAATAACCAGATCTATTCTTCTCTGTTGAACAGTCACGGGTGGAATATCAATGCAGTGGAAGCTATGTTAGAATGGATCATATAGGACCAGCATTAAGTGAAATGTCATAGAGCAATACATTTTGAATGGAAGCAGTGTTATATTCTATTAAATGCACACCATTTGATTTTCATTAATTTGGAATCTATATAATTAGAGCAATGAAGTCAGTGAAGTTCCACTGATTATAACTTACTATACTCTTATTTACTACTTTCACACTGTACTTCTCCCACTTCACAGAGTGGACAGTTGAGATTAATACTTATTGTGCTAGAATGATGAAGTTTGCAATATAAAACCATATACAATCCACCACTCCCTACTTTCCCGACTCCACCCTCCCTACTCTTCCCACCCCCTCCCTGATCTCTACTTTTCCCTGTCTCTCCATCCTCACTCCCTTCCCATCCTCCTCTCCCCCCCCCCCCCCCCCCCCCCCCTTCCTACCCCCATTCCCATTATGTACATACCATTTTCTTGGGATGCCATGGTTTCCTCGAAGGACAGAATCAAGATACCAGGACAGCACTCCATACAGGACAGCATTCCATGTCAAGCCAACGAGGGATAAGTAGGAAGCAGGCATTTTAACCTGTTAAGTAACATAGTGATAAGGAAAGGAAAGACTTCAAACTTGCAAGAAGATCAGAATGATGCAACAGTATGACATGCAAGGATGTTCACATTTTACTATTATCTAGATTATAATCTAGGGATTTGTCAGATCATCTAGGGATTTCTTCTGTTCAGATTATCTAGGGATTTGTCTTATATTCAGATTATCTAGGGATTTGTCTTCTGTTCAGATCACCTAAGAATATTTTTATTATGGAATATACACTAGAACTGATCATCCCAGATTAATGTAGTCATAGTAACTAGATTGTTGATTCAATAAAATCTTCTTAATGAATTTGATAATAGAGAAAAGACTCTGTACAAAAAAAAGAAAAAAAAAAAACACGAAACAGATCATATCATTAAATGCTGATTAGTTAATACGCTACACCTGCAGACTACAGCACGTGGGCATTCCTCATGGCATGCTATTGTACACAGAATGTTCATCTCTTAGTATAGAGAACAGTGATGATAATAGTAGACATTTGCCAGACTATTCAATTCCTACCCCATACTAGGGACCTATGATCTGGACTTAGTGCAATCTTTAACACAATGACCATTAGTGACTAGTAACAGGAAATGCATCCTTGTGTACAATTGAGCATCTCTCAAAAGACTATACAAGATTATTGACAAAATGCATGAACAAAAAAACAATATTTATTCTTAATTGTCTTTTTTCACCTATAAATATTTTTTATATTCAAATCAAATTTTGGTACACTCAAGAAAATAGTAAACAATGAAAAAAGAGGAATCATGTGCAAAATTACTCAACCCCCCACCCAAAATAAACAAATAAACAAACAAACAAACTAATAAAAACACTTCAATTTTTGGTTGGAAATTACACAATTTATGAGAGAGCCTTCCCATACCAAAAATAAGTGGTCTATGGCATATTTTTTTCCTTAACACAAGGGAGGAGTAAATAGATATGATAAGAAAAAAGAAGAAATATATGAACTACTGGAATAATTGCCAACACACAAAATATAACAAATACTGGCAAATGTGTTACGTATTCTCCACTTGCATGCAGAAACTGTGCCAATGCTAACAAACCAAAATAAGCACAGTCCAGGTGGTTAAATATCTCCTTCCTGTATGGACGAATAACTCCGAATAAAAGCGATGCTATTAATGGAGTCAAAAAGAAAAATTCGATATAACGGCTGTTAAAGATGCTAGGTAAATAATAGACAAGTCTGATAAGTAGGTATATTCCGGCAAAGTAGCGACAATCTCTCGTGCTATTAGTTCCATTCTTGTAACAACCTTGAAAAGAATCCATGAATACATATAGGAAATGCCAGCAAACTCCAGGAAAGTAACGAAACATCTTTTGGAAAGCCACTGTAGGATATACAAACAGGAGCACCATCGGTGAAATACTGAAAACAATGAAGACAATCATGGCTAAACTGAAGTAAGGTTTATGTCGCAAACCAAGGTAGGGCACTGAAGCATTATGCCATAAAAAATAGTGGATGGTGCTGTCACTGTCTTGAACTAAGTCACCGTCACTTCTGTACATGTGCGTCATACTAAAGAAACCATAACAAGTAAAAAGTATCTTAGAGTAACCGAATACAAAGAAAGAGGCAAATGCATTTATGATGGAATACTTCACATCACTTATCTTGCAACCACATCTCTGAGTACACGACAAGCACAAGTTAAAGGGTTTCCATAGGAACACTATAACTCTGTAGTCGCTGTCGTACAACTCAATGCAAATATACGTGATTACAATGAGAACTAATGGATAAAATGCACTGATATATTCAAAAGCTAATACTTGTAAAGTTGAAAAGCTCGTGCTGATACAAAAGGGCGGGTAAATATAACGCAAAAAGTCCAAATTCCAAACACCACCTATAGTCAGAAGAGCCCTTGCTAAATAGCTCTGGCGATAAATAAAGATAGAGTGACCATTAATGCTATAAAGAAGGATTTGAATGCTACATACTAGTGCATTCATGTAAGCAGCTGTGGCATGAATCTTGCAGAAAACAACTATGAGAAAGAACACTGTTATCGGCACTAAAGTAAGTGCTAAATAGAGCAACCATCCACGGAAATTTCCCAGACACTTTGTACATGGGTAACTGTAAGAGAAGACTGCAACTCCCAGGGAATCTTTGCAGTGACTGCACAATTGACCTTTACGTTCCATTCCACCACAAGTAAAGTCAGTTAAATCCTTCTCATCTCTTGGTTGTAGCACATAGTAACTATTCATAGTACTCTGCCTTGAATATGGACATGCACCAGCTACTGTGACATTGTCAATGCTATACGTCATGCAAAACTGTACATTCAGCAGAACTCTCTTATTTCTCTCACATATCACCTCCCCTCCAAGTCGGCTGCCACATTCACATTTGCCGTACGAATTAACATGGTGCCATGTTGGACACGATTTAGTGGTAAACTTGTCTGAAGTATATCCTGAACTAATACTGGCAGTGAGAACTATACTTGATAGAAAACTGAAGTAAAACTCCATAACAGCTTAGCTATAGATTATTAGCTGACTATGAACTTATCCTTAAAAGCAGCTAATGTTGTCAGCATAATTATACAGATGTATTCATGTAACTGGTAATCAAGAAAGCAACTAAAAACACTTTCATTATTATATCATCAGAACCACAAAACCTGATAACTGAGTCAGTCTATTAGTGACTAGGCAACACACACTAGAGTGCATATACTATTGACTAGACATTGGGGAAAAAGCATAAAAATACTAGTAAAAAAAACATTCAAGACAGAAATCTCTTCTATACTTATGTATATACCCTTGTGGATTATTGACAATGCTTTTTGTTAGCTCACTGTGAATATTCATGAATAAATCAGTTTATTAAGAAATTGTGTTTGTAAATCTAACTTTTTCAGGATAGCTGCTATGTATATCTCTAAATAACTCCTTATCTTCCTTCATTTTGGTTTTATCTTTCAAGTCAAATGGCTAATTATTGGCTAATTATTAGCTACTTTCAAGTGGAATCCCAGATAACAACTCCTATAATTATGAAGCTATGAAAATGCAAAACAATGGAAGCACTTTCCTTTTCCCCCAATGGTTCTAAAGTCTGTCCAAGCTGACGAGAGCCACGGAAGCAGCCCAGAAGTGCTTTAATATTATTCATAGATACATCGCAATAATACAACATTTGCGAAGCATTTGCCCAGAGAGCAGCCGACTCTCCACGCAGCAATTTTTATTATGCGTAACACTCCTTGTGGTCCAGGGTAACGCCATAGGATTTGTATTAGTCTCCTATATCTCTCTATGGGGCACTACAACAGACTAAACAGGCATCTGGTAAGAAGTGCCTCGGTAAGAGCTGCTAAATGATACCAAATGCGCATAATTTGAAGTTTTTTTAGCCGAATTAGGCATGTTTTTGTGAGGCTCTCGTCAGCTTGGACAGACTTTAGTTGCATATCATTAGTAGACTGCTTGCATAGTCATGAGAGCACAATGGCTAATTGGCTCTCTGGGAAACTATGCACAAGAGCAGGATTCTCATTCTTCTTAAGAATATAAATGAATTTAGCCATGAAAGTAGCTAAAAGTAACTTCCCACTCCCGAGTTATGTGAATGGTTGCTCAATGGCTCCTGTAGGTGCATATTCTTTCAGAGTTGAATGGCATTGAGAGGGGAGGAGGCATAATAAGATCATTCTCAGTGTTTACTGTAACTACAAGACAGATTTCCACCGTAGAATCAATTGAACCAATAATATTAATTAGCCATAATCCTAGAATGTGGTACAATACAAATAATTTTATTTTTATTTTTATATCTATACATACTTAGCAATTTGGTTCTAGATGCATTATTGACTTCATTAACCATTTCAACATGAAAGGAAAGAAATAAAAGGTGTGATTTCAGGGTGGGACCACCCCCACATCATGTGCTGCATTTTTAAACTTTCTTTCAAAAAACAACAACAACAAAACAAAACAAAAAATAAATAAAGAAAGAAAACAAACAAACAAACAAACAAACAAACACAACTATTACAAAGTCACCATAAATTATAAATTTACCAGTAACTACTCACACAATATATTTAATGATTAATTGTTTAGAATTTTATTTGCTATGTCCGTGTATAGCATGCATCGGGCACTTAAAGGCATTTTTTGACTACTATGAGTGGCCATGCTCACAGGAAAATGAAATAACTGTATATTTAATACTTCTTACATAATGAAATCCAGTAGTATTGCCATCATCTCCTCCAATATCAAATGATATCACTGACCTATTCCTAAATAATTCATGCCAGCTAAAAAAATCTAAAAAGAAAGTAAAAAAGGCACAAGTCACAAACTTTTACATTCATCTCTAGACTTTTAAGCATTTAATAATACCAAAGATAGCATTACTCAGGAAATTTTTAAATAAGTAGAATATAGTACTTTGGAGTAATAGATTTAGTAGAGCTTTTATTAATTCACGGCATATAGTTATCTATCTGTGAAATCATTGTAGTCCATGCATATATAATATTATCAAAGGCATATTGAACCAAGCAGTTGGGAGACTGGAAGCAACTCCTGGTAGCTCGACAATGCTAAAAATAGATTCCTACTAGATTACTAATTACTAAAATAGCCTATTTTTTTGATGTTTATTTTTAGTAACAATCAGCATTTAACCAGACATGCTGGCTTACGTTTGTTTTTATTAAGAAGTCCATTCATATCAGTAGCACTACTAGCCTCTCCAATATCTGACATAATCTTAGCCTATACAAAGGAAATAGAACTCCTATTAGTAACAAATAATTGTGGGGTAATTCAAATAATTGTGGGGTAATTCAAATAATTGTGGGGTAATAATTGTGGGGTAATTCAAATAATTGTGGGGTAATTCAAATAATTGTGGGGTAATAATTGTGGGGTAATAATTGTGGGGTAATTCAAATAATTGTGGGGTAATAATTGTGGGGTAATTCAAATAATTGTGGGGTAATAATTGTGGGGTAATTCAAATAATTGTGGGGTAATAATTGTGGGGTAATAATTGTGGGGTAATAATTGTGGGGTAATAATTGTGGGGTAATAATTGTGGGGTAATAATTGTGGGGTAATAATTGTGGGGTAATAATTGTGGGGTAATTCAAATAATTGTGGGGTAATTCAAATAATTGTGGGGTAATTCAAATAATTGTGGGGTAATAATTGTGGGGTAATTCAAATAATTGTGGGGTAATTCAAATAATTGTGGGGTAATAATTGTGGGGTAATAATTGTGGGGTAATTCAAATAATTGTGGGGTAATTCAAATAATTGTGGGGTAATAATTGTGGGGTAATAATTGTGGGGTAATTCAAATAATTGTGGGGTAATTCAAATAATTGTGGGGTAATAATTGTGGGGTAATTCAAATAATTGTGGGGTAATAATTGTGGGGTAATTCAAATAATTGTGGGGTAATAATTGTGGGGTAATAATTGTGGGGTAATTCAAATAATTGTGGGGTAATAATTTTGGGGTAATTCAAATAATTGTGGGGTAATAATTTTGGGGTAATTCAAATAATTGTGGGGTAATTGTGGAAATTCTCCTCATAGAATAACACAATATGTCTTATGTGGAATGTATTCTCCACTATTGCAGTACCTCCAGCAATGTGTTTAAGGGGACAAAGTTACTATGGAATGAAATTTTACTGAAACATGTTAATAAGCCTTAAAAAGCCATAGACTAAAAACCATGCACTTAGCTCTTACCAATGATGAGAAATATATATATATTTTTAAGTGGCTAGCTAAAGTGAGTCAGTACCAGCTAATATCTGATTATCCAAGAGAGGTGTACTTAAAGTCATTAGAAAGCTTACTTCAAGAGCTACATTTTGGTATCAAAATCAACTTCATGGGTAATTGCATTCTGGAGTTATGTATGAAAAACAAAAATTAATTTTACAATATTTTGTGCAAAATTAGGCACATTGCCCCCTTAAACAATAGTGACAAAAAATCTTGGCAATAGCACTCTGGGCCAAAAGTCAAGAGGAAGAATACTATACTTAATTACAAGAAGATTGTGCTTCTCTCAGTATCTGGCTCTAGCAATATTAAGTGAGGCTGGAGGCTATGTTATCCAATGTTATATATAGAATACAATATTCCTCTACAGCAGTCATATATATACAATATTCCTGTACAGCTGTCATAGAGATAAAAATTGATAATTCAGTCCTAAAACCTTTTATTATACAATATTGTACACATAGAGACTCTAAATTAACATAAACGTTCAGAGGAATATACTTCAATGAATGGAGGATTGTGTGAAAACAGTAAATGTCTAAGACTCCTGAAATCTCATCCTTTATAAGGTACAGTACATGTATTGTAAGGTTTGGTGTACACTGACCAGGTGAAATGGAGGTAAGAAGGAAAGGACATAGACCAGAGACAAGACATGCTCGTAGAGCTGAGTCATAAGAAATGGATTTCCTGTATAACAATCATTTACAAGTTAAATACATGTTCCAACACATGCATGCATGCACGTACTGAGTTATACATACAATTAAACATAGGAATCTGATGGCTATAGAAGAGTATAGTGTACATTGGATACCTCTCAATGGAGAACATTCTAACATGTCTATGTCAGGGATATCTCTACTAAAATTATGGAGGTCTTAATGTGTCCACTAATAGTAAAACCTCTGATAAAGGACCTTTTGAAAAAGGATAACCCTGCAAAAAAAGTGCCATCAGGCTTATCTTAGTATAAATTAACCTCCAAAAATCCCCATAAGGAAACAGTAGACCCGGTCGTTTATTCAGAGGTATCTCTGAAATAGGGACACTTCTATAATATTATTAGTATGTCTATAAGACATGATAATTATGGGGTCTCAGTGTATCTATGAGTCTAGGGACACCTTTAGAACTTCATTAGGGTCACAATGTATGTAGGTTTTACTGTGCGTTAATGCTGGAGTATACTTACCAAGTAGAGATATGATCATCAAACCCACTACAAATATCACCATCCCAGAATTAACTGCAGAGAGGGAGAGGGAGAGGGAGGGGGGAGGGAGAAGGAGGGGGGAGAGGGGGGGGGGGGAGATGGAGGGAGAGAGGGAGAGGGAGAGAGGGAGAGGGAGAGAGGGAGAGGGAGAGAGGGAGAGGGAGAGAGGGAGAGGGAGAGAGGGAGAGGGAGAGAGGGAGAGGGAGAGAGGGAGAGGGAGAGAGGGAGAGGGAGAGAGGGAATAAAGCATAGAGAAAAATTACTATTATTAAAATACCTACTTCAGCAACCGCTCTATTTTACATTTTCAATGCCAGGGAAGTATTAACTTATCTTTAATTGTTACCATGCAATGATCTGTTAGCTATTCCAGCTAAAGTCTCACAAGGAGTAAGGAGTAAGGAGTATATTAACAGAGCACCTCCAGGTCTGGTCAATAATTTCTAATTACTGTGGCTACCATTCCAGGCAGCTATTGTAGCTCTCAAGGCATGGTCAGGGGGGGGAGGCTATTTCAGGGAAGCTACTGTAGCTCTCACAAGGTCTGGTCATGGGGAGGGCAGCCACTGTAGCTTTCAAGGTCTGGTCAGGGTACTATAGCTCTCTGGCTACTAATGGCTATAGCATGATAATGCTGTAGATTGACATTTCCTTGTGGTGGTTTTTGCTAAAGTCTCAACAAGCAAGGCTCACTAGTCTAGCATGGTTTGTTTTGTTTGTTTTTTGACTTCCAAGATTCTTCATTGTTGTCTTTAATCCTCACTCACTCAACACACCACCCACCCCACACCACACACACACACAACACCCACCACACACACCCAACACCCACCACACACACCCAACACCCACCACATATACACAACACCACACACCCACCCAACACCATACACACCTATCACCACACACACCCATCACCACACACACCCATCATCACACACACCCATCATCACACACACACCCATCATCACACACACCCATCATCACACACACACCCAACACCACACACACACCCAATACCACACACACCCATCACCACACACACCCAAAACTACATACACACAACATAGCCACACTAACTCTACTACTCCTTGTTTCCTCACCTGCTGCTCTCACAGTACTGATGAAGACACTAGTAAAGAAGCCTAGAGGGACCATACTGATGCTATAGATCAGGAACAGAACTGCACAGGAAAAATACAAACACAGACCACATTATAGGAAAAGGGTCTCCAAAGGAAAAAACACAACGAAGTACAGTAATACATTATTATGGGCATACGGTAGGATATCATGAAACACAGGAAAGAAGTATTCTATTAATTCATCCCTACTTTTGTCAGTTATACCTTCTTAACCACCTACAACACTAGCAGAAATCACTCAGAACACAACCTCCCCACATTGATTCTATGCTGCTAAGTTAGCAGCTTTCTTAGGTAACAACTAGGAACCAGGAGGCAATATATTTATTACATGACTATTTTGGGTACTTATTGAACAGTAGGTGGTCTGATACGAACCTGTATCATGAGCCAATTACTGTGTGGCCAACTATAGTAATCATGGGGGATATCAGGACTGACAAGATACTAGGAACCTAGATAAAATATATACTCTACTCACTGAAGTTAATGAAGAAGTTTGTATTGAGGAAGAACTGAAGTTTACACGCATAACCTGAGTGACAGAGATAAGTTTCAAACACACTATTAGCCAAAACACTCCATTTCTTAGCATAAAAGATATAAAGATATATATATACCTACTTTTGGACCCCTGTTAAGACCTTGGCTGTGGTTAATATGGTGAGGTGAATTTCAAAGCATTTAAAGGGCATGGGACCAACTGTTCCTTGACTACCTCAGGAAGAATATCACTTGATATGTATAGTGATTCCAGAGACTAGGAATCTAGAAAATCATGCCATCCCTCTAATCAGGACACTTTAATTTGTCCCAAGGTGTCCAGAATAATAGCCTAATCATCATAGCTG
The DNA here is from genome assembly GCA_964016965.1 of Diacarnus erythraeanus. Lineage (NCBI taxonomy): Eukaryota > Metazoa > Porifera > Demospongiae > Poecilosclerida > Podospongiidae > Diacarnus > Diacarnus erythraeanus. Next base: position 2,554,315 of record OZ024684.1, on the reverse strand, counting down.
TTGGGATACCTCTAACTTTAGCTCTCATATGTGACAACAGTGTACATGGTTAGTATGATACTGTTCTCTGTACAGTGCCTCTCTGTGTATTTACTCCATTGACTAGACCTTACCTGTTACCATGAGAACACAGGTAGAGAGAAAGGCTATGATAATTCCTGTAATGGCCCTATAAAAAATGAAATTTGGTAGTAAAAATAGGTATACTACAGTGAAACCTGTCTAATCAGACCACCCCTTTAAAAAGACAACCTCTCTATATAGACCACTACAATGAAACCTGTCTAATCAGACCATCTCCATATAGGCCACTACAGTGAAACCTATCTAATTAGACCATCCCTTAATAAGACCACCTCTCTATATAAGCCACTTGGTGTTATAGTTTCGTGTTTTTTTCTCTTTCCCCAGAGGATGGTCACTCTAGACATTGTTTTCTTTAAGGAAATACACACCACACATATAGAAACTAAAACTAAGTATTCCTGTGTCAATTGACTTTACCAATCTAGATACCGATTCTTTTCAGGGCACTAACTCAGTGGGGCAAACGCAAGTGTCCTGATTACATGGAATAGAGTGGTTGTATTCACTGCATACAGAGATGCCTCATCACAGGGCCTTGGTAAATTCAGAGGAACCTCATCACAGTAGATGGGGGTTCATACCTCATTACAGGTTGAGGTGGAGGGGGAAGATCTAAAGAGATTATTAATACTTACCATGATCCCCAATACACAGAATCCTTCAAGCCAACTAGTTTCAATCCCTGGATGATCAGAATTATTAATTTAGCTCCACCCCCAATCATGACAAAATATGACAAAAGGATGTACATAACAAAACCAGGAAATACCAAGAAGTCCAAAATTAAGAGATGGGAAGATCTCTCTCTCTCTCTCTATGAAGTTACTCTGGTTCGTGTGTCAGCCATGTTGGAGTACAACCGTGATTTATTGCAATGGCAGCGTCTGCAGCTAGGAGCTCACAGAAAGGGCTATTAAACAGATATTCTTCTACTATACTGGAGAAGGAGGATAAAAGGAGGTATAAAGAAAAACTCTTTATTATTTCTGGACTAGATCCATATGAAATTCCGAAGCACAGAAATTCACCATTACAACAGTTGGTAGTTGTACTCCAAGATGGCGCGACTACATGGTGACTACGCCTACTGAAAAGGGTCTATACTGCCCTTAAGGCAAAGCTGTTTGTGTTAGCACACCCTTAAATAGCCACCCTTGAATATAGCAAATATAGCCCACCCACTAATATAGCCTACCCTTGAATATGATATTACACTCAAGCATAATCAGAGTTAAAATATAGTTCCCACAGTATCAAAGAAGCTGGATAATTACATATTACAGCATCAAACATGAACTGGTTGTGGGCAGCCATAACACACATACCTGTCTCAGTTTTAAGTCCTTCTCTGAGACAACATTGTAGAGAAGCATTACAAACTAAAAATAAATAAGAAAAGGATAATTTAAATATTATTATTATTATAAAGATTTAAAGTGTAGTTTAGGTAAGGAAACAAATTTGGTTATCACCTATTTTGATATAAGTGATTTATTTTTCAAACCTTTGGGCCTATAATAATGACTTTATTGCTATAAGACCAATGAGTTGGATTGATAAAGTGTCAGTCTGTGTACAGCACTAATGTTGCAGGGCCAATTGGTTGGATCTGACTGTCATTCTGGACTAATGTTGCAGGGCCAATTGGTTGGATTGATAAAGTGTCAGCCTGTGTACTATTCTTGACTGATAAACTGGCCCCACCAACAGAACTAACTTGGAAAGAGAATGTTGGAAGTAAGTCAGCCACGTTTGTCAAACCAGGTCCAAAAATGGTTGGTCATGCTGACATTTATTCTGTGATCAACCATAATAATTGGCCCTACTGTTGACAAGTGCATAGACATTCTGGAGAGCATGCTGCTATATTATAGTGACGAGTGCACAGAGAAAATAAAGGGTTTCTCATAATTGTCTCTTCACTATATGCACCTCTTGAAATCTAGGACTGTATAAAACCAGTAACTACTAGCTACATGAAGTAACTACTAGCTAGAAGACTTTCCTTCCTCCTTTCTCCTCCTTGCCTATCTCCCTCTTACACCCTCTACTACCCCTCCCTCTTCCTCCTTCCTATTTCATCTTTTATCAAGAGCAAGTCTATATCCATCATTGCTACTCTTAGCTATGTCTATAGGGTTATTAGCACTGGTTCACAGAATGTGTTGTTATAGTAATGCTCCATTGAAAATGGGTAAAGGGTTATTGAAGTGTATGCTCAAAATGAACTTTTAGGCGACAAAAATTGACCTGAGTCATAGAACCAGATAGTATGATTACTCACCTGAATTGTAATGGCACAGAAAATGAAAAATGTAGCAGAAGCAGCCTATAAAGAACAGACATAAGTGGTAATATAGAACAGCAACATCTCTTTGGGATATTTCACCAGGAGAATGGGTAATGTAGTCATCAGTGACATTAGGATAGTGGGTAATGTTTCATTAAGATAATGAGTGATATTTCATTAGGAATAGGATAGTGTAATGTTTCATTAGGATTAGTGAATGATAATATTTTTCATTAGGATAGTGGGTAATGCTTCACTAAGATAACAAGTGATATTTCATTAGGCATTTCATTAGGAGAATGGATAATGTGCTCATCAGTGAACGATATTTCATTAGGATAGTGGGTAATATTTCATCAGGAATATTTCATTATATTTCATTTTAGGATAGTGAATGATAATATTTCATAAGGATAACAGTGACATTTCATTAGGCATTTCATTAGGATAGTGGGTAATGTAGTAGGATAGTGGGTAATGTAGTGGGTAATGTAGTAGGATAGTGGGTAATGCAGTGAGTAAAGTAGTAGGATAGTGGGTAATGTAGTAGGTAATGTAGTAGGATAGTTGGTAATGTAGTGGGTGGGTAATGTAGTAGGATAGCGGGTAATGTAGTAGGATAGCGGGTAATGTAGTAAGATAGTGGGTAATGTAGTAGGATAGTGGGTAATGTAGTATATATAAGTAGTTTGTTTCAGTATAAAGTGGTGCTAATTTGCATAAAGATCTACATATTTTGAAACACTTATGAATATATCCTTCCTTGGAAAAATCCCCACCGAAACAAATTTGTATAGTAGACTATCCTATCTCAATGATTATTTACAATTCCTGATCTCTACACTCCCCCCTTATAGGACCACCCTCCACCATCCTATGTAACAACCCTATACCCTATTGCCCCCCCCCCCCCCCCCTCCCCACAAAAAGGACACTCAAGAAACTCCTGATAGGTACATACTTGTTTAGCTGCAATAGATTGCTGCTGGTAGAATCTAGGGAAGGTACTGGCTTTAACAGCAACATTCATGCTGCTCTTGTTAAGTGAATGCTTCATGAATATCTGATCCAACAGAATAGCCAGTTCTGAAACAAAATACAAGCAGAGTTATACAGTGGAACCTCTCTATTCCAGACACTCCAAGTGTCCTCAATATAGAGGTGTCCTTAATAAAGAGGTGTCCTTAACACATTAGAGGGATTTCATAACTAACCTAATGATGGTAATAAGTAAATTGAAAGTGAATATTACCATAAACATCATTATTACATTCAATAAACAAAAAAAATAATAATAATTTTGTATCCACTTGGGAGTTATAAGCCTCAGGTCAAGTCCTCACACCATTCTACCATAATTACAAATTATAAGCCTCCCTAGGTCCTCATACCCACCCTACCATTGTTCTAGCTCTCAGATACCCTCAAATTAAGAGTAGCTATACCACTAGGCCATGGGATTATCATAGAGATAGACTCCACCCCTCCCCATAATAAGGATGTGTTACATATTATTATGGGAAGTTACATGGCCCAGGTCCATACCCTTAGTTAACACACCCTATAGGCTGTTAATGGGGGACAGTCTGTGGCAATACTGGACACCCCTGAATCATCTACAGGACTGCCTCTTGGTTACCCCACAATCAAAACTCTATATGAACAATAGAGGACAGTCAACAGTACTATCAGGAACCAATGCAGGTACTTACCAACACAAATCTTACTTACCTACTCTGCCATCCGGCTTGTTGGGTGAGCCAAATATAAGTTGTGCTATCTTCAGAGCTCTTGAGGAATTATAGATGATGGTGTAGTTAAATTCTGGTTTACTACAACATTACAATATTCCATGTTTGAGACTAGACTAATATATTATACATACACCAGCTGTCTGGAGGGGGACCAGACTATACTAGCTGTAGGTGAGGGGAGGGTGTTGACCAGCTGTCTGGAGGGGAACCAGACTACTAGCTGTAGGTGAGGGGAGGGGGCAGACCAGCCTGTCTGGAGGGGGACCAGACTACTAGCTGTAGGTGAGGGGAGGGTGTTGACCAGCTGTCTGGAGGGGAACCAGACTACTAGCTGTAGGTGAGGGGAGGGGGCAGACCAGCCTGTCTGGAGGGGGACCAGACTACTAGCTGTAGGTGAGGGGAGGGTGTTGACCAGCTGTCTGGAGGGGAACCAGACTACTAGCTGTAGGTGAGGGGAGGGGGCAGACCAGCCTGTCTGGAGGGGGACCAGACTACTAGCTGTAGGTGAGGGGAGGGGGCAGACCAGCCTGTCTGGAGGGGGACCAGACTGTAGGTGAGGGGAGGGGGCAGACCAGCTGTCTGGAGGGGGACCAGACTACTAGCTGTAGGTGAGGGGAGGGTGTTACCAGCTGTCTGGAGGGGACCAGACTATTCTGTCAGGAGGGAGGAGAGGGCAGACCAGCTGTCTGGAGGGGGACCAGACTACTAGCTGTCAGGAGAGGGGAAGGGGCAGACCAGCTGTTTGGAGGGGGAGGAGGCAGACCAGCTGTTTGGAGGGGGACTAGACTACTAGCTGTCAAGAGAGGGGGAGGGGCAGACCAGCTGTCTGGAAGGGGACCAGACTACTAGCTGTCAGGAGGGGGGAGGAGGCAGACCAGTTGTTTGGAGGGAGACCAGACTACTAGCTGTCAAGAGAGGGGAAGGGGCAGACCAGCTGTCTGGAAGGGGACCAGACTACTAGCTGTCAGGAGGGGGGAGGAGGCAGACCAGTTGTTTGGAGGGAGACCAGACTACTAGCTGTCAAGAGAGGGGAAGGGGCAGACCAGCTGTCTGGAGGGGGACCAGACTACTAGCTGTCAGGAGGGGAGAGGAGGCAGACCAGTTGTTTGGAGGGAGACCAGACTACTAGCTGTCAAGAGAGGGGAAGGGGCAGACCAGCTGTCTGGAGGGGGACAGACTACTAGCTGTCAGGAGGGGGGAGGAGGCAGACCAGCTGTTTGGAGGGGGACCAGACTACTAGCTGTCAGAAGGGAGACACTGCTATACTTTCAACTCACTCAAATGAACAGCCCAAGAATAGCAAACCCTGAAAGGGAGAAGAAGAGAAGGATGAAATCATAGTCTGAATTTAATGTTCCCCAAACTAAAACCTTGGAACAAATTGAACCCTCCTAATTAGAGGGGTGGGCCCATTTTAAGAAAAAAAATGGGGGAATAATACACAGCCAAATATGGTATGTGTGTGTGAACCCAATACTAAGGATTAGTTTTACACACAGATAGATTAAACCAGGAGTACCTTATTCTACACCAGGATTAGTAACACAGCACTAACTGCATCTAAAGATAAAACCCAAATCTTTTTAAGTTAATCTCAACTTGTACATGAATAAAGAGAAGTGGAGAGGTGAAATTCAGCCTACTAATCACACTCTTTGAACCTCTGAATAAAGCATACATTGGGCTTAGTTCTACTGCCTCCTGTGGGGAGGTTGTCCTTATCCACTGGCATATTTAAAACCAGAAGGTAACTCCATACAGAAGTTGTCCCATTTTGGAGCATCCTTTATCTGGTACAGATTATTCAGTAGGACACTTTCATGCAGCACTTAAAGTATTCATAATCTATAAGGAACCTCTCATACAAGAAGTGTATAAGAGTGACCTTATCTCTCTATCCGTTAGAATACATTACAAATGATGCTTAAGGTCAGCTCAGAGAGCCTCATACAGTATTACAGCTCAAGTATTTTCCCTTTTTGCTCATCCTACCCACCATAAGTACCACTTATGTCCTACTGATTACTGCTCTCTCCCTCTCCTGCCCTCTGCTCCCACCCCACCCACTATTTTTAATATAAGTAAGTACCACTTGTGTCCTGTTGTAGGAAAATTGTTGCTTGAGTTCACCAATGACATTTAATAACGACACACTAGAAAAATTCACAGAAACGTTCACAATGTCTTTACCCATTTCTAACCCAGTAACTGCAAGGAAAAGAAAAATAGGCACATGTCACTGAGCATACAGGTCACCACCAGGTACTAAACTTGATCTAGTCACCAGGTATTAAATTTGAGCATACAGGTCACCACCAGGTATTAAACTTGATCAAGTCACCAGGTATTACACACAATTAATCCTGACCAATTACCAAATACCAAAAGCACTGTTTGGATACCAAAAGGAACACTACCTTAGAGAAGACTAAAACCCTTGAAAGTACAGTACATAGGAAAATTTTAGGAGACAGGTTTGTAAGGCCATGATTTCTCTCAATATGGGAAGGGGAGGAGGAGGGGGGAGGAGGAGGAGGAGGGAGAGGAGGAAGGGGAGGGAGAGGAGGAGGAAGAGAGGAAGGGGAGGGGGAGGAGGAAGGGGAGGGAGAGGAGGAGGAAGGGGAGGGAGAGGAGGAGGGGGAGGGAGAGGAGGAGGGGGAGGGAGAGGAGGAGGAAGGGGAGGGAGAGGAGGGGGGGAGGGGGAGGAGGAGGGGGGAGGGGGAGGAGGGGGGAGGAGGAGGAGGAGGGGGGAGGAGGAGGAGGAGGGAGAGGAGATAGTAAATAGTTGGATAATATTTTCATTACTTCAAAATAGTATTTGTCCCTAGGAAATAATGTAAGTGGTCTACCCCACCAATCCATAACTCCATGAATCTATTAGAGGAACAGTGTCCCACACAAAAGCAGTTATTAAAGAGGCCCCACAACCAGGATTAGTTACTGGGTAAGTTCTCTAACAACCAGTGTCCACCCTGTCTTATCATCCCAAAGGTTCACTACAGATACTTCTAGTAATAACACTAGTACAGTAGAGTGATGTGTAAACCTCTGATAGTAATAGCAATCAGTGACACTAGTCCATAATTAGCCTGTCCCCTTAAATAATAGTCCCCTGAATAATAATAATAGTCCCCTGAATAATAATAATAGTCCCCTGAATAATAATAATAGTCCCCTGAATAATAGTCTCCTCCTTAATAATTTGTCATGTGATAATTATTTTCCTACCTTCACTGAAGTCAGTAAGCATAGTGTCCACACACGAATCACGCACCTACAACAACAAAATAGCATTCAGGCTGAGTTGTATACAAATTCAGAGTTCAGGATGTAGCCTACTAATAGGGATAGAGTGGAGCAGAGTCCCACACCAGGCAGTTCAGGATGTAGTCCTCCTTTCCAAACACCCAAGCCAAGACTCACAATGCCATAAATACTTCATAATAATTATGGCCCAGGATTAATAACTTTGGTCCAAGCTAAATTACTGCCACTGTCCTCACAACCTGGGCTATCCTCTCACTATGTGTACTATTACTATGGGCCCTAGACCCCCCCCCAACTAAGGACCCCCTCCCCCAACTAAGCCTAGGCCCCAACTATCTGTACAATCAGCAAGGGCTCTAGTCCTCTCACTAGGCTCAATTCTACCCAAGGTCCTATTACGACCTAACCCCTAACCCCTAACAGGATTAAAAAGTGTTAGGGAGTATACAGGCATCCCCAACTATCAGAGAGACCCGTCACCCACACACACAGTATAACTATCTGTCCAACTCAAAGCTCTAGTTCCACCCCCCATAACTGTAGCTTAAGCTCCCTCTGAAGCTAGTACCCCAAACCACCCACACTTACACGATCATCAAAATTAATTGTTGTATTATCAATTAGTGTTGTATTGAAGAGCCCTCTAGGAATGATTACAACGAGAGATGTACAGTCCAGACCATTCCAGGGCTAGAGAGAAAGAGAGAGAGGTGTGTGTGTGTGGGAGGGGGGGAGGAAATGAAAATGATACTGACCCCATTGGGTTAAAGATTACTATTGTAACCATTGCACATCCCAAAAGAAAGGGGTTCCCTCAGCAATAGGAGGCACAAAGTGAGAATTAAAGGGAGAGTCCCCTCTCCCTATCTACCACTGAATTTGTTAAAAGTCTCTACATTGGAGAAACCAGTCCTAAAACCATTTTAATGACCATTACTGTTGAAAACATGTTATATCATTATCATCAAAATTGTGACAGCAAAAAATAATTTTTGAGTTATTGGTACACCTGGAAAGAGCGTTCCTCCAGCTCCATAATGAGCCTTAGATCATTACCTACCAAGGTACAGAACCGGAGATATAGGCATCAGAAGTCGACACAAGCATAATCAACATTACAAGGAAACCGCACTTGAAGTCTAGCTGCATGCTAAAAATCAATTTCAGCCAACCCTCTGCAAAGTCCTTACATCTACAACCTGAAGAAGTTCGCAAGATGGCTGTCTTCACTTTTGGATCTACTGAGAAAACCATAAACAACTGTGAGATTGTTCGTGCAACACTGAAGACTCTGGATGGAGAAATAGAGATGACACTTCTTACCTCTCCAATAATCTGTGAACCCCTGACTGAACAGCCTCTATCATTGTGTGTGAATTCATATGAGCATCTTTCGGATTTGCATTTAGCAGATCATTCTGACGGTTCTCCTATTGAAGTCGACCTATTGATAGGCTCCGACTATTACTGGCAGTTAACCACTGGTGAAGTAAGGCGTGAAAATGATGGTCCTGTTGCAGTTGGGACCAAGTTGGGATGGATTCTGTCAGGCCCTGCTCCTGTAGCTGATCACAGCTTACTCACAAGTACTCACATTTTGAGAATTGATTCTCGTGAAGAAGAGAATCTGAATAGCACTTTACGTGCCTTCTGGGAACTTGAATCCTTAGGGATATCTTCAACTGGTCCGTCTATTCACCAGGAGTTCAATATTTCATTCAAGGACGGACGTTATGAAGTTTGCTTGCCGTGGAAGGAACAGCATCCTATACTTGCTGACAATTATAGCCTCAGTCTGAAACGTTTACAAAGTTTACTATGTCGGCTACGTCAGACACCGGACATACTCCAGGAGTATGACTCAGTCATTCGCAAGCAGATAGAACAGGGTATTGTTCAGCCAGTATCTGATCTTGGAGTAGTGGGTGAAGTGCATTATTTGCCACATCATGCAGTTGTCAAGTGAACCAGAGAAACCACAAAGGTTAGAGTGGTTTATGATGCGTCTGCAAGATCTGGAGGTCCTTCTCTTAATGATTGTCTCTACACGGGACCCAACTTCAATCAGAAAATTCTTGATATCTTGCTACGCTTCAGATCATACCCAGTGGCGATTACATCTGATATTGAAAAGGCGTTTTTAATGGTGTCAATTGCAGAAGAAGATAGAGATGCTCTACGATTCTTATGGACAGAAGATTTGACTAATCCTGATACAGAAATCAGATCTTATCGATTTACTCGTGTTGTTTTTGGTGTATCCTCAAGTCCATTTCTGTTAAATGCTACGATTGACTATCACTTGAAGCAATGCCTTACTACAAAGCCAGAGCTGGTCAACACTATACTGAATTCTATTTATGTGGATGATATAGTTACAGGTGCCAGGAATGTTGAAGCTGCACAAAGGTTTTACAAGGATTTACAAGGATTCAAGGAGTGTCTTTCGAGAAGGAGGTTTCAATCTCCGAAAGTTTATATCCAATGTGCCAGAGCTTCAAAGGTTCTTTGATGAAGATGAGTTATCTACATCAATGTCTGACAGCAATTCAGATTGTGTCGAAGAGACCTATGCCAAGTCTCTACTGGGAGGAAATCAAACCATGAATCCAAAGAATCAAAAGGTTTTGGGTGTGAGATGGAATGTCTCAACCGATTGTCTTATATTCAGTGTTCAAGACATAGTTGATGTTGCCGAGAAAGCGGTAACAACAAAAAGAAGAGTGATGTCTATTATTGGAAAGTTTTATGATCCCATAGGTTTTTTATCACCTGTCGTTATCAAGTTCAAAGTATTCTTCAAGGAGCTATGCTTAACAAACCTTGAGTGGGATGAAGAGCTGTCTGGAGAGCTATTGCACAAGTGGCTACTTTCTACATATCCTACTTCTTGTCTGGAGAATATCATTACATGTAAGTCATACAGCTCTCTCAGTCGTCTGTTCTCAGTCACTAGCCATGTCATCAAGTTTGTACAAACTCTCAAGAGAGCTGTTAAGAAACAAGATTCTGATGAAGACTCACCTGACAGTGATCAAATTCAACACATCATCAAAGCTGAGATGATGTGGATCCAGGAAGCTCAGAAAGAACTCACAAAAGATCAGCACTTTGCTACATGGAAGAAGCAATTTGGCCTTTATTGTGAAGGTGAAGTGTGGAGATGTGGTGGTCGCCTTCAACATGCTGACCTGTCTCAGTCTGAAAGGAACCCAATTATTCTTCCCAGAGAACATCATTTGACTGAGTTAATTGTGTTGAGAGCTCATGACAAGATGTATCACAATGGCACCAAAGAAACTCTCACAGAAATTCGTTCAAGATTTTGGATCATCAAGGGAAGATCACTGGTGAAGAAACTGATTCACAAGTGCCCCATTTGCCGCCGTCATGAGGGACCTCACTACCAGATACCTCCTCCTCCACCACTGCCAGGATACCGTGTATCTCAGCAACCTCCATTTGAATCTACTGGTGTAGACTTTGCAGGACCCCTCCACATTCGCTACCCAGGAAATCATGAGACTAACAAAGTTTGGTTGTGCCTGTTTACATGTGCAGTCATCCGTGCAGTACATCTTGACCTAGTGCCTGACATGTCTGCCCCTTCCTTTGTGAGATGTCTGAAGAGATTTGTGGCTAGGAGAGGAGTTCCTAGAAGACTCATTTCAGACAATGCTCAAACTTATAAGTGTTCAGAGAAGATGTTGAAGACTATGATGAAACAACATGAAGTGTTTCAGTATCTCAACAACAACAAGATTCAGTGGATCTTCAATGTTGAAAGGGCTCCATGGTGGGGTGGTCTCTTTGAAAGAATGGTCAAGTCAACAAAGCGATGTCTCCGCAAGGTGATTGGGCGTTCAAAGCTTCATTATGATGAATTGCTGACTATACTTGTCGACATAGAAGGAGTTATTAATTCACGTCCATTGACATATCTTGCTGCTGATGATCTAGATGAACCCATTACACCCTCTCACTTTCTCTGTGGAAGACAAATTCTGACTCTACCAGACGGTCTCTATGAAGAAGATTCGGATGAATTCAGTCTCTCACAACCCTCTCAGCTCAACAGACACCTGAAGTACCTTAATCTCACTCTCAACAAATTCTGGCAGAGATGGAGGACTGAATACCTCCTTGAGCTGAGAGATTCGCATCGTTATCATGGGGGGAGAGAGAATGTGAACCCTCCATCAATTGAAGATGTGGTGGTAATTGAAGAAGATGACAAGCCACGAGGACTTTGGAAACTAGGAAGGATAATTGAGCTCATCACAAGCAAAGATGGTCATATTCGAGCAGCAGTGTTACGTGTTGCAGGGAATCGTATCCTTCAAAGACCAATTCAAAAGATTTATCCATTGGAGATAATTCAGCAACAAGCACAAAAGTGACTACATCAGAAGAGAAACAAATACAAGAAGTGACCACATCAGAAGATAAATCTGCAGATTTGGATAAATCTCAGTGTTCAAGACCTCAACGAGCAGTTGAGGCAAGAAAGAGACTGACAGCTTATGCTGCACTGTAAGGTTTAAAACTGGGACATATAATTATCACAAACTCATTTTAGTCATTATCATTGTCGACCATATCTGGTCAACAGGGGGGAGGATGTTGAAAACATGTTATATCATTATCATCACAATTATTATTTAATCATCTCTACCGAGCATGCTCAGTAGGTTGTTATGGTTATGTTTTGGAATAATAATTATTAAACAAAGAGAGAAGAATGTTAGCTAGTAAGCGTGAGTTACAGCCTTGTAAACTGAAGCTAACTCAGGGCAGGAGCTATAATTAGCACAATTACAGCTAACCACAAAAATAATGATGAATAGATGTAGTACCTTAGTGTGACTATTAAATACAGTACTAATTTTAGTGAATTTGCACTTCCCAACAAATTTACTTTGGAGATATTAAGGTTGATTTAAAATAAGATTGACTGCTGTAAAGCCCTGTTGTAAAGTCCATGATATTTGGGATTACTTTTCAACACCTAGTAGCCAGCAAGTGATCTAGAAGGGGCTGAAGAAGGCTGGCATTCAAGGAGTTCTACATTACTTCCCCGGGAAGACCCATACCAAGCCATATATTTCAAAATCATAACTTGTTATATATTTGCTGCTATTATTATGTACATGTGATATTGAGTCTGAACTGACTATCTGCCAATATTAGTACCCTAAATTATAAAATCACTAAACAGTGTACCTGCCACACTACTAAGATATTATTATCCTAAACATTATACCCATCTAAGGTATGTATTATTACAGATGTAATAGCTATGATAATGATGCAATACTCTGGTAAATTTTAAGACCCAATGTGTTTTAACTTACTTGACATCTAGGTAGCTTTCCGATTAGTTCAGCAGAAGGATTAGGGTCATTTTCAAGCCCCTGGGGGAGATAGCTGAGGCCAGTGGCTAGGACAAGGAAAAAGCATGGAGCCAGCAATTGTAGCAAGGTTGATTTCCAACCACGAATCTACATTATGTATCACCAGTGAAAAATGATATACTATTAGCTAGCTATTACCTATTGGATAAGAAATTGGAAAAACATCATTATAGCTAGCTAGATGAGTATAGATTCTAGTAAAACTGAACACATTAAGGAACTTTGGACCAGTAGCGTCGTGAGAGGGGTGCAAATGGGTTCATTTGCACCCAGAACAACTTAATTTGCACCCAGAACAACTTAATTTGCACCCATAACACTTACTTGCATCCCTGCAGAGTAGCTCAGTCTTTAGCTACCAGCTAAAAAGCATTATTTAATTCTAGGCCATAGAACTGTGGCTACACACTAGAACTTGAGGCTGCTGCAGCACAGCAGTCATTATGATCAAACAAAGGTTCAAAGTTCACTGAGGTAATAATTATTATTATAGAGATTAAGTTGAGAATAAGAATAAGTATTATGCATGCAACTATAGCTTGCACCCAGTATTCAAAGTGGCTAGAGACGCCACTGCTTTGGACTGACCCAAGTGGGCTATTTTTCCTCTATTGTCAGTCTCCCACAACTGATCTGTGTACAGATACCATTTCTACAGTGGTTGGTACGTGAAACTTCTAATATTTGTACTACTATAGCTTCAAGCTTACTGTTAATATTTGCTCCACGGCTGGTTATAAAACAAGCTTAGTACTCTATTGGCTAGAAGACTTACACTAAACAGCCAATTCTTCCATAGAAGAAGTCCAAGCTGCCTAAAACGCCCGGCCGCCATCTCAGCGTTGATCTCGGGAATCCACAGAAAACCTCTCACCTCTAAATTACTTCCTTGTTGATGTTAGCATCCTGTGTGGTACGGAGTCGTCAAAAGGTGAAAGGTCGGGTAGGACACTGAAAATGACGTCAATGTCTCTTCCATCAGATTCGGGTATCTCCACAGTCAAAAAATCTGGAAAGACACTTCAGGTAAATTATGAGTCTGGAAACACATATCTAGCTATAGCGTCGTCACCTAGGACACTTCTTTTACAAGAGAACATAGCTATATAGTAGCTAGCTAGCTAACACCATGCAGGTGCAAAATATTATTTATGTCTGGGAACACAGTAGGTATACGTTAGATGTTGTGCCTTTCAATTGGTAGTCACAAGAAGTCTTATAGAATTTAGTTGCTACGCTTTACCCACTCATGCCCACTGAGCAAAGTCAAGGCAACAATAATTTTAGGATAATAGCTATTGGTACCTGTAGTAACAGCCATTCTCTGATGGTACTACAGCTGCACAGTTAACAATCTACAAGAATGGGTCACAGGTTCTAAATGCTGTCAGTGTGTCCCTAATTAAATAGCTATGAGGAGCTGAATTCATTCCAATTGAAGGGCCTATCAGACTTGTTCTTAGTCTGGCACGCGTGACCCCTTTGCACAAGTGAAAATGGGTCTGGTGACAGTGGCATACAGTACCAGTTTTTACCCTCTGAATCTGAGGAGGAAGTTGCGGTACAGGTAGTGATTAACGGCTTGCCACAACTATGCAATTATTAGCTAGCTTAAATTCTCAATGGCTGTAGAAGTCGCTGCAGAAGAAGTAGCTAAGCGCTTAGGCTACAAGGACAGGCTGAGGGACTTGCAGTGGCAGGTAGTTGTTGGGTGTCGAGATGTTTTAGGATCCTGCTTACTGGCTGTAGAAGTTTCTTTCTGGTTTTTGCACAAATCAGCCAATACACATGAGAGAAATAGAACTAGCTAGCCATCTCACCACCTATTATCCCGCAGGTTAATTCGCTGCAGACTAGCTAGGCTAGCTATAATTAAAGCAACAAATCTGCAGCATTGAGACTGTTTACCTTGGTGAAAATGAGTTGTCCAATTAGCCATTCGCTCATTATAATAAATCATACTGTGGTTTATCATGCTCACCATAGAGGCGGATGTCTAGCAGAGGAAATCAAACTTGATTAAATTCCTTTAGAACTGGTACTGTATGCCACTGTCACCTGACCCCTTTTTCACTTGTGCAAAGGGGTCGCGCGCGCCAGACTAACTTGTTCTTTGGCTTTATAATTAGAGGAAACCATTAATATGGTTAATATGTCATGGAACTATGACTGCTACCTTGAGCATTTTCTATTGACTCAAGTAAGCTATCATTCAATTGTTCAATATGGCTATTTTATGTGTGCATTATTCTAGTTAACCCTTTACCTATTGATGATGTGGGAGGAATAAAAGGGGTGGTTCTATGTGTAAATTCTCGACATTACGTCATTTGTAATATACCGGTAATATTCAATAATATATAATTATGATTACTGAATATAAAATAAGATTACTGTAATATACTATAAGAATACTGTAAGGAAATTTACACATAGAAGCACCCAATAAAATAGATAGATTACATACCTGTGAATCTCATAACTCAAGAGTGTTTCATCATTGTGTTTAATGACCACTTATGTACAATGTATGCTAGAAGGATGTGAATGTCTGTCAGGAAGACCAAGTCAAAATCAATTTATTTGCAAGAAAGAATGTACGACTATGTGATCTACAGGAACAAATTGAGCAAAATGAGGTATACATCATAGACGATGTGACTATAGTGTGGTGTGACTATAGTGTGGTGTGACTATAGTGTGATGTGACTATAGTGTGGTGTGTGAGTTAGCTTCGCCTCTAAACAGTTTACAAGGCTGTAACTCACACTTACTAGCTAACAATTATTCTTCTCTCTTTGTTTTTAATAATTATACCAAAACATAACCATAACAACAATCTGAGCATGCTCAGTAGAGATGATTAAATAATTGTGATGATAGTGATAATGACTGTATAACATGTTTTCAACACTCCCTGGTCACTCCCCTCCCCTGGCACTAGGCCTAATTTCTTTCTACCCATTCCTTCAAACAGCTGTAGTTTGAAGTTGTATTTCACCAGGGAGGACCTCATAACGTATTTCATATTAATAATGGCCAGGTGTAGATGTTTCATGTTCAGTGAGTGGCTGGAAGTAGTCTTGGATAATTTAATGATGTTTCATGTTGATATTGAATGAGTGACTGGGATTAGACTGGAATAATTTAATGAGGGGTTGAATTAGACACAATGAGTGGGTGCTTGGGATATTTAATGAGTGGCTGGGATGAGACTGGAATTTAATGAGGGGTTGAATTAGACACAATGAGTGGGTGCTTGGGATATTTAATGAGTGGCTGGGATTAGACTGGAATGAGGGGTGGAATTAGACACAATGAGTGGGTGACTGGGATAAATTTTAATGAGTGGCTGGAATTAGACTGGGATAACTTAATGAGGAGTGAAATTGGACAATGAGTGGTTGGAATTAGACTGGGGTGATTTAATGAGGGGTGGAATTGGACAATGAGTGGCTGGAATTAGACTGGGGTGATTTAGGGTGGAATTGGACAATGAGTGGCTGGAATTAGACTGGGGTGATTTAATGAGGGGTGGAATTGGACAATGAGTGGCTGGAATTAGACTGGGGTGATTTAATGAGGGGTGGAATTGAACAATGAGTGGCTGGAATTAGACTGGGGTGATTTAATGAGGGGTGGAATTGGACAATGAGTGGCTGGAATTAGACTGGGGTGATTTAATGAGGGGTGGAATTGGACAATGAGTGGCTGGAATTAGACTGGGGTGATTTAATGAGGGTGGAATTGGACACAATGAGTGGGTGGTTAGGATTAGACTGGGGTGATTTAATGAGGGGTGGCACAATGAGTAGGTGGAATTTGACTGGGGTATTTGATGAGTGGGTGGTAATTTGACCTTGAGGTGGAATTACTTATACTTTTATTCTATTAGAAGGAGCTCCAGAACCTCAAAGATGCATCGGATGACCTAATGTTGATTGGTGATGATGTCATACCGTATCTGCATTTTGTAATTATGTTGTAGGACTAGGTGGCATATCTTACCTTGCCCTATAACTATTTTGTTACAGATCTTAATTCCATTAGTATCCAGAGATATCACAGATAACTAAGGTGACCAACAATACATTAATTTCATGCCCTTATACTAAATGCTTGTAAGTTATAACTATTATTTGGTAGATCATTCTAATAGAGTGGAAGGATAAACATTACCCGAAAGATCTGGTAAATGCATGCCAGATAGTAGTTCTTGAATGACTTAGCAGTTCCTAGTACATAGTTAATAGAATCTAGATCCTAAAAGTAGATTATCTTTAACTGCCAGTTATTAGTTACCAGATAGGAGAAGTATTTATTCACTTGAATGAAGAACAAGCTCAAGAAGCCCTTGAAAAGGCCAAGGATTGCATGAGCCAGGAGCTAAGTACACTCAAGAAAGAAAGTGATGAAACTCAGAAGATACTGGCAGATCTGAAAGCCCAACTCTATGCTAAGTTTGGTGAAAACATTAACTTGGAAGCAGAGGAGAGTTGAACAGTTCAATATGCACAACTGTACTGTGTACCATCTGCAAAGGTGGAATAAACACCATGTTTCATCATAGTGGCAAGTAGCTATGCTCTAATTAATGTTTATTACTGTTATCATGGCTAGCTAATTGGTAATGCTATAGCTACTAATTGGTCAGTATGATCCTGCTCTTAGTTATAAGCTATTAGCTGTAATCTCTATGTAGCAGAGCTGAGAAGGTACTGGAATAGAAAGTGCCCCATCCAGCCGAAGGGTGATCTGGTTAAAGACACCGTTCAGTATGTTGGAAATCTAGTAGCTAGTTTCAATTTTAATTAGGGAAAGATTAACCATAATAGCTAGCTACCTACACTAACTGTAGTTCTTCAAGAACTTGATGTTCAGACCCCACTCCCAACTCACCACCAAATTAAAAGTGCCTGGGTCAATTATCAATCTATGGCTTCAACCGCTGTAGCTACATTCCACAACAGCTGTGAAACGCATGGTCATTAATTAACAGCTCAAGTAGGGCTTCGCTACGGCTAGTACTTTAAGAACTAAGATGATTAGATTAAAAGTTATATTGAATGAAAGACAACTTTTAATGCTTAGTTTATAGCTACCACTCAGTCTCTAGTTGCTAAAGTTTGACGATATTAATTCGGTGTTACCTGAACCGGTTTGGTGCACGCTGGATTGATCACCTACGCATGCGTATTGTGTGTGGATGGCGTCATCATATGGGCGTGCGTAAACGAGACGCAAAAGCAATAAATATTGGGGAAGACTTGGGGAAGACAAGTCACTTTTTTCTGTTGTAGCAAAACGCTATTGTCACTATGAATGCTATATTTAAAGCCATGGTCATATCGAGTGTACCCATTGGACTGTATTTTGTCAGCAAGAAGTTGTTTGGTATGACGTAGTTAAGTAGCATTATTATTACTAGTAAGGAAACTGTACACTGATATGATGTAATCTCGACTGTTATCTATTTAGCAAATGAGAATAGTATTAGCTAGCTAGTTGCCTTAATCCTGACATTCTGACAACACTTCCATAGTGGCAAAACTAGTATAGTATTTGGACAGTTCAACTATTGTGATCTGATGGAAGCTAACTAGCTATAGTTGATAGTGTAGAAACAGTTAAAGAAAATGAATCAGATAATAGTGACCTATGGACCTAGGGCTAGGGCTAAATTTTCTACATGTAATGTTGTAGGCATACTTTATTACAACACAAAATCGAGCTGTTAATTGCATGCCTCTCCTTTAATAGAGCTACTATTAATGAAATTTTATATAATTATAGGGATGTCAAGTCCACAAGCATCAGGTTACCATTTGACATCCAACAACACATCTGTTTCTCAGAGGACTCTTCAAGTTTCTTCTGTTGATCCAGATAACTCCTCTTCTGATGGAGAAAATGAGTGTGTGGGGATAAATGTAACGAGTCCATCAGAGTTATCTCTTTTGGGAGAAGAGAGTAACAGTCAAATAACCAATACTTCTGATATTGGAGAGGCATCCTTGCCTCTAGATGAGCAAAGCAAGCTAGCTATTGAATCTGCAGAAACTGCAGAAACTCTTCCCTTAACAGAGGAAGAATTTGGGGACAGTCAGGAACACAAGGAAGCATTTTCTACAGAGGGGAAATATGAGGAATCACTGGAAGAAGAATCTGAAAAAACTTTTCCTTCAAGAAGTCTCTCAGAGCAAGAATATGTTAGAAGGCTTTCATCAAATTTTGATAATCTTTTCTCAGAAGAAGCAGAATATGAAGATTTTTCAGAAGAAGGCTTTGAAACATGTCTCATTTCAGATTTTGAGGAAAACTTTTTATCACAAGAAACAGAAATTGAGGATAGTCATCATTCAGAAGAAGAGGAAGACTTTGAGGAATGTCTCATTTCAAATTATGACGAAAACTTTTTATCACAAGAAACAGAAATTGAGGATAGTCATCATCCAGAAGAAGAAGACTTTGAGGAATGTCTCATTTCAGATTTTGAGGAAAACATTTTCTCAGATGGTCATAATCTAAACTATGAGGAGAGCCTTTACTCAGAATTGGAAAACTTTGAAGACTGTCTTCCTTTACAAGAAGACTGTGAAGAGAGCCTTTCTTCATCAAATGTTGTTGAGCCTGAAGAAAACATTAAGGACAATCTCTCTTCAAAATATCTAGAGAACCTTCTCACAGAAGTAGATGATCTTTTGTCAGAGAATGAATTGGAAATAAAGGTAGAAGACAGTCTTTCTTCAGAAAAAGAATTTGAGGACGCACTTCTTTCACAAGAAAAAGAAAATCTTCCTTCATTAGAATCGGATTTTGAAATGAGTCTTTCCTCAGTGGAGGAAGGTCTTAAAGAAAGTCTTTCTTCAGATGAAAACAATCTTGAAGTATATTTTGAGACCTTAGTGGACACAAGATTTGAAGATGTTCCCTCCCCTGTGGAAGAAGAAGAATCATTTATCAGTGATTACAATACAGCCACTCTGGAATTTGAAGGAACTCTCACTGAAGAATCTGTAACTACAATCAAAGAAAATGTTATCTTGCACGAGATTAAGCTCCACGCTGTAGAAGAACGTATTTTTATCACTAACTGTGATCCAGTCATTTCTGAGACAATTCCAGTAACTAAGAAAAATGATGAAACAATGCCAGGTACAATGAAGGATGGTCCAAACATTTCATCATTGGAAGAAGAGTGCTCAAGAGGATCTGAAGAAACTTATACCACTTTGGATAAGGAACAGATTTTAACATCATCACTGGAAGTTGAGGACTCTGATGATCTTGCATCATTAGGACCATATGAAACTGGTAGTAATTCACTCAGTACAGATGAGATTCCAACTGAACTGCTTACAAGTGATAAAATATGCCACACTGATTTTGTCACTGAGAGCAGTCCATCCATTCGTAATTCCAAAGAGGAGATTCAAGTATTCAGCAGGAGTGTTTATGATGCACATAGTAAGCATAATATTGATTTTATGTAGCAACAATAGTGATATCTAAAATCTATTATATGTAGCTAGAAATATTATATTGTATCTTATAGAAACATCACTTGATTTACAAGAGCAAGATGAGGATCAACCTCTCAATGTGTCTGCCACTTTCCTCAGGAATCCTTCTCATGATGATGTTGATAACAATGAAGAAATAGTTGGTCTTTCTTCTTTTGAGACAATAGATCCTGAAAAGAAGACCACTTCATCAATTTCTTCTCAGTTGACTGAGAAGTGTTATCCACAGCAAACAACTGAATTGCCACTATCAAATCTAAACAAAGAGCTTTCTAGCCACCTCAACACAAAAGAAAACTTGCCATATGAGGAAACTGTAATGGAAAATACTACATCAATTTCTGATGTTGCTGAAGAGCATCAAATTGATGATGCTGACGATCACAATACAGTAGTAGATGATGGAAGAGAGTCTCCTTGGAAGACAGAAATTACTGAAGAATATCAAAATGTAAAACATTACCTTAACACAGAGGTGAGTTTACCTATTAACTAAGTACACGGATAATGCCATATTATCAGTTCTGATCATTAATATTAATGCAGGAAAAGAGTACATCCTATCGGCAAGTAACCTCTTATGAATCTCATAACTCTAACTTAAGAATTAGACGTACATGTCAAGGAGAAGGTTCATTATTATATATAATTATCACTTCTATGCTATACATTGTGTATATTGCAGAGGAAACTGAGTCTCTTCAATGGATGGAAATAACTACTTCAATTTCTGATGCTACTGAAGAACATCAAACTTATAGCAATATAGATAATTGCAATACAGTAGATGATGGAACGGAATTTTTTTTGAAGTCAGAAAATACTGAGGAACATCAAACTATAGAGGGACATTGCTTCAATGGAGTGGTGAGTTTACCAAAAATAGCTAATCTATTGACTAAGTTCAACAGCTTATTCCAAATGTAATACAGGAAAAGAGCACATCTTATCAGCAAGTTACTTCCTATAAACCTCATCATCACTCCAACTTGAAAATTAGACATAGCTATTTATCAAAAAGAAAAAGAGAAAGTACTATGGCTATTAGCTACATTGTTTCTTTATTGATGACCCTTTACATTGCAGAGGAAGCTAGACCCCTTCAATGTATGGAAAATGCCACATCAATTTCAGAACATCAAACTATAAGTGATCACAATACAGTAGATAATGGAACAGAAGGGACAGAAAATACTGAGGAATTTCAAACTGTAGAAGGACATTGCCTTAACATAGAGGTGAGTTTGCCAGATAATCCATTAAGTGCACAAAAATACCACATCTATTATTCCAAATGCAATTCAGGGAAAGAGCACATCTCATCAGCAAGTTACTTCCTATAAACCACCTCATCATCAGTCCAACTTGAGAATTAGACTTAGCTCTCTATCACAAAGAAAAAGAGAAGGTTTATTGCTATGACTATTACATTGCTTCTGTATTGATAATTCTTTACATTGCAGAGGAAACTAGTTCATGTTCACTTCAATGTATTGAAAATGCCACATCAATTTCAGAACATCAAACTATAAGTGATCACAATACAGTAGATAATGGAACAGAATTGCCTAAATGGACAGAAAATACTGAGGAACATAAAAATGTAGAAGCCCATTGCCTTAACACAGTGGTGAGTTTGCCAGATAATCTGTTAATAAGTGCACAGAAAATGTCATCTATTTTATTTAGAATACATTAAATGTCTTCATGCAGGTAAAAAGCAAATCCCATCAGGAAGTTACTTCCTTTGAGCCTCATCATTCCAACTTAAGAATTAGACTTAGATGTCAATCGAAAAGAAAAGGTTAGTTATAAACATCGTTCATGACCATTGATTTTATTGCATACATTGCAGAGGAAACTGTATCCCTTCAATGGATGGAAACTAACACATTAATTTCTGATGTTGCTGATGAACATCAAACTGATAACACTGTAGATGATCACAATGCTGAAGATGTAGATAATCACAATGCTGTAGATGGTGGAACAGAATATCTTTGGCAGGCAGAAAATACTGAGGAACATCAAAATATAGAAGAGGAGGTAAGTTTGTTATGCAGATAATGCCATTTTAGTTCTGAGTCAATAAAATGCACCAAAATGTATATAGGAAAGGAGCGCATCTCACTCCTATGAGCCTTATGACTACTCCAACTTAAGAAATAGACGACGTAGGTGTCGTAAATGTCGTATATGTCAGCAAAGAGAAGGTTCTTACACATATTACATTATTTCTGTGCTTGTTATGACGTTTATTGTGTGTATTTTTTCAGAGGAAACTGAATCCATGGGAAATACCACATATTTTGCTGAAGAATATCAAACTGGTAATGTATATGATCACAATACTGTAGATGACAGAACAGCATCTCTGTTGACAGAAAATGCAGAGGTGAGTTTGCCTATTAAGTACACAGAAAATGTCATATCACTTCTGAGTATTGCACAAAATTAATGTAGGAAAGGAGCACATATCATCAGCAAATAACTTCCCATGAGCCTCATCATCACTCCGGCCTAAGAAATAGAAGACGTAGATGTCATAAATGTCGTATGTGTGAGTCAAGAAAAGAACAAAGAGAAGGTAATAACATAGATTATTAAATTTTTTGTGTATTTTAGAAACCTAGAGCTATCCAGGTGAGGGCAGAACCTGAGCCCATTAGCTAGCTATGTGGACATTACCATGGTTTTTATAGCTAGTAGTGAAAAGAAAGTACTGAGGAATGTAACTGACTTTGATTAGGCCAGTGTTAATGATATTCCTTTTTCTGGTAATTGACACCGCTCAAGTTATCATTTTCAAGAGTACAAATTGACCTTTGACTCTACAAGCAGCTATATGCAGTTGCAAATTAATGCTGGTAGTTTTGTTTTTGCTGCATTTTAGTTGCTAGTGGCTACTTCAGAACCTAGATAGTTTTCTAGATCAAGATTACCTTGCTAAACTACACAAAATATTCCAGTTCATGAAAAAAATTGTACTGTCTGGCTGATAGTGCTTGTCAAATTGATTTTGCCATCCGCTAGATTGTGAGGGAAAATCCTGACCAGAAACAATTAATACTGGCCTTATGGTAATCATCTAAGGAACAGTTTAATGACTGGTCACTAGTCAGCTTTTTAACAAACTCATTATTACATCAAATACATAATCATTATAATTATTGCAGGAATTTTAGACAGATCATACCATATAGTGGTTGTTCTTGTCCTTTACCTGATGCTGTCTTCTGTTTTTTATCCTGTCGTGATAAGTAACTGTTATAGGAGAATGTGCAGGCTCTTCCAGAGGAAAAAGAACCAAAATAGGAGTTTAAGTTGAATGCAGATAAGATAAGATAAGAAGACTGTACATTATTAGGAACAGTGGCATTAACAGCAGTAGTAAATATAGCTGTCCTAACAGTTTAGCACATTATTTAATATTACATTTATTATGTTCTTGTGTATAATATAGCTATACACATAATACCATTAATATTAATGCCTATGACTTGATCAACCTGTAGCAGGCTAGCACACACTAGGTATGCAGTGTGGCAAGCTAGCTACTGGCTGCTCAATCTAATCTTACAAAAATGTTTAGAACACAAGAATTGGCTTTACTCTAAATCGAAGTGCCGAGGCAATAGTATTGTAGCACGTACCTTCTTTTGTAACTAGCTAGGTAAAATTTTAATACTATCATAGCTAGCTAATAATAATATTATAGAGGGTGGGGGTGGGGCCAAGAATAGCGGCATAAACTGCGCCATGACTGCGATCTTGTTCTTCGTTGTGCTCCTTAGCACCACATACCTACCACCCTGCAAGTCAGGTAATTAGCTATAACTTATGCAGCCTGCTCAAAGGTTTTAGACTTAGCTATGTGCGTACCGTTCTGTTTAACAACCCAGTCGTTTATACCTAATCATGACATTGCGTATTATAACTATAGGTAGAGTATACATAGTTGGCAACTGTCCTGGAATGTCCAGGACAGTCCTGGATAATTTGATTATCTGCAAGAATAGGGTATTTGTCCTGGAAATGCTAGTTAAGGTGTGTGACTTTGGTATAACCAAGTGCAAGTGCCAGTGATTAATGTCTGTAGTCATGGATTAAGAAGCCAGCTGCTGCATGCATGTTATTAGCTGTGACAGCAACAACAATACATGATAACATTAGATCACTGAGTGACTGTTCACGTGATAACAATGGAATGCATTGGAAAATCTATGCTGGGTATTGGTCCCAGTTAAGGTTGTGGCTTCCTGTCCTGGAAATTGTGGTTGGCATCTATGAGTATACTTGTTGTTAGTGACTTGCTTCACTTGCATATAGCTATAATAATAAAAGCAAAAAGGTATGTAATTGTTTCTGGTTTCATGATGTTTCCTTTAATGACTGCTTCCAAGTAGTCATGACTAGCTACATTGATGTCTTAGCAACGCTATTTTATAATCAGTGCTTGCTTCAGTGAATTTGAGCCAATTGGGAAGGAGGTACTAATGACCACATGCAAAATCAAACCACATCCATTAGGAGCTTGGTTTAAGCTGTGGCATATTTTGGTCTATTTTAGGCACGACTTAATAATTGATTCCATCATTGAGTAATTAATTGTAATATTCATATTGTAATGTGGATTATTTGCTACAAATACACATCTCTATAAAACCCTCTGTGTGTTTGATATCCTAAGCAAGAAAGACCTTTGTTGGTGGGCCTACCAAAAGCTAGACTATATTTTTTGCTATTAGCTAGTTAACTAGCTATACAAAGCCAGCTCACATGTGCACTCAATTTTTAGTATATTTATAATAATGTTAGTACATAATTTATAAGTCTAAAGTAATTATCCTGATTGGTTCTTGTTAGCATTGTGTCTTTATAAAGATATTCATCCTTAAGAATAATTTATTATTTTTATGAGACCCCAACACAACAGACCACCATCCACACAGCAACCAACAGCACCAGTAACCACCTATACTCCACCTACTCAAACTTCATCAGCAACACCAGTAACCACCTATACTCAAACTTCATCAACAACACCAGTAACCACCAAACTTCATCAACAACACCAGTAACCACCTATACTCCAGATATCTACACAACTGGTAACAGCCACTCCATCAGAGGAAGAGATAACCACAACTGGCATAATAGATGAAGAAGAGATAACCACAACTGACATGACACCAGCTGAACAGATAACCACAACTGACATAACACCAGAGCACAATTCTAACCACACATGCACTAATTTAATTGGATTTGTGATACCACAGTTATGGACCTTACTCACACTCACCATTGAGCACATTTCTTTAAAAGGAACTGTTTTTGTTTGCACTTACTAGCTATTACCAATCAACTGCACATGATATGTAGTGAGAGGGAAGTGTTGTGCTGTATAATACATTGGTATATTGATATATAATCTTGCTACTAGTAGTTTATCATCTGTCCATTATTTATACTTAGCATCCTTCCCTCTCTATCATTAGGATTAGTGTGCTATGGTGAAAAGAGTTAAGTGATAATGGAGCCAATTAAAGTGATGAAAAAAAATTGATGTTACTATAAATTGTCTAAACCATGAAGAAGTTTTTATCCCTTAAAATACTATGACTATGTTAGCAGTTAATTTTACATTCTCTCATACTAACAGAGTCTGCCATTACATGCTACTCCAGTAGGAGCTGTCATGGCAACTTGGTGGAGGGTGACACTGTTAGTTCTGGGAAAGCTGGATGCTGTATGAACAGAGGAGTACTCTCATTCAAAGATGAAAGTGATGGAAACTGTCAGGAATGTTTCAGTATGTATCTATTCAATTTCTTTTATTATGATGCTAGCTATAAGTTCTAATAATATCTGAGATTAAAGTAAAATTTAGGAGAAAAAAGATCCTGAGATTTGGATAAACTCTGGTAGTAGATTGCTGCATACTATGTAATGGTTGTAATGTTGTAAATCTATCAGTAACTTATTCTTGATACTATACAGTTCAAAGCAATTGAAATAGAGCCAATTACATGCTATTAGACTAGTTTTACAGTATTTCACGTTTACAATGAGATTATTCCTTTTCTCATAGGTGAAATGAAATTCAATACTGAAGGAAACAAATTCTTTCTTGGTTTTTTTGATAATTTTGAACCTCAGACTTACTTTCTTTTGGATAATATTCGATTGGCAGTCAACCCAATGGCAAGTTCACAGACTTTATTTGAGGTAGATATCCTTGGAACAAAAAAAGTACACTCTGCCCCTGCTGAGATAGAGATCAAAGGAAGTGATATCTCTATTAATAGTGATAGCATTAGAGATAGAGCTGTAGTGGTGAAGTCTGTAAACAATGATTCTCTCTCTGTTGTGGCCTATGTAGAAGAATTTATTTCTTCCGATACATATAAAGTTTTGCCATGTGTTTTACTTCCTGTGGAAACTTATGAGTACTATGCTGTGTCAGTTCCAATGGCAAAAATCCCAGTGTATGTTTATGATGATGGTACGGCTAACGATGAAGCATTTGAAGAATCACAGGGCAACAGTGCCATAGTTATAGTTACAAGTGAAAGGGAAACAGTCTTAAACGTTACTCTAACTCAAACTGTTGAAATAACTGCTGAAGATCTATTGCTACAGATTCCTGAAGGAAAATTTGAAGTCGGTCGTCCTGTTACAGTAAAACTTCCTAATCAAGCACAGACATTATACATTGCCAGTGAGAATGACCTGACAGGTTCAAGAGTGGCATCCAACAAACCCATCTCCTTGATCAGTGGCCATGAGTGTGGAAACATTCCAGAAGGCATCAACTACTGTGATCAGCTAGTGGAGCAGATACCTCCAACAGCTACATGGGGCAAGACCTTCATCTTAAGGACCACAGCTGGACGAATAGCTTATGACACAATTAAAGTGTTAGCATCACTGGACAATACTGATGTCACTGTTTCTTGTACAAATATTTCCTTCCAAACATTCAGTATAGGAAAGGGAGAGTTTAAGGATGTTAATGTGTCATCAAACAATTCCTGTTTCTTTAGTTCTACTCGACCTGTTTTACTGGTTCAGTTCTCAGTTGCCAGCAACATCGATGGAGTATTTCAGGGAGATCCTTTAATGGTGATTATTCCTCCTATTGAGCAATATCGATCGAGTTATAGCATCAGCATACTTTCACCTTCTCTTGATTTAATACAACTGAACTATATTAACATTATGGTACCTGTAGGAGTTGACCCGAGTAGAATACGTCTTAATGGAAGTGACTTGAGCGATGTGATGTTTACATCAATACCATGTGGTAGCAATACTGAAGGATCATGTGGTAGCACAGCATTAGTTCCAGTCCCTGAAGGACAGAGTTCTCTAACACATACAGATCCTTCAGCTACATTCGGTACCACAGTATACTGGTTGGCATTCAGAGTGGGGAGTGGATATTTTGCAGGAATGACTCAAAAACCAATAGCGCGTACGTTTGTGTGTGTGTATTATTATATAATATGTCTTATTGAAGTCATATTTCTTAATGTGCATACAGTGCCAAGGATATCATTTGAGGAAAGCTCATTTGTAGTCTTTGAAAACCAATCTATTGTCAGCATTAGTCTGACTATAAGAGGAGAAATGAGTGTAGGCGGTTCTGTACAGTTTGACACTATTCAGCTCACTTCTGATAATGCTGCCATTAGTAAGTCTTCCAAATTTAAGTTGATAACTGCCAGTTTCATGTCTTTCATTATTCCTATTATTATAATTACTGTTATATGTAGTCTCTGAAGATTTTGAAGCTGTGAGTCAACAATTTGAATTTTTACCTAATATAAGTAATCTGATAATCACTATCCCTCTTGTCAACGATGTCTTTCCTGAGAAAACAGAAGAGTTTGAAATGTTCTTATCTGCATCTCCTGGTGTCTTCATAGATTCTCCAGCTTTTGCTAGAGTTGTTATACTCAATGATGATCCAGACCTTGAAGGTAGGGGCTTAAGTTTATCCTGGATGATTGGTATCATGACATTGATTGTTAAGTAATTTTGTATTCCTGAAGAAGAGTTGAAGAAGTGCATCTTGAATGATATAGGTAGCTATAGAGTCAGTTATTCTGCTACTAGAGGGTATTCCTGGAGAAGAATCTGGATATTTAATAAACTAATATCTATATCTAATGGTACTCAAAGAATTCCTCATAAAGCAGGAAGGGAGTGGGGTGGGTGGGGTGTAAGGGGTGGGGGTTGGAGTAGGGTGGGGTGGAAGTTTGGGTGAGAAGTGGGAGTGAGAGGGAAGGGGTGGCTTTTGGTCCAAATATTACATTCATTAATGTAATCTATATCCAAGTATATTTTTCAGATGAAAGAATGAAGGTAATGTATTTGCCAATAACTGACACTAGTTTGCTAACATCTCTTTTTCTTTACAGTAATGAATGTAAGTTTTGCTGCTGTCAGTATTGAAGCTGATGAAGGAGATTGTACTGTTATCCTCAAACTTGATAAAACTGAAGGAGCTCTTGGTCAAGTATCAATTCAAATATTCACTGTTAGTGGAACAGCAAAAGGTAGCTATGTTTCCCCTGTGATTTTTAATATAGCAAGACAGAGTGATTTTTCAAGATATGCTAAAGTAAAGATGTAACATAAGCTAGCAGAGTTTTCCACTGGTAAATGTAGTAATTTGTACTGCATGATACTAGCAGTGTAGTTAGAGCTGAAGACATGGTAAGGAATTAAGCATATTACTGCTATAGAATGTATTCTTGCTTTTAGGTGGTGATGACTACATTGCTATGAATGAAGTAATAACATTTGATAATGATGACGACCTACAACAGAGTATGGTGATATTCATTCTGGATAATTCAATAGCTGAAGGTGTCGAGTCTTTTTCTGTTTCCATTTCTCCAATTCCAGGTCTATTTCCAGTAGCTGTTAAAAACAGTACAGCCACTATTTCTATCAAGGATAATGATTGTAAGTAGTTATTTGTGTAAGTTTGATTTTGAATCATAAATTTGTGAAAATTGTGTACTGACTCCATTTACAGTTGATATAGTTAGCTACTCAGATTTCAAAGTTCTAACTTTTAGAGTGTAATTTAGAATAATATATTATTAAATGTTGGTTACAATTTGCATTACATATTAATTTTGTTAGCCTACACATTGCAGTAGTATTTAGCCATTTGCTATGCATCTCCATAGTGACCATGCTATAGAATTCATTGTGGTGTTTATAAAAAAAGCACTATTATGATATTTTGTCAGGTAGGACAAGACCATAGTGTAAGTGGGAAAATGAAATATTTTCTTCTTGGAGGGTTATGTAGTTTAGCAACACTTAGATCCAGAAACTTGGACCAAATACGTACTATTCATGTAGCTAGCTAATTACTAAGTTCAAAAATACTTTATTGCAATGGTGTATACACACTGTCCCTTTGATATTTACATTACTAGAGCTGTTTATCACCAGCTCATTCAACAATATTTTGATACTTAAAACAAGTTTCTGGGGGAATGTGTGGCTTGGCTAGTCCTCCATGAAGGCTTATTCATGTTGATGCTGTGATCTTGTCCTCTCTTTTTGATAGTTGCTGTGATAGGATTCAGACAAAGTCAGTATACTTCTAAAGAGTCTGAGGAGGTAGTAAATGTGTCAATAACAGTTCAAGAAGGAGTGCTGGATAAAACTGTAACAATTTCACTAATAACTTCTGATGGAACTGCTAAAAGTAAGATCTTAATGAAAAAGTTAATTATAAATAAATTTCTACATATTTTAGGTGGGAGTGATTACTCTGAAGAAAGGATATCTTTGACATTTGATAGCTTAACTACTTCTCACACAGTATCCATACCAATTGTTAATGATGATCTAGTTGAGGAAGATGAGTTCTTCACATGCTTATTGAGTATGGATGAATTGAGTTCTACTAATATAGTCATGCTACAAAATGAAACTGTTGTTAGCCTACTGGATACGAGTGGCAAGTTTTAATAATAGAAGTAGAGTGACTTATACTAACCCTATTGGACTGGCACTAGTTTGTATATTTACAGTGGAAATTCAGTATACAGACCTTATGAGACCTGCACTAGTATATATACAGAGGAATCTCAGTATTAATTCATGCATAACTTAGAATAGTATAATCAGAGGTGAAGACAAGGTTCAATTGTACAGTAAACTATTTATAAAATAAACAAGTGCACAGTGAAACATTAATCACTATTGCACTGTATCCATCAATAGTAGTTAAATTATTATTATTGACAGTTGCTGTGATTGAGTGGCAAGTGGAGAACAGTGGTGGTATTGTAACTGAGGGTGATGCTGATGCAAGACTAGTTTTCAATCTACTTCATGGAAGACTAGCCAGACCAGTACTTATTAATCTTTTAGCTCTGAGCCTCAATGCTACAGGTAAGGACTAGGTTTAGGACTATGAGTAAGTTCCTTTTAGCAATTTTACATGTCAAATAGTTCACTATTAAAGGGATATATACATAGCAGACTTACAATAGAACCCTTGATAAAGGAACCTCTGAAA
Organism: Diacarnus erythraeanus; assembly: GCA_964016965.1. Taxonomy (NCBI): domain Eukaryota; kingdom Metazoa; phylum Porifera; class Demospongiae; order Poecilosclerida; family Podospongiidae; genus Diacarnus; species Diacarnus erythraeanus. Next base: position 2,523,422 of record OZ024684.1, on the reverse strand, counting down.
TACAAATTACTGTTTGTTAATTTTAACCTTCAAGATAAGGACAGCCTCCCCACAAAGAATGATCCCTTTTCCATTGTACTTACAATATGTGAATGCTACCTTCTGTTGTTGTAGTTCTATACTCTGTAACAAGTCCTACACATCTTTTATATCATCAACACAATAGCTGCATACCAGTCAGTGTGAGCTATTAAGGAAGCATTCTATGTATATAGCATTCTGCCTATATAGCATTCTGCCATCTTGACTATAATTCATACATACGGTAGTTATGCTCAATTGTGCATATACAGTTGGAATTGACTTTGAGGCAATGAATAAGAACATCTCGTTTACTGGCCCAAGAAGTGAGGAACTAATAGCTATCATTGATGATTTCATATACGAGGGAACGACATATGAAAATTTCAATGTGATAGCTTTTCTGACAGGAGGAAATGAAAAAGTAATCCTGCAGCCATCATTCATAGAAATTTCTATCAGAGACAATGATATAAGACCAGGTATTTCATTCTATATTATTTCCTTCTCTCGTGCCTTTATGCCTCCATGATGATTATTGATCTAAGTAGCTAATATGTATCCACTTTTTGTTAAAGATTCATCTGTATGTTATTATCCTTACATGATATGGGGTGGGGAAAGCATAATGTACCAAGGACTATACCATAGTATGTAGCTACACACACACTACATCATACATGGCTACCAACTTCATATATTTTATAAAGCCAGCCATGTATTCTTTCTTTTAGCTGCAACATTATTTAGCAACTTAGAAATTTTGTTGTAGACAGCAATTTCTAATCTTTATATTTAATATAGATTATCTCTGCATTGCAAGGCAAATAGATTCATTGATGAGTTTTATTTTTTTATGTCTCAGTTGCTCAAATTGGTTTTAGAGGAAGTACATTTTCTCTACCTGAGAATAGTGGGGAAATAACTCTGTTGGTGGAAAGTGATGGACTGAATCCAGATCCTGTTCATGTGCATTATCTTTATGTCTCTGGTACAGCTCAAGGTACATTTTCTAAGTATACACAAGAATGTGGGCCTTCTTAACACAACTAACTTACTCCACATTTGTGGCTAGTGCTGTAATAAAAGGTCAATACTAGTTGACATAAATATAGGCCTACATGTAAGTGAGAGGAAAAATATTTTAAGGAGATTATGTCACAATGTCACAGAGAGATGATGTCACAATACAACAAAGTACACAAACAAGAGAAAGAATCTAAGGTTTTATTTACACAACACAAGCCTTCCCTACCCCATTACATATCTGTGAGATGGACCTTAATATATAATATTCCAGTAACTAATGGTACAGGTAAGTGCAAACAATAAAGAATAATCAAGTTCTTCTACTCTAAAACAAAATCCTCTTCACATAATCCTGATTTGAGAGTTTCATTCTCTCTGAAGATAACTCTAACAATAAACACTTAAGACTTCATTATCAATTGACACATCACAGCAGAATATTGAGGGACTCTCTTGCTACTCACACACAGTATACTTTTGTAGCTAAAATGCTGACCAATCAGAAAAGGGACATAGAAGGCTGTAGCATCATCACATGACACAACATGCAAACACATGGACATGAGATTATTATACTTGTATAGATAGAGTGGATGTAAGTGTTGGGTCTGGATCACTAGTGTTCTCTGCTGGAGATACCCTATCAGCAATCACTATTCCAATCTTTGATGACTCCATTACTGAGAACAATAAAGGATTTCGTGTTGACCTTGAATCCTCTGAAGCAACCATATCTACATCATCTGCAGAAGTTACAATCATTGATGATGATGGTAAGATACTTTCATAAGTATACCTAATATTATGATACTTTGCAGCTGTTGAGATTGGATTTACTGAGACATCATTCATGACTTCTGAAGTTGGTCAAGTTGTACTAGAAGTTATAAAGTTTGGGGATGTAGATGGAAATGTTAGAGTATCATTATCTACTTATGGCGGAACTGCAACAGGTTGGCACAATAGTAATAGATTACTTTAAATTATGTCATTTTCTTTCTAGAACTTATGGATTTCATACCAAGATCACTGACACTGGATTTTCCTCCTGATGTAGCCACCATGATTGTAACAGTAGACATTATAGCAGATGACATCACTGAAGCTGGTAGTGGAGAGGTATTCTTTGCAAGGCTTAGACCAGAAACAAATTCTGTCCGAGTTAATATCACAGAAGATCATGCAACCATAACTATTGTGGATGACCCTAGTAAGATAATATACATGAATGCTCTAGAAGTCATCTCATTTGTGTTGGTCTCAGAATAATGCATTTTTTTCAATGCAGTACTCTTGCCTTCAATACCACAAAACTTCCAATGCACTGCTTCTGCTACTGCTATCAACTGTAATTGGTCCCAACCTTCAACTGATGTATTGACCCACTATCTCCTGAAGTGGACATACGCTGGTCCATGTGATAGCAATTCTCAGTCCCTCTTACTGAATAGCAGTGCCAGGAATTACTTACTCCAACAAGAGTTGGAAGAGGGAGGGGAATATGTTGTCACTCTGTCTGCCCAGAATTCAGTAGGGTCAGGACACAATGCAATGTATCGTATCTCTACTAGAACCACTGGTATGGATATATGTTATCATGAATGTTAATAGATTATTTGTATAACTGAAATAGTTATTACATTATATGTATTGTCAGTCACAATAATAGTAAAGCAGCTTTTATTGGAGGTGATTTCATTTGGTGATTTTGGTCAGGAAAGAGTATAATACAACCAAACATTAAACACTACATTCATAATTAATTCCCAAATTACAACATGATCAATATAATAATAATAATAATAATAATAATAATAATAATAATAATAATAATAATAATAATAATAATAATTATTATTATTATTATTATTATTATTATTATTATTATTATTATTATTATTATTATTATTATTATTATTATTATTTTGTGCAACAGTCTGAGTGTTTGTAATCTTACCAATTTGTTAAGGACCACTTTATTACAAAAATTTAATGTGTTGAGAGCATTATTTTATCATACTCCCTCGGTCTTATACCAACGGGACTGAGAGCAGGAATATATAATAGAAAGAGAGGATCAATCCCTTGAACTCTTCTTTTCCTAGATTAGGCCTTGATAACTCCTTCATTCCACTTCCCATTCCTATATTATTGTTCTATCACACAGTTCCCTCTGGGCCCCCTCAATCTGTGAGATCTAGACATTACACTTTGTTAAGTAACAGTCTTCAGATCTTGTGGAATGAAGTCAACTGTTTGGACACCAATGGACCTATACAGCATTACATTATCAAAATAACAGGAAGTGATGGAGAGAAATCCAACACATCATTCACCCGGCAGTTCACCACTGGTGCCCTAACTCCTAATCAGGAGTATTCTGTTAGAGTGGCTGCTGTTAATTCTGCTGGAAACGGACCTTTTAGCGAACCTATTATTGTAGTCCTTGTTGGTGAGTGATAATCTTCTCTCCCACATGCATGTCATTGGTCTTGTAGTAGACATTACATTACCACAGAAAGTATATTGTAGGAAAAGGAGAAATTTGAAATTTGTTGGTGTTGATATTGCTTCATAGTTGATTATTTCATGGGATCTCTCTAATCTAGACACCTCATGATAGAATGATTAGAGAAGTGGCCTCATTTCTTTCTGCAGTATTGAATAGAGGGATTCCATTATATAGAGAGTTGTTTTTCACTTCAGGGGTTTGGAGTAGAGGGATTCCACTGTACTTTATTCACCAACTGTCCATCCCTATTTCATTATTTCTGTACATTCTTATATACCTTAGGTCAAGGGCCAACGTATCTTATGATAAAATTGGTTTACGCTTAAGTGAAATTAAAAAGTTTATGTCAAGAGCTACAATTTGGTGTCAAAATTAACCACACTGATTTTTATTTTTTAGAGTAATCAGTCAGGTATGCAACCCTGTCAAAATTTGGTTCTGTTCAGCCTTTTAAGTTTCAGTAAAGACTGAATTTTCCCCTGAGCTTGACTGTAGTGCACATTTTACATAGATACTGATGAGTGCAGTAATGGCACGGATAACTGTGATCCAAATGCCTTATTAATCAACACTGATGGGAGTTTTATCTGTACATGCAAGGAAGGATTCACTGGAGATGGAGTTACATGTGATAGAAATGGTAAGAAAATTGCCTAAAATTGTGGGCTTCATTTACTGTCAGCTAAGTAGACTCCATTGTGTTTAATAAAGTCGATAATTGACCTTTTCATTTTGGATCAAATTAAGGCATACTGATTAGAGGGGTGACATCATTTCAGAGATTGGAGTTTCTTTGATGTTACGTAACACACACAAGCTATTATTTGGGACATAGCTAATAATAAATATTCTTATGGAGATGTCCTTATATACAGAGGTGTCTTCATTTTAGAAGAGGTGTTTCATTTCAAAAATGTTAAAAATTATTTCAATGCTGAAATTCAGAAATTCATTGGTATTTTAAAGCCTTCCTTTCTAAACCAGCAAATAATTATCTTCAACTTGGAGCTCATGATACAACAGACATTACTATATAATAATTATAGGGATAGCTATGATTATTGTTACAAGGTAAAATAACTAAGATAATGTTTCTCTTCTCCTACAGTTGTTGTATACATCAACTTTAATTCCACTGTATATGATGTAACTGAAGGGATGTCAGCTATGTTACAATTGGTTCTCAGTATCACATCTATGGAAAATGTCACAGTCAGCCTTGTTACTGTGGATGGATCAGCCTCAGGTCATTAGCTACTATTAGCTAGGTAGTCTAAACCTTTGTCCCATCTTACCTTACATCTTGCTTATAATTTTTATACTATTACAATTCACATGAGATATGACTATATAATAATAGGAAATGCCAGCCCTAATCCTCTGCATGAAATATAGTATTTTACCTTCATGCTCAGCCACCTCCTTACTCTCAAAAACTTGTTCAATTACCAAAATGAAGCTCTCTTGAAGAGCTTTCTAAATTCAGGTCCCCCTAAGTGAAAAAATACCAGGGTAATTTCAACATTGCATGATTTTAAAAATAAGTAACTAAGCAAGGTATGTGTTAATCATAGTAAGTATGACTGAACTAGATTTTAAATATCTATGACATCACCTAGCTTAGCCCAGTATCACTAGAATATATGTCTTTGTACAGCTCCTAAAGATTATAATATTATGCCTCTTACAACCATCACATTCCCTGCTGGTACAACAACACAAGAGGTTCCTGTTCAGACAGTTGGAGACTTTATCCCTGAGCAACCTGAAAAGTTCACAGCAATTCTATGTAATCCAGTTGGAGGAAAACTAGGCTCAAATACAACTGCTACAGTTAACATCAAGGAAGGTAACTTATTAACTGTGTGAATAATCCTGCTTTAGTGATGAATGATCCTACTTATTCATCATTACTCATTGGGTAACAAGATATAATTATTTGCAGTTTTGATGGTGAATTTCAACCCAACTACATATTCTGTGGTTGAAGGGAATCTAGTTAAACTGAACGTATTTCTCAATGCACCATCTGACCGTGATGTCTCTATAAAGTTTGCTACTAATGATGGAACAGCAAGAGGTTGCTAATGATAATAATGCTTCTACTATTACAGATATCAGATTATTATTGTTATCATTTAAGAATTAGATAGCTACTCCCTTAGATGTAGGCATACATGATCAATGTTTAGTGTTTGGAGGTAATAAATTTGATGATCTTTACCAATATCATCAAATAATTATATGAACACAATAAAACCACTACATGTTAGTTGATGAACTTGGTAAATGTATTCTTGTTTTATCTGCAGCTCCTGGAGATTACATATCTACCACAACTACCATCACTTTCCCTGCTGGTTCTATTATACGAACAGTATCTGTCCAAACAGTTAATGACAACATTGATGAGAGATTAGAGAAATTCAGTGTACAAGTGACTAATCCTAGTGAAGGACTTACACTTGGACCTGATATCTTGGCTCAAATTAACATTATAGACAATGATCACAGTAGTAAGTTTAAATACTTTGTACAAGTGAGAGGAAAAACAATTCTTGTAAAGAAGGAAATGTAAGGATAGATGAGGTCTTAGTGCAAAAAGGCATAGAAACTTAGACACTTATAGTGAGAGTGGAAACTTTTATTGTGATGGATCAACACTCGACCCTTACACTGTCTTGTTGAGTAGTATGGCAAGTTTGATAAGCAATATCAATAATTTCAATGTTTATCTCTTAACATAATATGCCTGATATATTATAGTGGCAGAATAATTAGTATTGTAGCATGCAAAGATGTCTATATAGGATGATGTAAGGAGAGAGGAGTTTTGATTGTTTGCTTACCTGAAATTCATCATCTTAAAAAAGATGATGTAGGGAGAAGTAAGGGTTATGTTATTCTAACACAATAAATATTGCCAGAAGTAAGTTTCAACTGACCACTCATGCTACAAGTTTCCATCCCTCTCTAGTTATCATGACCTCATCCATCCCTGCATTCCTTCCATTTCCTAGAAATATTTTCCTCTCAATTTGTCACATTTAACTATGTTTACATATTATCATGTTTGCATCAACTGATACTAATGAACTAAGAGGAGCAGGTTGTTGATGTAATGGATGAAGATGATGCCAAAGGTGTACTACCATGGCTCACTCCTGAATGAAACGATATCTCTAGCCCAAACCCTAGCCCTAGCTTGTGCTGATATCAGATCACTTAATCTGCAAGAGTCATAACATAATAATTGTATTCATCCTTAAGGGGCTACTCTTGATCCTAACACAATGGTGCAGTGTAGAAAAGACCGTAATTGTGGAGGAAGTTCTGTTACATCTACTATTAGGAACTGTTGTGATCATGATATTTATCCTTCTGGTTTTTCATATACCATACCTGGTATAGCTGGCTGTCAGTTATGTCCAGTGGGTAAGATAAATTGCTTGCCATTTTGAATGACATGCATTGCAATTTAGCTAATATGCCAATGTTACTTAAATTTCTACATTAAAATGTGAGCCAATTCAATAATAATCCTACCTTAAAATATTCTTGGAATTATGATATCATTGTAGCTATAAATGGGTGGATTTTGCTATTAGGCTAGCTAGCTAACAAAGTTCTCAGAATCAAGGCTTCAACATCAGACTGACTGACCATACTGTTTGTTTATTGCCTGTACAGCTATGTTCAAGGTTTCTGTAATGTATCATGGATAAAATAACACTAGCTTGCATTCAATTAGATTCTTAGAAAAGAATTTCTTATGATACATTGGATCATTATGATAATCATAATTTTTATTATTATTATTATTATTATTATTATTATTATTATTATTATTATTATTATTATTATTATTATTATTATTATTATTATTTGTGTGTGTGTGTGTGTGTGTGTGTGTGTGTTGTGTTGTGTTAGATGTCACATGTTGTCATATATAAGTATCTGGGATTTGTATATTTTCAGATTTTGGATTTAGTCAATCGTCATTTTCTGGATATGAGCAAGGAGAGTACTATAGGGTTCAGGTTAGGTTCTTCTCAGGAGGAATAACTGGTGATGGATTTACCTTCTCTCTTAGTCTTAATCTATCTGGTACTGCAAGTAAGTATGATATAGCTAAGGTCAAGTATTATAAACCAGTTATATTACACTTAACCACATTAATTAACATATTATATTTTGTATGTACTGCATGTAAGATACTATAATTGAATATCTGGTAACACAAGTATTTACAACATGAATGACATAGTTTCTTTATGGTGATTCATTTCCAGTGGAGAACTGTCATATAATATCAGATAGTGTTATAGGCAGGCATAATACAATAAGTTAGGCCATACAAAGCTGGTTCCTTGTTTCTCATCGCCCACTTCCTGAGATTTAAGCCAAATTAAATTTCGTGAATTTTAATTTTGCTATATAGTTTGAATTAGGCGCGAAGATTTATATTTTTGCATATCCCGCAATTTCACAACCATAAATTATCTATAGTTGAAACCTTCATAAATTTTCTCACAAGCACAAAAATTGATGGCACCCCTTCCACAATGCTTCAGTATGCTTTGTTCAATGGGTGTGCAAACTCTGAAACTTTGGTCCAGAAGTGCACAATATTGAACATAAGCCACTAGACTAAGAAGGAGAGGGTCATTATTCATTACTGACCATAAAATTATTATAGATACCAACCATACATTTACTATTAGATCACATGGAGGAGGTGTAAAAATTTGGATAAGTTAGGATGAGTGATGACCAGAAGCAATGATTTTATTGATTTTCCAATTTTATTGATTTTCACCTGGCCTTATTATAAATCACACTTTGCTGAATTTATGTCAGGAAGAGGAGAAGGTGGTTACTATAACTTTAGCAAAAATTTTCTTCACCACTATTACTAGTAATAGTCCAGAAATTGAAAAATCAATAATAACTAAGTAGGAACCCTTTGATATCCCCTGCATGGCTTGAGAGTTTTTGCCTAAATGGCATTATTATTGTTGTTGTTGTTGTTTATAGTTGACTAACACATGTAGGTGTGAACGACATTCAACTAACTACTACACAGTTAAAATTTGATGCTAGTGAAGTTCTACAAACTAAGAATGTTGAATTTTCATTGAGGGTGGACAATATTGCTCAAGAATCAATGGAAACATTTGCACTTACACTTGAGTTGTCTAGTACTGACCAATTTGGTGCAGGTGCAAATATTAGAGACAGATTGGAAGGAGTAATACTAGATTCTGATGGTAAGTTTAATAAATAGTGTTGTTCCATTGTTACTTCTTTATGTCCTCCAACAGTTATTTCCTTTGGACTCACAACAGCCAAATACTTCCAGAAGGAAGAACCTAATGCAATAATGGAAGTGTTAATTATTAAATCAAGTGATATTCAGCTTGCCAATCCAGTATATTTGAGGGTAACTCCTCTGACAGTTGACGATGCACTTTCTAGAGGTGTTATTAGTCAATATGAAGATGAAAATCCTATTTCACCAAACCGAGCAAGTAAGAGAGTACAGATGTAAGGTGATCCTATAACAACATTGAAAAAAATGTTTCAGTCAATGTTGATATTTTTCAACTATAATACCTACCTGCTACAAATGTTTCAAGGCCTAACTCTGCAGAAATAGTTTCAGTAATGACCAGAAAGTGCAAAATTGCTCTCTCTCCCTCCCTTCTTCCAGCTAGTATATAGTAGTAATCTCATAGTTTGTAGCTCATTCGCGTAGAAAAATATGTGCAAAATATATACACCTTGACAAGAAGGAACACATCAAAATCCTGAATTAGCATTTTGACATTAATTATAAACTAGACCAGCTTTATTACAATGATATATACTTACATAGATTATAAGGATTTCAAAAAGAATGTGCTCTATGTTGAATTCCCTACTGATGAAGATACTGTGGAAGTCACTATCTCTATTGTAGATGATGACATTGATGAGGCTGATGAACAAGTGTTCATTATCTTTCTTGAGGTTGCTTATGCCATCAGCAGAAATAGTCTGCATATTAACAGAGCAATTAGTATTGGCCGAATCAAGGATGATGAGGGTAAGTAGGTAGATCTAATCATTATATAGAGAGACATGTTTCTGACTCCCTATACCACTAGGTATATTACACTGGAGATTGCCTGGTAATAGTAGCGATTGAGATGCCTGGTCAGTACAGCAAAACCTCTGAATAAGGACCACATGGGGGGGAGGTGGTAGATCCTTTGGTCATTGTAGAGAGGTAGGTTTCTCCTCGGAAGTTCTTCCTCAAATTTGTTGTGTACACAGTTTTACTGTCTAAGATGAATATTATTTTAATGCACATGATAGCTTGAGTCTATCATCTTCTGCTCACAGTAGCGTGTAACTACATTAAGTCTTACTATTTAATATGTCAGTTTGTAGCACTCTCTATGTAGGGATGACCAAACCCCATTATTTTAATAACTTCAGCTGCTCTATGCACTTACTATTTTATGTTTGGAGTTGAGAGATGGATGTTTCTCAGAGTTTTGAAATGTACTAGTTCTATGACAAACTTTATTTGCAGCATTTGATTTGGCCACTCTATAGATATTATCCACTTCTTAGGGATGTCACTGATAGAGTTATATCTATGGTCATAAACAAAAAGAAGATGAGCTTTCTAATAATCTCCTGCAGAACAATTCAAGTGTAATAAACAATGTAGTTTTATTTTAAAGGGTAACCGACATGAAAATTTTTTTTGCATTTTTCAGTAGCCCTATATCCATAGACATATGTGGCAAAAGATTAAAATTTCTGGTCAAGTATGCTCTGAGTTATGGCTAGCCAAAATATGAGTTTTTACAATACATCCTGTTTGGGCGGGGCCTATTGATGACGTTACAACGTGAACGATGGGCTTGGCTTCCATTGCAATAGTGTAGTTTTAGGCCAGCTGAAAGTAAACTGTGGCTGTTGCTAGGGTGAAGTATGTCTGGGAGTGAGCAGAGCAGCCAAGAAGGGGTTGATTTTGAGTCAGCAATTTCCTCTGGGAGTGTTAGTGAAGGCTCTAGCGATGGTTCATTGATGCCAATGGTATATAGTTTGAGCCAAGTGTGACTGATTCAGGGAGCTCCTCAGTGATGAATCTGAAGTCAGACTTTCCAATACTTCATGGTAAGATGCTACCAACTGTAGAATGTGTACAAGAGAACTAACTTCATCCTTGTATAGGTGGCCATTGCACAATCATGGCTTTCATCATCACTATCAACATTGCATGAGTAAGTTTTCATATAATGGTTATAGAAATAACTCTCTTGTTTCCACCCACCCACCCACCCCCAGGAAATATAGATACACATCTTATTGTTGGCTAACATGGTGATGTTGGGGTTGGCTAGGAAGAAACATCAGTGTGGTACTGCCAGCCTGTTCGGTTAAAAAGATCAGAGACACTTTTCAATCTGAAACATACACAGAAATCAATTATCCCAGTCTATAACAGTATAATTATACATATCTATAATAATTTCATTGTTGAGAAAACCTGTTCCTGTGCTCATCAATGCCTTTTTTTTCTTCTGGTTTCTCAAAAGCATTACACAGTTATGGGGGTGATGTCACTCTAATTGCTTTGGCTGAACCAGGATTTTTCATGATCTTCCAGGATTCATAAGTAGTTCATCCACATAGCCTATATAACCAAATTATTTTTTTACTAGCCAGCCAATAAGTAGGGGTAACAGTATAACTTGCATGTTGAAGGTGATGATGAAACACCATGCAATATGCAGTTTGAAGAACCCATGTATTCAGACAAATTGGACTAAACCCAGGATGCTCTGTAATGCAGTGAATACTAGAATCCTTCAGTGAATTTATTTTTCTCAGAATGGGTGCACTTTCTCTTCAGCACACACACTCTGTATTAATTTTGTCAAATGATTGCATGGCCACCTATACAAGGATGAAGTTAGTTCTCTTGTACACATTCTACAGTTGGTAGCATCTTACCATGAAGTATTGGAAAGTTTGACTTCAGATTCATCACTGGAAGTCTCTGAGGAGCTCCCTGAATCAGTCACACTTGGTTCAAACTATATACCATTGGCATCAATGAACCATCGCTAGAGCCTTCACTAACACTCCCAGAGGAAATTGCTGACTCAAAATCAACCCCTTCTTGGCTGCTCTGCTCACTCCCAGACATACTTCACCCTAGCAACAGCCACAGTTTACTTTCAGCTGGCCTAAAACTACACTATTGCAATGGAAGCCAAGCCCATCGTTCACGTTGTAACGTCATCAATAGGCCCTGCCCAAAACAGGATGTATTGTAAAAACTCATATTTTGGCTAGCCATAACTCAGAGCATACTTGACCAGAAATTTTAATCTTTTGCCACACATGTCTATGGATATAGGGCTACTGAAAAATGCAAAATAAAAAAAAAAATTTTTTCCATGTCGGTTACCATTTAATAAAGTAATAAACTTTTTTCAAGCATGGCACAGCTTCAACAATTAGTCATGTCACTATCTTTAGCTTTTATTCTGATGAGTGCACCTATGTATGTGTATGTATGTAAGTTAAAATGGGTGTGATTAGGTAAAAGTAAGCATGATCAAAAATTCTCATGTTTTGTGTTCGTATTCTTTTCATTTCACTCTTTAGTGCTTCATGCCTTCCTTTACTATTTCTGTATCTGCAACAAACAAATAAACAGTAATAATAACAACAACAACAACAACAACAACAACCAAGGAATAAAAAATGAAGCAAATGAATCATATTATTAGCTATTTATGATGTATAATTATTACATTAATTTTTGTTATGCAATTTTCTCCTTAATGTTTCTGCAGTAATTCAAATTGGTTTTGAGAGTCAATCATATAAGGTCACTGAACCTAATCCTGATGATGAGAATAGTATCAATAATCTTGTGTATTTAATCAGAGAAAATAATCGAACAACAGAACAAACCTATTCAGTGGACCTCACTGTTGGTGACCCTGGAGGGAATACTAAACCTGCTACAATTGAAACTTCTAACATCAACCAAAATTTTGATTACTCACTTGGATCGACAGACCTAACCAAAGTAAATGTACTCTTCCCACCTACAATGGATAAGATACCATTTAGGTTCTCACTGAATCCTGATTTAGCTGTAGAAGGAACTGAAACCTTCCGAGCAACTTCTGCACAAGTTATACCCAGTGGCTATTTTCCAGTTTTTCAAATTCCTTCTGATGTAAATGCTTTTGCTACTACACTTATTCATATCTTAGATAATGATGGTAAGTATCAGCTGTGTATGTATAGATATTGTAATTAAATTTGTCCTACAGAGATAAAAGTTGGATTTCAAGAACTCAGCTATACTGTTAGTGAATCAGCTGGTACTGTAGAAGTCTGTGTTATTGTGATTAGTCCTCCACCAACTGATGACATGGATTTTACTGTAGCTCTGTCTCCTAGTACAATTGATGGAACTGCTGGTATTGTTAAGATCACTTCAAATTATGTATAACAATCATTATTATTATATTACAACAATGTCTAGTGGCTGGAAGTGATTATACTGTATTAACATCAATTCCCTTGGTATTTCCAAGCAGCAAGGGATCACCTACTGCAAGGCCACGTAGAAAGTGTTTCCATGTTACTATTATTGATGATAACTCGTTTGAGAACACTGAATTTTTTTCTCTATTTCTCCAAGAGGACACATCTACTTCACAAACTGGAGCCATAATCAGTCCTAACCGAACTAATATTTCTATCTTGGATGATGGCATTTAGCAATCAAAGAAAGTACTTGGGATACATACTACATAACTATTTCTTTTTTGCTGTGTTCATACTGATAACAAGTATATAATTAGCTAGCTACTACTATTATTATTTTATTGTGTGATAAGTTATACAAGTTAAAAGAAAAACATTACCTCTTAATTGGGTGTGTTGTGAGTGTATAATTTTAGCACAGCTGAAAATAGAGAGAAAATGAAGGCATATTTGGGTGGGTTCTGGTAATTGACTAATTTTATTAAAATTGTTAATTCTAGATGAGAGAAAAGAAAATGGTTTATCAGGTATCAACTAATTTGATGAAAATAATACAGGGAAATCAAGTTAAAATTAAATAACTATAACAATACCAGTGACCACAACTCACTATTATAGTAAGTGATCTGGAATAATTTCCCTATTAATTTGTGACTTTGTCAAACCTGTGCACTCTAACTACACTCATGGGTGTGTGTGAGACACTGGAATTAATAAACATTATTTGAGGTCACACAGCCAAGTGTACTAAATACATTATACACTAATCCCTACTGAAATGATAGGATAGATCTGACACACAGGTTGCTGTGAATAGTTTACACCTCCTAAATTAGTATAGTGATATAGGTGATGTCAACTTAATTTTCCAAACCACTATAATATATAATCCATCAATGTGGAAATTTTCATAAGTAAAATATTTCAGAAGCCCAAAATTAATTATTAATATTAATTAATGGTAGTTTCCAAAATTAAATTTCATCAAACATCAACTCAGAAAATTATATTTATCACTTTCATTGTTATGACTACTTTTAGTATTTATATTATTATTATTATTATGAAATAGTATTGTTTAATCATATCTTATGTTGATAACTCTATTAGTATTACAGTTCCTTGAGTTGGGCAATATGGGGAAGTCTTGTTTGCCAATAAACAGAATGTTTCTCCATATTCAGTCGTGTAATAGTTATTATTTGTCTTATAATATAGGCTATGTGTGTGTCTGACTGTGTAAGAACATTTGTTTTACCTATCTAGCTAGTTGGATATTATGTGTTTCTTGTGGACTGCTTGAGCATTTTCTGAGTTTAGGATTACTACATTGTCATCATCACATTGAAGTAATGAGGAGAAATGTGACTGTGCTAATAGATTGATGCTGAAAGACTCTAGTTACTATGATTTAAGTCAGAGCATGCTGCTAGCAATAAGTACGTGCCAATTACACGCTCGTGCCAATTACACGCTCGTGCCAATTACACGCTCGTGCCAATTACATGTGCATGTCACAATGCGAATGCTAATTAAAATTGCGCATGCCTAACTGTGAGAAACACTAGCAAAAACTTTGTGTCACTTTAACTGCTGGAGTCAAGATGCAGATCGGCAGTTCAGTGGCAGTTGCATTTCTGATTCTATTTGTCGGACATTCCAACGGTCAGATCACTTCTATAGTTTACTAGAATCTACATTATTACAGTTGCTATAGGCTAGGGGGATTCATTGTACCATTACTGTTGTTCTGTGTTGCTTTTACCTATGTAACTATATAATAACTTAATAGCTAGCTAGCTACATTTGCATCTTGCTGTGATTTTTGTTGCTAGTTTGTCAGTTTTGTTGGCTTGTTTACAAAAGGTGGGGCAAAAGGTGGGGTTACTGAAGATGTAGATAGCTCCTTTAGCTTACTGATCCAAATAATTATTACCATGATTATAACAATAGTGGACAATAATAATTACTACATAAGTAGCTAGTCACTACTGAAACAATTTTTGGGTCCTTCTATGTGTAAATTTCCTTACAGTATTCTTATAGTATATTACAGTAATCTTATTTTATAGTCAGTAATCTTATTATATATTATTGAATATCACAAGTATATTACAAATGATGTAATGTCGAGAATTTACACATAGAATCATCCCACATTTTGTTACTTGAAGCCAAAGGCAAGTTACATATTATAGCTAGCTTATACAAAAGTGTAAAATTTCAAGTTACACTTTAACACCTACTATTTACATTCTTACTATAGAAGTTACACTTACTCATTTTTTCTAGGCTTATTTTATTATTGTTGTTATTGATGTTGTTGTTGTTGTTGTTGTTGGTGGTGGTGGTATAATAATAATGTCTATTAAAATGTCTCTGTTTAATATCTATAGCTGCTGAAGTGGGGACATGGGATGAAGATGCAGTTCATGGGATCACTGGAATCATATCATTTCCTAACCCACACACTCTATTGATTGATAACTTCAGTTATGACAATGGAGGAGCTGGTACATAAGTAGCATGATATATACATATAATAACAGTGTTTGTTTGTTGAAAACAAATAAAAAATGCATTTATGCTAGAGAAAGAAACAATCTTGAATAGTATTACTGCTCCCTTAAACCTACTGTTATTATAGTTTACTATATTAACAAGATACATATGGTAGTATACTGATACTTATTCACATCCCAAGATCTCCTACTGAGTCAGTAATAATTATAAACAAGAATGAAGTTCACCTTATAGGGTTCTTTAGCCTATGAAGAATAATAATTAATGTAAATTTGTATTCCTTTCATTGCAGCTGTCTTTTTGTATTTCTATCCTCCACATCAGACTGTTGATGGTCGTAATGGTATAGTGTTACCTATCTCTGGAGGAGGGTAAGTTGTAAGCTTCCTTCTGAGGATTTATACTAAGGAAGTGGTGTACCCAGGTTAATATTATAGGTAAAAAATATACAGTTGGGCTCTATATAATCTGGATACTTATTATCATCCAATCTCTTTGAGCTATGATACAGTTTAACCTTTTACAGACCAAGAGGAGATTTTAATCGTATATATAACAATGAACAACTGCTAGTAGATCTTCCAGAAGGTACAACGGCTTGCGATATAGGAACATTGACTGTGTGGTGTGAACCTTTTGCAGTTACTTTCTCTAGTGTCAATATACCTACATCATTGTTTGTAAGTACCTGGAATAATTGTTGGGACATAGTGCTGTCATATTTATTATTTTGGTAAAAAAGGTGCATTATTAATTTTTAATGACAAAACTAGTACATCTTCATAGTGAAGGTTTATATTAGGAGACCAGATCTGTGTATAAAAATAAGGCAACCCTCTTCAACAGTAGTGCATTAACAGTAGCTATCTATGCTTATATAGCAGAATATAAGAAGAGTCCTTCACCTTCATTAGTCAGTAATCCTTTGTCCTTTATATACGTACAAAATATGTTATGGTAATTTTTTTGGTCAAAAGGCTGGTTGTGACATAGGACTGTGTAGGTGTGGGGTTCATGAAGGTGTGAAATGTGAAGGTGGGGGTGGTGAAGGTATGGTAACCATGAAGGTGTGGGATGGTGAAGATGTAGGACCTGTGAAGGTGTACCAACTTATGTAATTCACTCTCTCTTGCAGGTCAACACTGATATGGGAGAATGCCTATTAGTGGTGAGTTCTTATCTTGTTAGCTAATTTCCTCTACCAAATACGGAATACCTACATTGTTTTTATAACCAACTGTTCAGGGTGGTAACACTGACCTACCTACAGTTCCCCCAACAATGTTTGATAACTGTATGCCATTTTCCTCTAACCTCCAACTTTCCTGGACAGTGGACACTAATAACAATGAAGTAGACTTCCAGATATGCGGCTGCAGATCCCTTGAGGCAAAGTAAGGCTTAGCCTAAGAAAATAATAAACTGTTTGTTCAGTCAATGCTGTAGCAGCTCAATGAACCTATCAGTGCATCAAAGTTATACATAGATATAAAATTATTATACATAGCTATGAGCCTGTCTACACAAAGAAATACATTTGTTATTCCTTGGGGCTCAGTGGCGTATCCAGGATTTCATGGAGGGGAGTGCTTCTGCTTGACACAGACTACACTCATGCCACACCCACATCATGCCCATACCAAACCCATTTATTTGGAAAAATTATAATAATATTAAAATTATAATTATTATAAAATTGACCACATAGTGCAGGAAGTGCACTCAAGAGGGGTCTGGGGGGCATGCCCACCCCCCCCCCCCCCCCCCCCCCCCAAGGAAATTTAGACTTCTTTGATTCAACCTGGTGGCATTTCAGGCTGTAATAATATTACACATTACAAGACTATATAGCCAGGCTGTTGTGGCTTGCTGACAAAGCCAGCTAAATTGGTATTTGCAGCTAAGTGGCTTTTATTATTTTTGACACATCAGCTGAATAGGCTAATTGTTACTGTCAACCTCCAGGGGGGTGCTCCAGCACACTCAGCCACTCCCTGAATAAGCACCTGGGGCTATTGCACATAGCTAATCACAAACAGTATTATAGCACACCATGGGCCAGATTCTTAGTGTTAGGAGTAAATTGTTAGAGTATGGTAAGATTTACATGTTGGTATTTCTGGGAGTAAGAGGAGTGAGTGAGCACCACTTAGGGAGTTGAATGGTTATACATCTCAGCACAATGACTTCTGTCCATTACAAATTTTTCCAAACATGCCTCAACACTGCCTCCTAAGAGTAATGATAAAAATGCATGCACATTTGCAGTTTGAACCAGTACATGGCTTTTGGACTGAGTGGAAGTAATGCCTCAACAGCTATGGTTGGAGCAGATGCTACTGTGGCTTGGGTGGACAATGCAGATGGTAGTCCAAATGCTGTAGATTATTTTATCACCGCTAGAGTCCAAGTAAGTAGCTAGCTATGTTACCTTAGTTTCTCCAACTATGTGTTTGATAAGTTTGCAGTCTCACCTATCTATAGCTTGGCCATGAATACAGTTAATATTAAATTAGCTAAACAGATAGCTATTCACAACAGTGAAATAAATTTACAGTTGAAGTGATACACAAAAGGACTATGTTATGACTGTGCAAAGATGTTAGGCATATCTTATAATATAGCTAACTTCCATCCTATGCGAAGGTGACATGCAAATAATATTCTAATAGGAATGGTTGGAAGCTGTAGTGCTTTCACCAATAATGTTCTCTCTGATCTTCTAGTGTCGTGGTGGTGAAGGGGTGTGTCCAGACACCCTTATAACTGGACAATCCTGTACAAATGATATACCAAACTCCATTAATGGAGGGATTAGGGATGGAAACGAGCAATGTGTCATCTTCTCACGACCATTTACTACCAGTAAGTGCAATTTCTGTTTGGGTAAAGTAGCTTTTCTCTATTTGCCCATATGACCCCATAATCAATTACCCTCACTAAGAATAATAACTAAGTTAATTAATGAGCTTTTTAAATAGCTATAAGCTATCTCACTTACCTTATTAGCTAACCATTATTTCAGCTAACTTTCCCTGACAATACCTGAGTATACTGTTATAAGAACAATTACATAGTTGTGGTTAACTGAACTTGTTAATTCATATTTAGCTTACATGATCATACACATTGATTACACACATTGATTACATCATCACTTATCATGTTCTATGCATGCAAAAGTATAGACTTTGTTATAACATATACAGCACTCTCACACATAGCTCCACTGTTTGGTGCTATGGCCAATGTACTTAAAGTCAAATAATAGTTATCATGCAGTGCATTCATTATGGTGGCTATAATTTTGTGTCTTGTTATGATGCCTCTTAATGCTGCCATGATTCATATCACACTGAAGCAAAATGTAGCCAATTATGAATGTCTTCACAATTGTTCACATACTTCTGGAGGTATTATATAATTATTTTTCAATATAGATGATAATCATTGTGACATTTCTATTGACCCTACCAATGAACTCCAATACATAGTGTGGGCCATTGGTGGACTGGGAGACACTGCTTTCATTCACTTTAGCAGAGCTAATTGTAAGTATGATACATAGCAACAATTATTGATTCCTAGAGCATCTCATATCCAATGCAACTGCTGGATTTGTACTGCTGTAGAGATCTGTATACATTTTTCTTTCCTTGTAGTCAAATTTCTGCTATTGTATAGTGGTTTAGTATTATGTCATAAACCAGGTATTAGCTAAGTGTATTTCTTTCTTGGTTGAGGAACAGTGATCTTTGAAATCAAGCCCTGTATGACTCAAGATAAATGACTGTACCATAAATTCTGATTGTGTGCTATACTATAACTTTTACCTTGTAATGTCATGTATGACCTTGCAACTTCCAATCTCCTGTTCTTTTCTTCAGCTAACACTGCTCCCATCCACCTGGGAAGAAATCCAAATGACCAATGCATGACTGATCTCACATGTACAAGTTGCCTTCCCTTTGTTGGCAAACAGGTGATAATCCCTGATAACACAACCCTTCGTGTCAACATAGGACCATCAGCAGGGGAACGAGGCTACATGGGGATCACAGGTAAGTTCAAATCTGTATTATAGCTAGCTACATAGACTAAACACAGCTTCTTTTTCCATGAAAAATATCTCATAACGCTGTACTCATGGAACCCTGTGATCCAGCAGTTAGCTATAACTATGATGTTAACTAACTCCTTATTCTGACCAAGTGATATTCTTATGACATTGTACCTCTTACAGACCAGGCTGGGTGGGGTATCTCCTGGTATGTGAATGGAATCTTAATCCCTGAACTGGTTGTAACTAGAGGGAGTGAGTATACCTTCATTGTGGAGGGAGGTACAGATGAGAATAGCTTAAATCGATACCATCCCTTCTATATAACCGATTCCATAAATGGTGGAAGGCTGCAAAACAGTCAAGAACTAAGAGACGTATGTATGTGTGCATTGTGTGTATGCATGTGTGTATGTGCACGTGTGTGTATGTGCACGTGTGTGTATGTGAACTTATGTATACAGACATAATAGTCTTAGTATAACTCACACAGTGCAGTGCAATACTTTTCCACCAACATGATATGCAATAGCTGCCATATTAAATGATTGGGATCATTATTAATTTATGTAACTAGTTATGTGGCTCTGTACTATAATTAATAATATCGAAATTTAGAAATGATAACCCAAGGCATGCTTATTTCACTTACAGAGTGAAAGGGTATTTGCTGGATTTAATAATGCAGATGAGCCAACTGGAGGTAAGAGATGCGTTTATTTTTAATGCTATGCATAGTTAACTGTCTATGAATTATTTCTTGCTAACAAAGTAGCTAGAGAGGTTTTTCATCAGAACTGCTCTTTTTGTAAATGGTAGGAGTAAATTGAATTGCCCATGTCAGAGGGGATGGATGCATTCACAATGCATAAAGTATGTAGGTAGCTCAAATATTATTTTCAACCAGTGATTGATTCTACATATGGTTGAGGTCTCAAAACAGAAGAATATAGCTACTAGCTAAAGAGCCAACTGTAAAGATTTTTTGTAATGAGAGACCCCTTACCATACTTGGCTACATAGGGTGTGCACTCCCACATACATGCATTAAAAATTTCATTCCTAAATTAATATACCTGGCTGCAGAAAGCAAGAGCATTACTCCTATGATCAATAGCCAGCATTATCATCTGCACAATACTTGAATCCAGCACTCAACCCTAGATCATGTTATAGCTCCAAGCATAATTGTAGTTAGCATGTACAGAGTACATAGTTATTATGTTGAACCCATTCTCCACACTATATCATCAAGTTCATTCATAGTAGATCAAACATGTTCACTATAGTGTTAATTTTTATCAATTTTGAGTTTGTATCAAAGAACTGAAGTCCATGTACAGTCATGATAAGCTTGATAGACAATTCTTAGCTAATGGTTTTAATGGATTATCACCTGCACTGCAATAATAATTAGTAACTGTCAGAGATTAGACAGGGAAGCCTGTTCTCTCTGTACTGCAGACTCAGCATTTATCATTAGTTTAATACCATTCCATTGTAAAATTAACTATAATATATAGTCCGAATAGTCTCTGGTTACACTTGTTCAACACACAGGAATCAGAATGAGCACATTAAATTGCACTATATACAAATTATAATAGTGGGTCGGTTCTGTGAGTTTCAAGAATCAATGGAAGCTGTTAACATCAGAGAGACCTGTGATTCCATTGAGACATACTTGAATGAGGTTTCATCTCAGGAGCCTGTGTGTGATACTGGTGTTTCAGGAATAGTCACATGGATTCCTGATGACAACACTCCCAATATAGTATACTATCAGGTACATAGTAACTAGCTATATGTATGTGTATATTATAAGCATACAACCTACTCATGTGTGTGCTAGTGTGTGCTTGTGTGTGCTTGTGTGTGCTGGGTGTAACATAGTTATATGTATGTATAATAATATTGCAAGCATACCTACTCATGTGCTTGTGTGCGCTGGGTGTAACATAGTAACTAGCTATATGTATGTATGATATTGCAAGCATACCTACTCATGTGCTTGTGTGTGCTGGTGTAACATAGTAACTAGCTATAGTATCTATGCAAGCATACCTACTTGTGCTTGTGTGTGCTGGTGTAACATGTGATATCATTTATACTGAAAATGTTGAGACTACTTTCAAAGAGGATTGATCACATGACTATGTATGACTTTGTTATAGACACACACAAATCAACAACATGACATCATTAAAATTAGCTGTTATAATAGAAACAGGGGCAAATCCAGCAATTTGAAAGGGAAGTACTGATGTGCATGCCAACTATGTGCAGTTAGGGAAGGGTACAGGAGGAAGATGTGCCCCTTCCTATGCTTCATGTATAAGCAAAAAATTTGGCTTTGTTAGAAAGCCTTTAGAGGCATAATTTTTTAACATTTTATCATAATAAAAAAAAAGTCCTGACTCCCTGGATCTGTATCCCCACCCCCACCTGGATCTATCTATATATACACATAGGAAGGGATACTTTGAAAGTGAACAATTTCATGATAGTATTTTGTACATTGTTCTAGTGTGCCACTCACCTTAACCTTGGTTGGAGGATTGTTGTCACTGGAGGACACTCTAATGGAGTCTACTCATTTCACATTAACCCTCTCTTCACAGTATTTATGTCTCTGTTGGTTATGCCAACTCTCATAGTAATATAGCTAACTAGCTAGCCAGATTCTCACTGAAAGTTACTCAAATGTATCATTTAGTATTATAATACTCTCTTTAGATCATGGAATACTTTGATCTTTCACAACATTCACTTTCTGTTATAGAAGTAGTTTTACCCATAAAACAGTAGATTCAGTTAATTCCTTTATCTTCTTGATGTTCTTGGTAGGTAAAGGGTTATGAAATATTTTTGGCAACATTAAAATTACCACATTATTAAGCGTTGGTATTACTTTTAAGATCAGTGAAAATCAAGTGCCTAGAATAACTAGATCTATGGTAGCTATAAACATGCTACCTTCACACAAACACAACTATTCATTTTCTCCATTAACAATATTAATATTATGTAACATGTTTTCATATTCGAATTTAGTGCCAGTATAATACATGCTTACATTCTGTCCTCATAACTGTCTAAAGCTATAGTTAGCCTGTAAGTAAATAAATTGTTAGCAAGATAAAAACATTCTAGTAACATTCTAATTTAGAGAACTCTATTTGGCTTCACTATACAGCTATTAGTCACTGACATTATGAGTGGAATATGACAAAGAGCCAGTCATGTTGCTATTAGTATTGTGATGTTGTTAGTATAATAATATGTCAAAGACAATGTATTCAGAACCATTCATTAACTTACAACCAAAAAACAAGGACCTCCATTCACTGAAAGCAATCTTACTTTTCTCATTCACATTAATGAAGCCATGACATGTTCAAAGAGGCTAATGAAAGTATCAATACCTTTCATGGACAGACATCTCTCTACTGGACTAAGAACATCATTGCAATTTATCATACTTCCATTGCAGGATGGTCTTTAAGGATTCAGAAACTGCTTAATTAAAAAATGCAGCATCAATATTACAGTAAAATGCTTCCATCACGACTCACAATCAACTTAGAATTATGGACACATCAGCATTATTCTTCTGGAGTATCACATTATTATATTATATACACAATAAAATCAATATATATATATATATATATGTACCTTATATTTGTCCTTCAAGACATTCTAATATTGACTACATGATAAAGTGTTTGCATGGCCATGGAGAAGCTGTTACTACACACACAGTATGTCCCAAATGAAATAGTACTTCTAAGTAAATATTGTGTCATGATAAGAACATGAGTTGTTAGCTATATTTAGCCCATTTCCTGAACCATATAGTCACTTAAAATAGTAACATCTCTTGCAATGGTGCTGTTAGGGGCTGTTTTCTAGTGCTTACTTAAATCCTTTGTACCTACCACAACATGTTGTTACACAATGTATACATAGCATAAACAGCAAACATAATAACAATATTTGGACTTGCTATAGCTAGTCTACAGTCTTGTAAGTCTCTATAGCTAATAATGTTGTTGTTGTTGTTGTTGTTGTTGTTGTTGTTGTTGTTGTTGTCATCATCATCATCATTATTTATGGGAAGGGTTTTTGACTTTTTAAATTAATTATGACAGATTGTCACTGAAGGATACCCAACTCAATTCATATCTTTCTACTATATGTGTCTGTTGGTTTTACCACATAAACTTTCATAAAATTATGATAGTTAACTAGCCAGATACTCAATGTGAGATACTCTATAGATTGTCTTACAGTTTCTCTTGAATTCCACTGATTTATAGCTATCATGGGACACTGGTTTTTCATAAGACATCAATTCTGTTATAGCCATTATTAATTTCTAGCTATAGACATGAGCAGATATGTGACCATTGTACTCTGTAATGTAGGAATAAAGGGACATGATTGTTAGAGCTTAGCTATGTAGCTACTGACAAGTGTGCATGTTTGGAAATGATCATCATAGACTAATGTCATTAAATATGCATGCAACCCTAATCAATATTTCTTCCTTGGGAAATGCAAACTTTATTATCTGTTTCATCTGCTAAATACTGAAAATATAATAGTCTGGTTATTTTGTGGCAGATATTATACAGATGGAAGAATACCAGTGATTGATAATTCTGCTTGGCATAGCTAAAAATCAAAGCCACTACCTGTTTTTCATCTCCCTTCATTAATTTTCTATTATATTCTACTGGCTACTTCCTCAGTGAATACCTATGAATGAAAGAAACTCTCATGCACCTGTTAAAAGCAGCTATTGTAGCTAATTAGCTCACCTGTGAGATCACAAACATACTGATTGTTATGTAACCAGGTGAGTGAGAAACAGGAAGTAAAGCTGTAGTGGCCTTAAGTGATTGATCAATTCATGTTTCTTCCCTCTTTAAATTTTGCTGCAATGTGGTTTCTTCCATCTGCTATGTATATGCTTCCATTCAACCTAATCTAGTATTGGGGTATATGTGCAGCCATAGAAATGGACTGAGACATAATTTTGATAGTAGTATGATACTGAAAAATTATTATTAGCTAGCTATAATTCCATACAGGCTAACCTTTTAGAGAGTGGTGGATCCAGGAACAGGGTTTTATCCAGTGGAGGGTGCCTCAATTCTTGCAGTGTCATTTATACTTCTATGATCAAAAGAGAACTGTCCATTTACTAATTCACACTTCTCTAGTGCCTAAATTCATCTCTGAAACATTTCCTTCGGGAACAGGCCCCCAAACTTCCCTAGATGGGTACATTTTGGTTTTGGCTACAACAGGAGGAGACTCTTTTTAATTTCTCCTCTAAAAATCCAAGATAGAACCCTAAGGAGGATTGCATTTAGCTAGCTACAACATAATTAAAACTTTCACCTTGAGATATTTTCAGAGCAAAATGATTAGATTCACATGGACATGTGTCTGGTGCTACTGTGTACCCTGGGGTGTCTTTTGGCCATGTACATATGTAGAATTTTACATGTATACACTATATAGCAAAGAAGGCTCAAGGAAGGTTTAAGAAAGGTTTAGAAGTCCAGTATCATTATAGATCATGTTATCATAATTTTCACTAATATATTATATATCCAATAGTATTTTTTCCTTGCTATTAGCTGTGCATAGTAAACATTCAGAGTCAATGGCCTACAGTGAATAAGTATAGCAAAAGTAAAATGACAGTGAAATTAAACATCCAGCCCTATGGTATCATGTTTATTTTGTATGAGAAAAAGTACAACACAATTATAATGATCTAATAAAGCTAGCAGCTAGCTAGCTAGCTAATATGTGTGTTGTAAAGTGTGATGTATTTAGAATTCTGCAATTTAATGGATCTCCCTCCCACTGCCTTCCTGTTAGATAGACTGTGGTTTACTGTCTATAGCTACATGCCATTCCAGAGCAGTCATAATACAAAGAGGTAGCACTACATAGTGTTTATCCTTGCTACATAGCATCAACAGATATAACCCATTCAAGATAAAATATTATTACAGTCATAGATGAATAGAAAGTATATGATAAAGTGATATGTCGGAACACTCAGTGGAAAATGGATATATTATATGGTATAAAAATATGACCTAGCTACATAATATTGTTCTGATAAATATTTTTTTCTATTATACTGCTCTGCAGTATAAAATAATATTCCTTAGATTGGCATTGTATTGTAGAGAGGAGATTATAATAATTATTATTTGGAGAGATTGATAGTAGCCAGCTAATTTTGTTTTCAAATGATGACATAACGAAACTTATTTCTCCTTGCCAGCTTTCTAAGAGAAGCACTCCTCTTCATAGGCTGTGAAGACACTGCAATAGAGATTACAAAGAAAGTGGTAATCATTACTTAGTAGCTAATTACATCCTCAAAGCTGTCACCTGCATAAGTCTTAAGGGTCATACAAAGTGGCTAAAATTATTGTACCAAGTAGTAGGTTGTTATATCATCTTAGATATTTGTGGTGACCAGCTGACTCAGAGAGTGCCTATGACTGCTCATCATCAGGTGGTCCCTAGCCCTAGTCCTAATATTATATGACCATGTGGGGTGTATTATTGATCACATGAATGTGGATGGACTCTGTGCAGATGTATAGTCAAAATGCCATGTTATTATGGCTAATTACATAATAATGCACTATTATGGTTTATTACTTGAATATAATGAATGAAAAAAGCAAAAGGTAGTTTGCTATTGCTAGCATAACATTTATGCATGTCACAGACAGATAGAGCTATCCTCTTGCAGGTTTTACTATTCTGAATCATTGACTTATTGACTTACATTTAAAGAAGGCCTCCCATTCACTGAGAACAATATGATCTTTACTATCCGTGTTAATGAGTTCAATTACATGATCAAAGAAGTTACTGCAATGTATAAAAGTATCAATATCCTTCCTGAATATCCATCTTTCTCCTGGACTAAGAGCATGATTGCCATTTCTATCATAATAGTTGAACTTCCACCGTAGAACTGTCTCCTTTAAGGATTCAGAAACTATAATATAAGGATAAAAAAGGTTATACTGTGGCGTTATGAAAGTATTCTAATGTAAAGAAATATGACATTGACTGACAGAATTTCCATCTCACTTAATATTAAACCAATTAACCAAACTGTATTGTCATGACTCATGAATACATCTGACTCAGCATTGCTCTTTAAGCGTATCATATTACATAATGCAGAATCAATGCATGTGTGCACATCATGTAGACCATATATAGTAATTTCATTTTACTATTGTATAGTGAGAAAAGAAGACATAGGTGGGATATCGACTTACTAATGGTTGGATGTTGATGAATATGTCTGATGTCAATAAGAACATGTCCCTTGTGACTATACTGAAAATAGAAAAGCTGCACAAGTTCACTCTTCAATTTTTCCAGTTGGGAACTGTTTAGCTTGCCACATACACTTGGAATGTAGTCTTCAAAGCAGGCAATCTCTCCATTTAGACATTCACTAATGATAGTTAATATTACAATGAACACATAGGGGTAGAGTGTTTGTATAAACTATAATGGTGTCTCTATTGAAATGGCACTCACTTAAGTAAGTATTGTGTCATGATAAGTATGAGCTGTTAGTAATATTTCCTCAACACTGACTGGCTTAAAATAGTAACAGCTCTTACAACTGTTGTTATGGGGGAGGGGAGGGGGCTTTTCTCTACTTCTTTGTAAGGCAAGAGCTTACCAAAACATGTAAATATTTTTTTAAAGCATGAATATAAACAGCACAAAGCTATCTTAGCAGTTAGAGGCAAACTTTCTTAATTAAAAATTATTTTAATAAAAATTAACTAACCATAGTCCACAGCCACTCTCTGGGATAAAGAGGGTACCATCATCATACTCCACTCCACCACTCAAACACTTATTCCTATGATCTATAAAAGTGTGCAATATCACAGTAAATACTTGTGCAAATCAGTTGACAAAGGTATGCCTGCTAGAATTCAATGGCTGCTAAATTTTGTTGAAAGGGCTTTCATATAGATATTGGAATGCTGTATAATTATTTCTAACATGTACAGTAAAACTCCAGACACCTTGGGACAAATTAAAGTGTCCCAAATATAGGAGTGCCCTCATTTCAGGGGGTTGGAATTTTCAACTGTAGATGCAACAGCCCATTACAAGTACTAAACCTATAATATAATCACTTACTGCAGTCTTCCTCTGTCAATCCTTCTGACAAAGTTGATTCTTGTCCTACTCCATTAGGTCCAGAGCACCAGCATAAGTTAGGTACATTGTAACTGCATTGCAATTTTTCATACTTATCTCCATGACATCTTGGATCATAGCAAGGTATCAGATCTTTCAGTGTCAATGTACCACCACTAGCTTTTTGATTTAGATCAGTGTAATCACATTTCTTATTATATTCATCAAGTGGTGTGTCAAAAAACTTCTGCTGATGTTTCTTGCATCTGTTAACTGAAATAGTACATTGTATAATGACAGTATCATTTAATATTACTATTGTTAAAGCCAGTTACCTGGTGGTGGAGGTAACGTCACACCTGTGAATATGTAAAGAAGAGAAACAGAATGATAATAGCATTTACAATGTATTAAAAAGTACTTAGTACATTATCCATGCTGAGAACTCAGATTACAAATTATATTTACACTATACATAATGGTTGTGTCACATTACTATCTATCCCAGTTTTCTCCTTGATCAGGTTACTAACTAGACATGCTTGTCTCTTAAGTGGCTGTGTGCAAATAAAAATATTACCACAGACCTCAGTACTATGACTGTCTATATCCACAGGCAGTATATAGTAGTCTTTATATATGGCCTTT
Source organism: Diacarnus erythraeanus (assembly GCA_964016965.1). Lineage (NCBI taxonomy): Eukaryota > Metazoa > Porifera > Demospongiae > Poecilosclerida > Podospongiidae > Diacarnus > Diacarnus erythraeanus. The sequence continues at coordinate 2,494,830 of OZ024684.1, read as the reverse complement.
TGTTCTCATGCACAAAATACATGGCTATTATTAATTTTATAACTCACATGGCTCATGGTAAATAATCAACCAATCTTCTTGATGCAGGCATTTTTCTTTCTTGAATTCACATGTATTGTTATACGTATGTCCATTGGAGGCACAGATAGGGGAATTAACATCACTGCAGTTTTTTCTGCAATCTTCACTCAAACATATTCCTTTCTCCTCATCAAAATACTCATCTTCATCACAGATAGGGTATCCACTTGCTGAATGATTGGCTTGTACCTATATTATTATTATTGTTGTTATTATTATTAATGCAGGAGAGGTTTGCTAAAATAATTATAATACGCTCATATGATGCATGTAGCTTATTGCACTACTTTATAGTTGATTCATGCAGAATAGGATAAAATTATGCATTAATCAAACAATACTTACTTGAAGCATAAATACAGCATGAAGGAGTACTAGTTGAAAAACGATACTGGTAATACGTTGAGATCCTGTGTTTTTCTTGATTTTACTTCCAGCCATGACAGCTATTTTTGTAGTAGAAGCACAAGTGGTGATGTAGTTAGTTACTGTAGCAAATTTCAGACAGATAATCAGTTTTGAAGTACAGGCAGCTTCTTTCTAGATCTTGACTTTGGTATATTGCAGAATATTTGTTCTTCTCTTCATTACCACAGCTCCTTATATAAGGAAAAAGTGATTTAAGATTTATTTAAAAATGAGACTTGACAACAATAATACTGGACTGTAATAACAACTCCAAATATTTGTACAGGAAGTAACTAACCACAACGTTGTGCACGCTATTTCCGATTCATAGGGATGTTGTGACGTAAGTAGCTAAGCACATGTATGTGTGTGCTCAGTCTTACCTTAATCTAACCCGTACCAGATAGTCAGCAACACAGCATTTGTGGTGAGTAGTTTGTGAGTGAGCTAGCTAGCTATGGGTACTGTATCTCGGTATCAGCCGTGTTGGGTATATGCTTGCAACTAATTTTTATGTCTAATAGGCGTTTGTCGTACCACTGGAAAACATATATTTGGTTCTAGAATAGTTCTATGTCTAAAGACTGGCTCAGCCTCTTTGTGGACCCTTTGAAAACAGCTTGATATCTAGTATAAGGTGTGGCCATGTGTCTGTTTAGTGTGGCGTGACTTTGTAAGAAAGTCAATTGAGACTAATTTTTGTGAATGGGGCTGATGGCAGCCCAATTGAGATGTTGGTAATAGTCCCCTTCAAAGTTGAAAAAATGAACTATTCATTTGATATTTAAAACCATCCTAGTTGAAATACGACAAAGTATAGTAAAATTATTTTACAACCAGTACCATTTCGCCTGAATTCTATGCCTTTCAGCAATGTCACTGTGAAGTGGGTCATGCATCAATTATTATTATTATTATTATTATTATTATTATTACAACAACTATCCATATACTACTACTATTATTAATATTTATTTATTTATCAGGCTATTATGCACTAGATTTAAAGATTGCTGGATACATTGTTGTTATTTAGACGTAATTGTGTGAGCAATTTGAGAATGGTATAAAAGTTGTTTCTAGAATCTCTCTAAATCTCTCAGAATCTCCTACATCCCAAAACTATCCCAAAATTATCCCAGCAACTCTGGGGCACTAAATGTACCTAGGAAATAACCCATAACTAGAAAACAAACCGTATAAACAAGTCAGCCTGAAACAAGATATCTAGAAATACCCCATAGTTAGGAAAATGCACATAGAAACAGCTTAGATACTTCCAACCTCAGAAACCCTTGGGCTCTTTAGTATCACCTTACAGTCTTAGGTGCTTGCTGTAGTTGTTGAGTGTTAAATGTACAGAAGGTGGCTAGCTTTACTTGATGATGCATGAAGTGGAGTCAGAGTGAGATAAAAAAAATTAAACAGCTGTCTCTATAAATAGAACACTTATCCACGGGTACTGTGGCTGTATCAAAGTGCTGTTTTACAAAGTTGCACTCCAGTCCTTATAGCTCAAAGAATACCATAAATCTCTTACAATGTATTATCTAATAGCTTATTTACTTAATGCTTTATAAAGTGTATTAGTAGAATGAGATGTAAGTTTTTAGTTAGGACTGATGGATTATGCAGATTCTAATACAGTAAAACCCCTCTATTCCAATCCCCTGTATTCCAATCCTCTGTATTCCAATCCCCTGAAATGAGGACACCTATGTAATCTCTGTAATTTCTTTAAAGTTTATAAAATGCCGCTTGCACCATTACTGCAGTGCACTATGACTGTGGTACAATATGACAGCTGTGCATGCACTATGACTACCTTTCACCATGGCTTCTGTGCATGCACGTGCATTGTGACTGCCATGCACTGTGACTGCCATGCACTGTGACCGCCTTGCACTGTGACCACCTTGCACTGTGACTACCTTGCACTATGACTGCCTTGCACTATGACTGCCTTGCACTATGACTGCTGTGCATGCACTGTGACTGCCATGCACTGGCAATAAGATAGCGGTGATTTGTTGTTGTTGTTTAGTTAGAGTTAGTGCTGAAATGTAATTATATATGTTGTATTTTCATGTGTAGTGCTCTATAGCTCTGTCGGCCATCTTGGCATCAACACCATCATAACTGCTCATTATCTCAGCCTACCATCCATTTCCTCATCTGCCAGCAATCCTAGCTTCTCTTTATCCTTTCGGTTTATACCTGGTAGTATATCCAGGCACGATTCACTATGGATCCCACACTTACTGGTCGAGATATAAGGCAGTTGTTTCTTGACTATTTTATCGAGAAGAGGCAGCATGTTTATGTACACACCTCCTCTACAATCCCCCATGATGACCCCACCCTCCTCTTCACTAATGCTGGCATGAATCAGGTTAGTCAAGTGTACCCTGACCCCAGGGTGTAGTCTATTTTAAAGGGACTTTATAGGGAAGTAATCTGAGTGTATTGATATGACATCCTGATAGCAATATTACATTATACAAACAAACTGGATTTTCCTGGACTCCTGATGCTAATAATAGTCCAAATTGTATTGAAACAAACAAACAAACACAGAGTGATTTTGTTTGCCATATCAGGCAGTCAGAGAGGGAGAGTTATGGAAAGAAGACCTATTATGGTTTTAACATCGAGTATGTAAGAGTTAGGCAAGAATGATCATATGGACAAATTATGCAAGTGATTTTCTCTCTGGTTGGCTATAGATTTAGATGTTCATTTACCTTGTGTCATCCATGCACATCACAACTGAATGTTTGCAAAGTGAAACCCCAGATATTGACCAAAAATATGTTGCAGTACTAATGTAGAGAGGGCATGCAGTACTGATGTAGAAATGCTACCTGAAGGAAGATTGTTAACAATTGCCATATGCACTATCCTATGGAGAGTTATATGTCTTCTTCTACCTCTGCTGGCTCCAAGACTCCATACATTGTATTTATTACCATAAAGGATGATGGTGTTGGTGAGGGAGAATAATGGTGGTGGTGGCGGTAGGTAGTAATGTTGATGATGGAGAGTGATAGTGGTGACGGGATGTGTGAGGAAGTGTGAGATACGGTAATACATTATCTGTCTCCCAGTAACGGGTAACCACTACTTAGTGTTGACTTGGGAACATGATTAACAGGTGTGGTTGTGGAGATAAATGTTATCCTGTGGTGAGTAAGTGTATTACTACCCACTAATGAATAAGGCCATAATTAATTAATTCAATTCTAAATTACCAATTATGTTGGGAAATGGGTCAATTATGTTGGGAAATGATCTAGAACTGATGTGGGTGTCAGGTAGTCTGTCAAGGTTACCGGGGAAGTGATGTTACACACTCATCTTGAGGATGACTTTGATTGGATGATATAAATTTTTGTGAATCGGTCTTCTCTGAGCATTTAATGGACATAGAACGAATAATTTGTAACATCCCATATCTTAATAGTGACCGGTAGTCTTCAGAGTAGTCTTCCATCTTCAATCTCTCATGCCTCATTGCTCATAATAAACCTTTAACATACATGTATCCTAGTGATGTAGTACACTAGTGAGAGATTGGATAGTATTAGGATGCTCTCAAGGTGGGTATGGTTGGCTGAGATGGTACCCATTTTGCTTTGTCTGCATGAGCAAAGCTGTTGTAAGTAGATCTGTGGAAACAGTAAGGTTAATCTCATCCAAAGAGTAAGTAGGACACCATTTTAAGTATGGTCACTAGGTGGATTGGTGTGTGAAGAGTGGGAATAGTTTTCCTATGTAGTCTACAGTTTAAATGGTGCCTGATAATGGATGTTGCTGGAGGTGGTGACTAGTTCTGTCATTGTTTCTATTTTCTTCATGTCCTAAGTTAGTATTATAGTCGGTTGTGGGTGCTAGATTTAGCGGCTGAGCTGGCTCAAGTTGTGATGTGTGGGATGTGTTGGTGTGTAGTGCGTATAGTGTATGTTGGTGTGTAGTGTGTGTAGTGTGTGTTGGTGTGTAGTGTGTGTTGGGTATGTTGGTGTGTCTAAGGTGCATGAAGTGTGTGGGGCATGTTGGTGTGTTGGGTGTGATGTGTGCGTATGTGATGTGGGATGGGGTCTGTTTGTGTGTCAGGTAATGCCCACAAGAGACTCGTTGATTGACATTCTCAATATTATTTTGACTAGAAATAAGTTTGGGAATGTGTGCCTATTACTTAAGAGCCACAATTAGGACCAGGTAATCTGGTACATTAGGAGTCGTTAATAACTGCCATTTTGCATTTGGTAGCCTGGTGCCAGATACATTAGCATCCATAATATTTGTGATGACTGGAGGTGTTTATGGAGTAGACTTACTATGGAGGAGGTATTGATGGGTGGCTTAGTAATTTGCAGTGATTAGCTCTGACCCCTGAATGAAGGACTTGCTTTCTGGACCGAAGTTTCCCACACAGTCTTAAGTTTAAACTTGATTATTTTATGAGGGTAGAGGGTATGTTTGTTAATAGGTTCAGTGGAACCTCACTATTCGTCTTACCTTTGAACAAGTTAAAGTGGTGTGTGTGTGAACTTCTGTTAATGTTAATACTAAGCTGTTAGTGGAGACTTAATACAGAGGTGTCCTCATTTCAGGGGGTTGGAATTAGTATCGAGCCCCCCCATCTATTGAGCTAGATATAGATATAAATATGGCCTTGCTTTGGGGGTTAGCTGAGCTGTGTCATGAGTTCAGTACCTTTTAAAAAAAAATTGCTGTACAGAAAAGATTGTCATTTTGGACTTCCTAGTTGAAAATAATTATTGTCAACCAGTTACAGAGTTCAGTTATTTAAAGGTCTGTGACTGGATTGTTAAGTTCAATTATTTCATATTTGGATGCATTTGATGAATAGTTCACTGCTCTGATGATCAAACTTAACTGGATGTATCTTGCAGACTATAATACTGAAAGTTTAAAAGTGGGTATGTTAAAACGTTTGCTGATACTGGTTCCAGAAGATTACTTCCTAATGGAAAATGTACAGTTAGTTGTAGGGGTCCAATGGTCACTGTCTACATCACTGTCCTTGACACTTCCTTCTTCATAAACAGTCTGTGGTCTCATGGTCTTGACAAACGTTTAGTTTTTGTGGCTGGCTGTACTGTATCCATTTTGTTGCTAACATTCCCTTAAATACTACTTTCTGATCATGGTATGGAGGAAGAATGCTGATCTTTGAAATAAAACCATGGATAGAGGATAATGTTATGTGACTAGAGCCACTTAGTACATGTTGAAACTGAATGTCACCTGGAGATCTAATTGTTGTTATTTACTCTTTAACCTAAAGCTGTGTGGATAACACTCATTGGGGGTTTATCTGATGAAAGGAGGGAGTTAATCTGGGGGAAAGGGGGTTAATCCAGGGGGTTAATCCAGGGGAAAAGGGGATTAATCTGATGGGTTCTGGGGGAAGGTGTTAATCTGGTGGGTGAGACTGCAGAGGGAAATATTAAGCTGGCTGTGGAGGGATGGCCTTATTATTCCTCCTGATTTTCCAGTATCTTCCAAGAAAACTTCAAGCTCTAATCCAGGGGAAAAGGGGATTAATCTGATGGGTTCTGGGGGAAGGTGTTAATCTGGTGGGTGAGACTGCAGAGGGAAATATTAAGCTGGCTGTGGAGGGATGGCCTTATTATTCCTCCTGATTTTCCAGTATCTTCCAAGAAAACCTCAAGCTCTGTGTTTTGATATGTTGTGAGGTGTCGCTGTGGTTGACTCCTTTCTATTAATTCCAGGATACTGTTCTGCCTAGTGTGCTGGCATTCAATATTTCCTAGAAAAACACTGGGCTCTGTGTTGTGAGGTGTGGGTTTGAGTGGGGTTTTTATCTTGACAAATATGATATATGAGTGTTTGCTTTTGTCTGTAACTAAGTGTTGTGGGTATATGGAAGTGAAGGATCCTGACACCTGGAATGATATCATATCATCCTTTCTATCTTCTTTTACTCCTCTGTACAAAAGATGACCTCTGCTTCTGAGAAGCCACTGATTAAGTTCGTTAAAAGAATCATATGTTTTCTTGTGGTACATTGAACTAGTGGTACTGTATGTAAAAGAATCCCCACTATTGGTGGTACCTGATGCCAGATAGTTTGGTATCTGGGACCACTCTATACTCTACTCTTGAGACTATCTGCCCAAGTGGAACTGCTCTAGGCTCTACTCTTGAGGCAATCTGGCCAAGTTCTGTTAGTTTGAACCACTCAATCTGGCTAAGTTAGTGGAACCACTCCAGGCTCTATTCTTGAAGCAATCTGGCCAAGTTTGTTAGTCTGGACCACTCCAGGCTATACTATTGAAGCAATCTGGCCAAGTTTGTTATTCCATTGGTCAGAAAGTGGGCTTGTGGGTTGGTGCCCTTGCTATTTTCCAGTGGTGTGTTGCATAATTTCTGTGCAAAACTTCTTCTGGGAGAGCTTGTTCAGACTTTTATTCCCCTCTCCACCTAGCTGTAGTCCTAGCCAAACCTCACCCCTTTCAGATAAAAAGACTAGTAGAGTACAATTTCCTAAAGATGATGTGTACACATTGTGTGCTATATATCTACTTGATAGTCCTTATCTCTATTCCCAACATAGGACAGTAGTTGAAATCTTCTAATAATTGCTGGAAAATTTGTTTGTTTGTTTGTTTGTCTGTTGTTCTGATTATTTATCACAGTTTATGTGATGTGTTTTACCCTGCAGTTCAAACCGCTGTTCCTGGGGACTGTGGATCCCAGTAGTGAATTTGCCAGGCTACTTCGTGTGGTGAACTCTCAGAAATGTGTTCGTGCTGGAGGTAAACATAACGACCTTGATGACGTGGGGAAAGACACATATCACCACACCTTCTTTGAAATGTTAGGGAATTGGAGCTTTGGAGATTTTTTCAAGGTTAGTTTTCAAACCAGTTGAGTTTATAGCTAAAAAGTAAAAGGAGTATGGTGCCATTTCCTTTGATTTTCTAACTAGAAGGGGTGCTGGAGAGGAAGTAGAGCTGAACTCTCCGTTATTCCTAGGCAACAGGATTACAAAATGTTATAAGTTTATTGAGGAGAAAGAGAGGAAGGTTTTGTACAAGTTCTTATACCTTTCCTTCATCCTATTAAACTGTGACCCTTATTGAGGGGGAAAGTAATACTTCTTCAGGTGGGCATATAATTAATGGTCTCTTTCTTCTAAATGGGGACAACCCTTTAATCTGGACTGCCCAGCTCTGTGTATCTAGAAATTTGGTATCGCTCTGGTGTGTCTAGAACTAGATAAGGGTTAATAAGATGTTGAATTCTCTCTTCTTTCTAAATTTTGGGACCCTTTATAAGAGGTTGAGTTCTCTCCTTTCTCAATTTTGGGGACTGGTTCCTTGCTCTGCTGGTTAAGTGATGGGAAAGTGTAAGGAAAAGTGTGATAGGGGAATGTTGGGGGAAATGTTGGTGAAACCTGAGGTGTTTTGGATTGATGTTGTTTGTTCTCTGGTTCACTGCGGAGTGGGACTTCCAGGACTTACACTTTTGGACTTTAGGCGGGCCGGTGTTATGAATTAGTTAGTGTTTTATGGGGTAAGTTGTAATTGCTGTTGTGGATTCTTCTGGGAGAGTTTCTCTTTACTAGTGTTGTGTAAGTGGTGGTTGCTAGGAGTATGGTAGTGGAATATCTGTTGACTATCCCTTGGTGCCTGTGTGGGTAGGGGGGTGCTGCTGTGTGTGGTTTTAGAAATTGAGGTGTTTTTTGATTTAGAATCTTTCCTGGGACTGCTATTTGCTTGCGTTTGTTTTGGAAGTGGTTTTGGTGGGTTTTGTTCTTCACTTAGTACTCCACTGAGAAATCTTAAACTTTATGGTGGTGCAAGAGGAACTTCCCCTTACTAAAACGGCAGGGAGTTGTAAACTCTAGGTGATCCTTAGAGCACACTCCCTTCTAGCAATAGTCCCTTTGAACCACTGTGAAGGTCTTTGATATGGGTTCCACTATTTCATCATTTTCTTCTTCTGCAGTTTATGTAATTGGGGTGGGGCTGGCCTTTGGTGGGTGGGAAGGATGGGGGAGTGACTTGGGCGCTGGTTGATTTAATCCTTTCTAGTAGGAGCTTAGGTGTGGGTGGAGGATGTTGAAACTACTAGATTACTAGATTTCTAGCTGGGGTGGTGTCCATTTATTAATGTATTAATTTATGGTGGGGAATTAGTGAGGAGGATTAGTTAATAGTGGGAGTCTGTTTGGTGGGACTGAGGATGGTTGGCAAAGGTGGGCTCGAGACTGGCTGGAGTGAGGGCTGTTTGGGTGTGGATGTTTATGGTGTCTTCCTTAAGTTGATTAGTAGTAAAAAGTTCCGTTGGACTAAGATCTCCCTGTTGATATTACCTCTTATTAATGAGTATAGAGTAGGCCTATGCACATTATGCTGGCATAAAATTGAGCATAATAGGTTGTTAAAAGCATTGGGAATAATAGGGAGTTTTAGGTGAACTTTGACCTTTTAATAACAGCCTTGTTGACCTACCCTATATGGCTTGTTCTATGTTACTCTGCTTGCTCTATCTGTTTATTAAAATCTACATTATTACACTCCGTACTGTACCACAGTATAATATCACCACACTGTGGCACCGGACAGCACAATACTATTTACAGCTCTGCCATAATGACTATTTTCAATGATATTTTCAGAGCATAATGGGGCATAATGAGAAAAATTTTAGAGCATAATAGGGCAAGTGGCAAAGAATCAGAGCATAGCATAATTTAAAGCATAATGTGCATAGGCCTAGTATAGAGTGGGTAGAGGCTGTGGTTTGATTAATAGGAGCTGCTAGTTACTACTATAGCCACAAAATAATAATTACTGTGATGTTCTCCTTATTTGGAGAACCTTCATTGAGGACGCATCCAATCTCTGTACTATTCTGTTGGTGTAAATCACTTAATTAAGTTGGTCCACCACGTGCCTGGTCCTCAATGAAGGTTCCTGGAATAAGGAGAAGCTTCATTGATGACCTGTCGAGTGACTTTATTATTCCTTTTGCCTAATCCACTTAATTAAGTTGTTCCACCCACCATAATGCAGTTCTGCTGGGGTTAAGTTGGTCCACCACGTGCCTGGTCCTCAAGAAGGTTCCTGGAATAAGGAGAAGCTTCATTGATGACCTGTCGAGTGACTTTATTATTCCTTTTGCCTAATCCACTTAATTAAGTTGTTCCACCCACCATAATGCAGTTCTGCTGGGGTTAAGTTGGTCCACCACGTGCCTGGTCCTCAAGAAGGTTCCTGGAATAAGGAGAAGCTTCATTGATGACCTGTCGAGTGACTTTATTATTCCTTTTGCCTAATCCACTTAATTAAGTTGTTCCACCCACCATAATGCAGTTCTGCTGGGGTTAAGTTGGTCCACCACGTGCCTGGTCCTCAATGAAGGTTCCTGGAATAAGGAGAAGCTTCATTGATGACCTGTCGAGTGACTTTATTATTCCTTTTGCCTAATCCACTTAATTAAGTTGTTCCACCCACCATAATGCAGTTCTGTTGGGGTTAAGTTGGTCCACCACGTGCCTGGTCCTCAATGAAGGTTCCTGGAATAAGGAGAAGCTTCATTGATGACCTGTCGAGTGACTTTATTATTCCTTTTGCCTAATCCACTTAATTAAGTTGTTCCACCCACCATAATGCAGTTCTGCTGGGGTTAAGTTGGTCCACCACGTGCCTGGTCCTCAATGAAGGTTCCTGGAATAAGGAGAAGCTTCATTGATGACCTGTCAGAGTGACTTTATTATTCCTTTTGCCTAATCCACTTAATTAAGTTGTTCCACCCACCATAATGCAGTTCTGTTGGGGTAAGTGGGTTTTACCTTATTTAATCAAAGAAACTTTTCTTGAGTTTCATTTGATGGACCTGTGTGTACTTCCTTTGCTCGTCTCTATTGTGGTCTGTGTAGAATCAAGAATTATATCCTTCACATCCTGTGCCTAATGGGTAGCTTCAGGTTGTGTCATAGTTCTATTTTGTTTGATGATTAATTTGACATTGATTCCTTTTCCTATTTACATACCTGTAGATTCTCTTCCATCTCCATGGTTGTGGGAGTTGGTGGTTTAATTAAACCAGGGGTAAAGAAATGTTATTTTAACCCCCTGGAGTGGTAAGGTGGTGTAGCTGCTGTAGAAACAAGTGCTGGAAATCTGATAGTAAAAGTGCCTGGAAAGTGCTGGGAAAGTGCTGGGAAAGTGCCGGGAAAAGCTTAGGGAATACTTTGACTCTGACTTGTAGTGTTCATTGCATTTAAATCTCCTACCATGTGTGTGTAATCTGGGAAGAGAGTCCCCTCCTACACCCTTCCAGAACTGAACAATTGCCGACCAACTCTTATTATTATTATTATTATTATTATTATTATTATTATTATTATTATTATTATTATTTTGCTATATTTTTTGCCTGAGGAGCATCTGTTAGGATATTATGTAGTCACTAACCAACTTTTAGCTAATGAGTGCTATTGGCCTTAGTTCTAGGTGCCAGCTTGTTTATGGGTGTTGTTGTGCTTGTTTATGAGTGTTGTTATCCTTATTTATGAGTGTTTAACACTAAAAGCCAGAGCTGGAGGTCTACTACTCTACTAGTTCGACATTATCTTGAGTGGGGCTAGAGGCCCTACTACAGTATTGGAGTAGGGATAGACCCATCTAGGGGCCTACTACAATGTCTGAGGGGCTACGAGCAGTCAGGTCCAGCAGGGTTTGAAAATTGTTGTAAACAGCTAGTATGCTGATTGTGTGGGTGAAATCTTTAATAGTTTATATGGATTATAGTGGTTGCTGGTATCTATAAAGATGACAAATTTATACATGAATTAAGTGCACTTTCATCTTGGACTTCCAAAGTGGTCATATGCATCTTGCATCTTTATTGGTGGCACACTCATCCACTTCTTCTGTGTATAAAATGTATTTCAGGACAAGCCTCTGCCTTACCATTATTGTTCAGTGTGATGATGGTTTCTCTTGAGACGAGGATAGCAAGCTCACCACATTAAAACCATTTTTAAAGAACTGGTGTCTATCACTTTAACACCTTTACTGTCTTGTGACTGCTGGCTATGGAGTTGTCTCTTGTAAGTGACCGCTGCCAGTGGTATGTATTGATTGAGAATCCTAATAACTATTGTGCTGTGTGATATATGTTTTTGCTTTTAAGGAGGACCCTGATATTTGGAAATGTCCTTTATTATTTGTGGAGTCGGATATCATAATATTTGTGTGCTGTGTATAACGGGACATAATAATATTATTCCCTGATAAATTAAGAAGCTAATGATGATAATGTATGTCATTAAGATGCTGGAATCCCGATGCGTTTCTGTTGACCTTTAGCTGTACATTGCTAGGCTTCAGTGAAACTAGATAGTTGCCATTAGGAGGTTTCATTGTCAGTAGAAATGTCCTGTGAAGAGAATTAAGACTATTTAGTATAAATTCTTCTAACAGGTTTCACATATAGAGTTTCAAGCCGTTTCTGGAGGGCTACAAGAATATGCTATGTGTAGAATATTATCCCATATGATGCGTAGTATGCTATCCCATGTGATGTGTAGTATACTATCCTGTGTGATGTGTAGTATTATCCTGTGTGATGTGTAGAATATTATCCAGTGTGATGTGTAGTATACTATCTTGTGTGATGTGTAGTATACTATCCAGTGTGATGTGTAGTATACTCTCCTGTGTGATGTGTAGTATACTATCCCTCTAATCACCACACTCCCATACTTTCTGGAGTATGGTATGAAGGAGTGGGTCGAGGTAGTATGAAGGAGTTGGTGGAGCCCCACACTATGGAGTTGAATGATATATATATATAATATAACATGCAGAGAATGTCTTCTCTTAATGACTATTTTGTCCATGAAGATTGCTTCCAGACATCCTTACTCCCCAGTATCTAGTATTACTATTTATATTATGCAGGTAGAGGCCATCAAATGGTCATGGGAATTACTTACGGAAGTCTACAAGCTCCCAAAGGACCGTTTATATGCCACTTACTTTGAAGGCTGTAAAGAGCTGAATCTTGGACCTGATTTGGAGGCAAAACAGATATGGCTGGATATTGGGTGGGTTTGTGTATAGAAGGTCACCCCCCACATTTTGAAGTGGTTTTTAACAGATTCCTTTGATGTTGTCCCTCTCCACCAATGGAAGCTCTGCTCAGCTTTTATGTGGCCGTCTCAATCTCCTTGGTATCTTACCCAGCTTGGGCGTGAATTTATATTGTCATAGTAGTAGTGAAACTTCTGAAATGAGGATATCCATGTAATTAGGGCACTTTGCTTACTGTGGCGGTGGGAATTTAGGATTTGTCATTTCTTTAGTGCTGTTGTTATTGATAAATGACCGATAATGGATAATGGCTGTTATCTTCAGTCAATCTCTAGTTAATATCTCAGTTTACAAGTTCATTTCATTTAAAGTAGGAGAGAATTTCATAAAAAATTGCCAAGTGAGTTGTGAGATCAGGTTGTGGTTTGGTGGACATGTTGCTATATTGTTACTTGTGTCAATGCACTGTTTGGATATCAAATTCCTACCTATTTTCATAGAACAAGATAACATTGTTACTGGAAATTGAGACCTCTATTCTACTTTTGGAAAGATATTTATTTTTTTCAATCCTCCATGGAATACCAAACATTTTTTTTTTTTCTTAGTGTTAAAGTGATGATATTTCTTCCTGTAGGCTGCCTCCTCATAGAGTCATGCCATTTGGAATGAAAGATAACTTCTGGGAGATGGGTAAGTGTGTCCACAGGGACTAAGGGCTGTCCACATTATGATTTTGATCCGTGACAGGCTAAAGTCATGTGGTTTCCTTTCCCTGATCTATACATGTTAGGTTGTTTTGTACATTAGAAAGTGTGGACTAAAGAGCCGTTTTTACCTCCCCAGGTGACACTGGACCATGTGGGCCGTGCACCGAGATCCACTTTGACAGGATAGGGAACCGAGATGTCCCTGAGTTGGTCAATATGGATGACCCAGATCTCCTTGAACTCTGGAACCTGGTGTTTATCCAATATAACAAGTAGGTGTGGTACATTACCCACTCCTCCTTGTAAGGGGAGGGGGGAAGTGGGGAAAGAGGGAGAAGAGGTGGAGGGGGGAAGGGGGAGGGAGGTGTATTAAATGTTAATAAGCTGATGAATGGAGGAGTGCTTCTGTGAGGGAAATTGAGAGAGTGGGTATGAATTAGATCACACATATTTCAGCTTTTTTGTGAATTCCAAAGTGTGTCAATGTTTTGATGTTTTTTGTTATTTTTGTGAGTATGCCATCTATGACATTTTAAAGGGCAGCCTTGTTTGGAGCATTCCTACAGTGCGTGTGTCCTGTGTTTATCCCTGTGCTTGTGCTGTCTATGAAATTCTGGTTTTGGCTGGCCTCTTACCCATATAATCTGCCCCCATGAGTTTTCATATATTAAAGTGTATTTATCTTTGAAATCACTTCTTCTTTCTTTGAACCATTAATGATCTATCCACTACTGAATCTCAACCTTATGTAACTTAATCTCTTATATCACCCATAACATGGCGAGCTGATTCCTCGTTATGGAAATGATTTGCCTATAAAGTCTAACATGATTAGTTCTCATTGTTGGTTATTGCTTAGAGATAACTGTGGGACTGTGGGACTTATTTTTTGATGTTCCTGAGTTGTTATAGTAATAATGGCTTCCTGTATGGGTACATAGCTTATTGCTGATCATAGTTAGGTGTACACTCATCTTTAAGACTGCAATAACTGAGTAATTATTAACTATATTTGGACCAGATACTGTGGGAAAAGTTGATGTTTTAATTCATAGTACATTTTTTTGACTGTAATTACTCAGATACCTTCCTATAGTTCTTCATAATGTTTTCCCACTTGTGGAACTATTAATATGTAATGGGATAGTACTGTGATTATCTGTATCTGAGATCGGAACACCTGCTGGGGGGGGGGGGGGGTATCCTGTCCTGATTGAGGGGTATTCTTATTTCCTGGGTAATTAAAAGCACTATGGAATATCTTCCTACCAGAATGTGGAGGGACTTCTGAATTTAGGCTGGAGATATACCACTACTCTTAATTGCACCTTCTTTGTATTATATAAGGCCTCACTTTTAGGCCTGTAGATGACTTTTGGGTAATAACAACTGGGGATGAGCTGAGCAGTCTTATATACTAAGGAGATGGTGCAGAATATATTACTTCTATTTAACCAAAACTGCCTGTTATGTAGAGCATTCTTTTCTAGTGGATTAGTTCCAATATTTCTTGGGGTAGATCGTTCTTTTCTTGCCTGGTAGGATCCAGCATTTCTGGGAGTAATGTGAGGGAGAGAATTTGTTACCCCTGTTTCTTCCTCCCTCCCCACCCTGTTCCTTATTTATTTATTTATTTATTATTTTTTTTTTGGGGGGGGGGGGGGGGGGGGGGAGGAGGGGGGGGGGAACAATTTATACTTTGGGTACTGTATATAGTCTACACTCTAATTGTGTATCCTGTAACTCCAATCTGTAGCCTGCTGGGTTGTGGACTCTTAAGTAACATGTTTACTCCTTGGGGGGATCTGTGAGGAAGAGCTGTGGATTATAGGGCAAGGCGAGAAACTTTTTTTTTTGGCCTCTCAATTCCCTTTGTTGTGGTGTTATCTCACCTTAGGGAGTAGAGTGGTATCCTCTGAAGTAGGTGTTATTAAAACAATGAAAAATTATACCTAGTGGTGAAGTTACTGAATTATGCAGAACTATTTACATACCCTGGAGTTACTGACCAAGTATGGGGTTTTGCTAGAGGCTAGTCAGTTTGGTGATATTCGGTTTAGAAACTCTACCTTAAGATTGTGTTGCAGCTTGGATCATCCCACTTCTAACTGGGTTATAAAGTTTCTGTTGGGTGCTAGCTATTACTATCCTATTGTTTGTTAAGCTAGTGGTATGTGGGTGTATGTGGGTGTACCCTTTATGGGGTGGTACCCCTATCAGAGTGGCTTGGTATCCCTGTTGGTATCCCTGTCAGAGCTGGCCTCGTGAGCAGCCTGGTATTCCTGTTGGAGCACCTGGTATCCCTGTCAAAGCTGGCTTGGTGAGCAGCCTGGTATTCCTGTTGGAGCACCTGGTATCCCTGTCAAAGCTGGCTTGGTGAGCAGCCTGGTATTCCTGTTGGAGCACCTGGTATCCCTGTCAAAGCTGGCTTGGTGAGCAACCTGGTATTCCTGTTGGAGCACCTGGTATCCCTGTCAAAGCTGGCTTGGTGAGCAACCTGGTATTCCTGTTGGAGCACCTGGTATCCCTGTCAAAGCTGGCTTGGTGAGCAGCCTGGTATTCCTGTTGGAGCACCTGGTATCCCTGCCAAAGCTCCTGGTATCCCTGTCAGAGAGGAGGCACAGAAATCCATTCAGAAATCTTAATTCAAGTGCTTTTTCTCTCTCTGTACGGGTATGTGATTGCTGGGGCTCAGACTCCTACTGTGTCTAGACTAACAACCTTGATCTAATTCAAGTGTGTTTTTATTAGTTTTATAAATAAGTAAATAAATAAATAAATAAATAAATAATAAGTTAATAAA
Source organism: Diacarnus erythraeanus (assembly GCA_964016965.1). Classification (NCBI taxonomy): domain Eukaryota; kingdom Metazoa; phylum Porifera; class Demospongiae; order Poecilosclerida; family Podospongiidae; genus Diacarnus; species Diacarnus erythraeanus. The sequence continues at coordinate 2,478,730 of OZ024684.1, read as the reverse complement.
TAAATAAGTAAATAATAAGTTAATAAATAAATAAATAAATGGTCCTTCAGAGGTCTCCTGTAGGTAACCACATTTTCCTGTTTCAGGATTCACAAAGGGGATACCATAAATCTGTTATTTACAGTGATGAGTTTAATTGCTGTTTTAATTTGCTTTGTGACTTCAGAGAAGTAAGATTTCCCTTTGCAATATCATCCTCTGGACACCCTGCAATGCTGCGTGTAAGAGAATGTGTCTTCCTGGAATCCCAGTAGGGGAATATGCCACTCGTTGATACCCCTCAGTGCCAGGAGAGGTTACTCCTCAGTACTGCTATGTAGTAAGAGAGTGTCTTCCTGGAATCCCTTTCCTGCCCCTGGGGAGTGTACCTAGACACCCCCTCAGTGTTGCGTGTGGTAAGAGAGTGTCTTCCAGGAATCCCTTTGCTGTCTCTGGGGAGTGTATTAGCCCTAGACACCCCCTCAGTGATGCGTGTGGTAAGAGAGTGTCTTCCAGGAATCCTTTTGCTGTTGGTGGGGGTATTAACCCTAGACACCCCCTCAGTGCTTCGTGTAGTAAGATAGTGTCTTCCTGGAATCTCTTTGGAAGGGTGTGCCAGTCCTAGACACCTGCTCAGTGCCTGGGGTAAGAGATGTGTCTTTGGTGATCTCTTTCCTGCCTGTAGGGAGTGTACCAGTCCTAGGCACTCCCTCAGTGCTAAGTGTAAGAGAGTGTGTCTTCCTGGAATCCAGTTGCTACCAGTGGGAGAGTGTGCCACCCTTCGACACTCCCCAGAGCTGCATGTGGGAGAAGGTACCTCCCTAAGTGTGTTGTGTAGTTGAGTAAGCTTCAATCTTCCTTAAGTGCTTAGTCTTTTAATTGGGAGTTTAGTCGTGAGACTGACTCTGGCAATTTTATTGAGTAATTTTATTTTTAATTATGTGATGGGAGCCTCCCCATGAGGTCTTAAGAGGAATTAAGTAATTGATTGCTCTCTGGGTGTTGTTTTGGGTGGAGGCTGGCTATTTAGAGATATAGGGGTGCTGGAGTATGTGGTGTTTGTCAGTGGCGTGTTAATGTTTTGACTGTTTCCTGGGCTACCTGCTAGCTTATGTGGGGCGGCCATTTATTTGGTATCTAGTTATAATTATGTTATGGCCTGCATGCTGTTTGTGTGTGTATATGCGGAGTATCAGGTGGTGAATCTCTCAGTGGAGAGTTAATTGATATTGGATCTTTAGAGGGATTAAAATTCCTCTTGCCGGCTGATTGGTATTTACTGTAAACAGAAAGATTATTACCATTTGTGGTTATTGAACTCTATGCCTGATACTCTCCTCCTCCCTCCCCCTTCCCTCTCCTCCATAGCCCTCCACCACACTTCTCTTCAAACTATTTCAGTTGAATTGTAGATAGGCTGCTAACTGACCTCTGAACTATGACCCCACCTGCATGACCTCCAACATCTTGTAAAGCAATAATGCTATGTGTACAAGAGGATTATTATTATTTAGACGTGTGGGGAGGTGGTTGTGCAGTACAGGAGTGGAGAACTGGGAGTAGAGTAGGAGATGAGGTGAGGGGTGAGGAGTGGAAGAGGGAGGGGTGAGGAGAGGAGTGGAAGAGGGGGAGTAAGGAGGAAGTTAGAGTTGGAATGGGTAGAGGTACAGAAGAAGGAGAAGGAGGAGAAGGAAAGGAGGTTAAGTTATTTACTTGTTTGTTTACATGTGTGTTCTCTAGGGAAGCTGATGGATCTCTGAAGGTCTTGCCTAAGCAATGTGTGGATACTGGTATGGGATTAGAACGTATAGTCTCTGTCATTCAGGGAAAGAGAAGCAACTATGACACAGACATCTTCCTTCCCTTGTTTGAAGGAATTCAAAAGGTAAGATTAACTATCAACATACCTCATGTTGGATGGCCACCATGCAGGACTGTTACTAAATTAATGTAGACCTGATTATCCTATTGTTTGGACTCAGTGAGTCAGTGATTGTGTGTTGGTAATAAAAGGCCATAATAGAGAGCTATATAATATTGTAGAACATATATTATTATAATAGTTCTCTGTGGGCACAGACAGCCTTGTTGATAACCTGCTGTGCCCTCTTAGCTGTAGAAGTATTAGTCTCTTGATGCCTGTAGCAGGGGTATAGACAAGGGAGGGCAGATTTTTGTAACTAGATAATAATAGCAATGATAGCTAATAAGCTCACGCTTTGGCTTATTTTTTTTAGTTAAATTTTACTTACTCCATATTTCCTTCATTTGGGAAGGGAGTATGTGAATGTCCGAACCCCACCCTGACTAATAGAAAAGGGTGTATGTACTTGACAACCTTTCATTGCTATACCAGCTAAAATTTTGTTTAATTCCCAAAGGCTAGTATGTGGTTAGTATGTGGTTAGTATATGGTTAGTATTTGGCCAGCATATAGCTAGTATATGGCTGGCTAGTATTTGACTAGAAAAGAAGATTGTGGGTACCTTTGTATGTGGTGGCTGGACTACTCCACAAAGTAGCAAAGCTTTAATTCCCTACATCATCTTATCTATTAAAGGAAGAAGTGGTTGTATGTGTACTTATTAAATTGTCATACATGACTAGGCCACTTCAAATCTACTACACGGTATCAATCACCCCCAGGCACTATATTTGGCTGGGTAAATGGAGACTTTACGTGACATGGTTGTACCCTACAATCTCTTTGATTCTTAAATAAAAAAACATTATTGGTGCTGGAGGAATCCTTGTATAGATTCCCTAGATGGTCAGCATTATCCAATTAGTTTCATCTGGGCCAGGTTTAATGAGTTAACTGGTGGTGTTCATTGATAATTTCTGGCGTAAACCAGATGTGGTTATGTGTGTTCAATTTCATACCCAGAAAAGTGCAGAGGGGTGTGTAGACTATTTCTATGAGTTCTAACTTGATTTTGTGATGATAAATGTACACCTGTGATGCTATACTGTTCTTTGGAGTCAGAATAAAGTCCACATGTTCAGAAAATGCCTGTTTGTGCAGTGAAAAATGCACTTGGCATGCATAACTTCTGACTGCAGTAAGCACATTTATCTGGCTTGTATATACTCACATTAACAGAGAGGCTTCACTAAGGTTTGGATGAAACTATGCTGAGAAAACTGAGCTAATGTTTATGTATCGAAAGAAATTAGGTTAGCTCTGGTATTATCCAAGGAAATGCTTCACTTGAATAGCTGCTAAAAAATGGAACTGGACAGGAAATAGTGCTTATATTTTTTCATTGTTGCATAACATTTTCCTTGTGTTGAGAAAATGATATTTTCATGTGATATATATTTAGTTAACTATGGTGATATCTGTAACCTTGTTATGGTTGCAACTTCATTTCCTGGTCTTCTCCCATGGATTAAGGGCTAGTACTAGCTAAAAACAAAACTAAGCATTCTAAGTATGATATGTCCTTAATTAAAAGGTTTCTGATTCCTCCTGTTAGTAACAGCTGTTGGATTATATAGTGCGGCAGTCATAGCTCATGTATTTATTTCACTCTGAAGGTTGGCTTAATTTAGCTGAGGAAAAAGCATTGAAAATTCTTAGTCTCCTGCACATTCATTCTTTCTATGAGTGAGTGAAATATCATTATGGGATAAGTATTTCCCTGTGGGTTATAGAGACAGGATACAAATGACATAGGTCAGCTCAAAAAGACTTTATCTGCAGCAATACTAGAATTGAAGCTGTATTTTATGATGTCAGTTCATTGGGTGTCAGATCTATGGCAAACATGGAGTCATCTCTACTGTATTGAAAGTCACTGATGCAACCTGAGCAGCAACTCTTACCCAAATACTCCATAGCTTACTAAATATATTAGTGTTAGCCATTGGTTTAGGGTCATCCTTGGCTTCTCGAAAAACACCAAAGGCAGAAAACTCTCCATGACTAATTGAGTTAGTGGTCTTGCATGTCAGTTAATGTCATCAGCATTTCTGGTTCTTTTTTCCATAGGCAAATTGCCTCTATGATATTATATTGTATACCAGTCATCTTTATTAGAACTTATTACAGACAAGTCTATTGTGTTTGCTAAGGCACCTTCATTTTGAAGAAAAGGAAGGATTCTTGAAATGGGTCAATGCTGTGACCCCTTAAAAATGGACCTACAGGGTTGTGTTTGTGCATGTGTGTGTGCATGTTCATGTATGTGTGGGTTCGTGTGTATGTACATGAATGTGTGTATTACAGACATGTTTGTAGATTCAAGAAGGAGAAAAAAGCAAGATCTCTCTTTAGATAACCTCTTTGCTGGTGGTTGAGTATGAAATGGAATGTTAACCATCCTTTTTGAGTGAAAATAATCGTCTGTTTCATCCCACATGTCATAAAACGTGGTCATAGTGGAGTTTGGCTTCTATCTCTTTCTTCTTTTCAAAGTGGTTCAGTTTGAACAAAAAAGTAACATGAGACTGTTCCATCGTACTTCTAATCCCATATTTCCACTGATAACCCTTGTTTCTCCGATGGGCCAGCTGGTTTAAGGGCATGCATTACAACTCATCTTCCCTGCCCCGGATGCCAGGTGGTCCGAAATTTATCACATGCTCTTTTATTCGATAACCTAATGACTTGGTAGACTTCAGGTGTAAGATAACTTCTAGTGATAGTAGTCAAGAGGGGTTTTGGCACTCTGTGGTGAGGCCGATTGTGGGAAGAAGTCGTAACCCAATATATCCAATTGTAACAATGCGGTGGGAACAGGTTTTTCAAGAGTTTTTCAAGGGTTGTTCTGAGAGAGAGAAGGTGAAGGAAAAAAAGAAGAAGAAGTTTTTAAAACAAAAATCTACTTGGAATAGCTCTTAGGCTGAATATTGTTTTGTTTGTTTTTGCTTGTTTGTGTTTGTTGTTGTTTATTATTTTTTGTTTACTATAACATCAGGGAGAGGGGGGAATGGAATGCACTCAGCAATCACAGTATAAAAAGGTCTTAAACTTTCTTTGATATCATCACTACATCTCTGTAAGTTGTGTGTATCATAGTTCCAAACAAAGAAGACATTTCTCTCTTGTGGTTTGAGGAATGCTTAATGAAATGATGGAATTTAATGACTCGACTTAAACTGTGGTACTTGCTATAGCCTCAAACATATGCCTTGGAAATACTTCTTGGCTTTTGGGTGCCCTTTTCAACTGTTCAGGGTGAATTATGTGGTAGTGACCTAATTCTGTGAAATAACAAGGACTGTGAGCCTCTTCCCTCCCCCTAGATACCCTCTCCTCCTCTTAGATTGTATACAGATGGGTAAGTCTTTTAAATAAGGGAGAAATGGCTTATGAATAGAGAAAGCTGTTCCTGCTAATAGAAATTACTTAGTAGTAAATGTAAGTATGTGTGTGTGATCATTCATGTAGCAATGAAACTAAAGTATAACCTCATTTACACCCTCTTTCTGCTAAGAGAAAAAGATATTCCACCACACACACCTCCATCCCCCCCTTAAAACAATTTGTGAGGAGGTAGATTTGTGTGTAAATAATAATAATAATAATAATAATAATAATAATAATAATAATAATAATAATAATAATAATAATAATAATATATTGCTATACATCACAAGAGCCTATATATAAACAAGAGAAGAGGTCTCCTATTTAGAACTTAGTGTGACTATATATTACCATTTTCTCTATTATTATTTTCTTTGTAACAGGCCACTAAAATGAGACCATACTCTGGTAAAGTTGGAGCAGAGGATTTGGATGGTGTAGACATGGCTTATCGTGTTGTTGCAGACCACATTCGTACCCTTGCTATCACCATCACTGATGGAGGGAGACCTGACTCTACAGGGAGAGGGTAGGTCATGAGTCTTCCTTAAATGGGAGACTCCACAGGGAGAGGGTAGGTCTAGTATGTATTGTCTTCCTTTACTGCTAGGAGACTCCACAGGGAGAGGGTAGTTCTAGTATGTACCTCTTCCTTTACTGATGGGAGACTCTGCAGTAGGGTCCGACCAAATCTGCCCTGCAGATTTTGGGCAGAATAGGTGTACCAAAGCAGTGAGCAGAATGGGAGCAGAATAGGCAAATTTCTTTGCATATGTAGCATAGTTTGCAAGGCATTCATTCACTTAACAGGCTAACAAGTAACAACCAGACTGAGTGTGAATGGGGTATCAGATAAACTCACTTGCATCAATTCCTTTCTTTGATTCTGTGGCTATTACTTCTCTAAAGCAAGAACTATCTATCTACCTCTCAAAATCTTCTGGTGTTAGTCCAAACATTGATATTTTAGAATGGTGGAGACTAAATGGGGATTCTTTACCTGGTTGGTCATCTGCAGCCCAGAAGGTTGTCTTGATACAACCATCACCAGCAGCAGCTAAGAGAGTATTTTCTCTATTGAATAACTCGTTTGGGTCAAAACAGAACCAGTGCTTAGAAGATTATGTTGAAACCTCTATTATGTTGCAATATTAATTATATTTTTTTACTCATAAAATTAGAGCAGAATAGGTCAGGTTTGGTAGCAGAATAGGTCAGGTTTGGTAGCAGAATAGGTCAGGTTAGGTAGCAGAATAGGTCAGGTTAGGTAGCAGAATAGGTCAGGTTAGGTAGCAGAATAGGTCAGGTTTGATAGCAGAATAGGTAAAATTTGAAAGCAGTAAAGCAGAGCAGAATGGGCAAAAAAATGAGCAGATTTGGTCAGACACTACTCTGCAGGGAGAGGTAGGTCTAGACATGGTATGTATTGTCTTCCTGTAGTGGTGGGGGATTCTACCTCCTCGGGTGGGGGATAGGTCTAGACAGGTAATTAGATGTAATTATGTAAGATCTGCTAGAGAAGGTGTTGTTAGAGAAGAGACCTGCAGGTGAGTAAACTGAATGAAAAGTATAATTATATTTGTATGTTTCTGGTGGTGTTTCTGGTGGCTGAGTATTCTGACCAGGTATATGGTATCCCCAGACAGGTAGTAAGGATGGCATGGTGTTTGTGTAGCTCTGACGGCAGAGAGAGTAACATGACTCTGCAGGAAAGGTTAGGATTCTTCAAGGAATGTCAGTAACTTGTAGTGAAACCTGCTCTAAGAGACTGAGGTAGGACTTCTAGAAGCTGCAGGTAGTAGATGGATGGAATCAGACAGTCATCCAACTCTGCAGGAGAGGGTAAGAAATGCAGGACAGTAATTGGTAGCTAACTGGATGGAGTAGTGGCTTGGTGCCTGGTGTGTACTCATGTTGATGAGGTGTACCAGGGAGAGATATGTAGAAGAGAATGTAAAAACACAAATAGTCCAAATTTTGTCCTGAAACTAGACACTGGATTCTGTTATGGAAGAATTTAATGATCTCTCTTTGCAGCAAACATCTCCCACATCTATATCTATCTACATCAATACCATTCTTACATGCCCAGGAAGTTAACCCCCTTTCCTCATTCTTCCGTTCATTTCATTGGAAAAAAACCACAAGTGTGGCTGCAACTTGACAGAATACTACAGTGATATGACATTCCAACATGGTTAGATATCATTTAAAAGGGGCATGTGCTACAAGTGGGTAAGGGTTTGTAATGGTTTGAAAAAGGTATGTCTTCTGTTTTGTGTGTAGGATGTAGTTGGTCCAGCTTATAACTGCATGACATAGAAGTGACTTATCCCTATAGAGAGCCGTCTTCTGTGTCAACTTCCTGAGTGGATGTTTGGTTTCAAGAATTTGACCATATTCAAAGCATTCCCTTAAGAACTTTCTCTTCTTTGATGCTTTTTCTAGAACCATGAATGGATGGATACCTGCTCTGACACGTGACTAGAATGGATATCTGCTCTGAGGTATGACTATCTCCAAGAACAGGAGAGAACCTTCTCTTCTTTGATGCTTTATCTAGAACCATGAATGGATAGATACCTGCTCTGACACGTGACTATGTCCCCAAGAACAGGAGAGAATCTTCTTTTCTTTGATGCTTTATTTAGAACCATAAATGGATACCTGTTCTGACATGTGACTGTTTGATTGTATCTCAAAGTCCATGTGTAGTACAATTACAGGTCATTGAACCTTTGAATGAACTGGTCTGCCTCCATGTAATGTTCCTATAATTTTATCACTATTCTTTTCTGGGAGAGTAGGGTTCCCTTCTACCCCCTTCTGTATTGAACAGCCAACTGGAAATGTGTGCTGTTCTCTCTTGTGACCTGTGTAATCTTTTCTTTTCTGAGTTGCTACACAGCTAGTGTGTTTTATGGAAATCCTTTCTCTTTTTCCCTGGGAGGGGGGGAGGAGGGGGGTTTGGTTGGTGGTGTACAACTAGCTGTGAATCCTTTTGAAGGAAATATTATAGTGTTTCATGAGATATTTCCTAGTTTGACTGTCTTCTACAGCATAAACAAGTGATTTGCTCTTCTGACTAGTCATAACATTGGGTACTTAACGTGACTCAAGAACACCTCAGTAATGTGCCAGGGAAGAAATAATCTGGTCAGTCCTTCTAGGTTAGGATACCTCAGTAGTGTTTAATGATAGGAAAAAATTTAGCACTTTGTGGGAATCAGCCATTATAAGACCATTCAATAGTGGGCATCTTTGGCTTCATGGTTGTAATAGGGTTTATGCTGTCATCTTTCTCCAAGTTAATAGCTAGCTGTGAGATAAATTGCAGCTGTGTGTAGTGTGGGATAGTGTCTGTTAGATAAAGTGTTTGTGAGAGCTGTGTGTAGTGTGGGATAGTGTAAGTGTTTGTGAGAGCTGTGTGTAGTGTGGGATAGTGTTTGTGAGAGCTGTGTGTAGTGTGGGATAGTGTCTGTTAGATAAAGAGTTGTGTGGAATTTGTGGAAAATTATAATGTTGAAAATGTCTTTAAGAACTGTATATGAGAAGTAAATTTTACGAGTTAATGAAAATGGGAAAATGATGCACACATCAGTATATATTGGGTAAAGGTACTTCTAATGATGTTGGTGTAAAAAGAAAGGTTATTTGAATTGAAAATTGATTGTTATATCTCTGCTACTAGTTAATTCTCTCAGGATTCTGTTCTTAAGCTAACTGGATATAATGAAGGTCATGACAGTGATATCCAGCCTGAACCTATAATGCTTACCCTAGGCTGCTATTAATATATATCAGGGTTGGAGGCTTGATCAGATCAAGGCAAACTATTGGAATTATTAGAGATAAAATGTCTTGTAATCTTGGTCCTCCACATGTACAATTGTTGACAGATCACACCACCCTCACCCCTGAGGCTAAGTCACACTGAGGTCATCACTGGATACTTTAATATACTGTTATTTTTTTTGGTTTTAAATGTCAAATTCTGCTAGAAACTGTTATTTGAACTCACAACATGTAACGTGAGGCGTTAAACTGGGTATATTCCTATTGGTGGGGGGGGGGGGCTGTTGTTATTGGACCATTAGAAATAGTGAAAGGGTTGTTTGTTATTATAACTGTAGAGTATGAATAAGTTATCTGTCTCAGTGATGATGATGGAACCTTTCTTTCATTAAAGAATTCTGATTAATTGTTGAGACGGAGCTGCTGTAGCTGTCTTGAAGTAGCCTAACTGACTGTCTGCTGCCTACCTGTAGCTAGCATTTCTTGGTCTGGAAGAATGATTTGCTGTTGTGGTCAGTGGTGGGCCAAGTAGCTTTTTGAATGTGTTGGATGAACGCACCCCCTTCCCCTCATATCCACACATTTTTTTTTTGTTCTGTACCCTTCTGGAAGAGTTCTGTAGTGTAAAACTGAGATAATTTCAATCATTATGTGATTATATAAAAACTCTTATGGCCTGCGTGGGCCTCTTACCTTATGTTGGATCATAGATGGTTGGATCATGCTTGGTACATGCAGTAGTGTAATATTGAGGTTAACATCAGCCGTATTTAATGTTTTCATGATCTCATGTACAAAAACTCTCTGTTGGGGAGCCTAACCTTGTGTTAGATCTTGCCCAATACCTGAAAACTTACATTTCCATCTCTATAAACATGTTCTTCACTCTTATGTTCGGTGTGTGACCTAAGGTTATTTTAATGATAACCTGTAACTTTGTCTATAAAATTAAATTATGTAATAACGCCTTCATTTTCATTTGTAGATAATTGCTTTGATGTGGTCTGAAACTAGAAACTGCTATCATTTCATACCTCCTAAGAGAACCTTTCTGACCAGAACTCCCTAAACCAGATTAATCCATTTCTTTGCCCTTAGTTGAACCCCCTAAACGACAAAGAGTTAAACTCCCTAAACCCTTTTCTTTGACCTTGGATACATAAGGGAGTTTTCAGGTGTGCATAATCTCTGACTAAAGTATGTATACTTTCTCTTGTTTTAGGTATGTCATACGTAGAATCTTGAGACGTGGGATCAGATACTGCACAGAGAAACTCGGAGCTAAGCCTGGTGTGTTTGCTGGTCTGGTGAATACTGTGGTGGAAGTCCTTGTAAGCTACTTGGCTACTCCCTCTCACTCACAACATACTCATATTCAAGCATACTCTCCTGCAGTTGAACATTTGGCAAAATAATACAGCTCTACCTTCTGAAATCTGTTTTGAGGATATGTCTCATAACAGCTTGTGTATTGACATTAATAGAACTTCACCCCCTGAAATGAGACCACCCCTCTAATCCGGACACTGACAATCTGTCCTTAGTGTCTGGAGTAGACTGTACTTTCTTCTTGTCTACTACATAGTGCTTTATTTTGGAGGAGCTCAATTTTTCCCGAATAGATCATCCCAAATCTTTTCAAGAAACAACTTTCACCGGGCCAGAAGCCAGGTAAATGGAGAAGAAGATCAGGATTAGTTTCAAGAGCAAAGTTTGGCTAATGTGGAAGTTGAGCTTCTCCAAAATAAATCGTATAAATGAAGTTATGTTTTGTTGTATACTCTTAACTGTAAGATTCACTGATGATTACCAGTAATTGTGTTAATATGGCGAGAAGCACAGAAAGTGAATGTTTCAAATATTTCACATTTTCCATTTCTTAGTTAATTTGTTCTGTCTAATAGAATCTGTTGAGCCCAGCTTCCAATACATCTCCTGTAGGAATTTCATCTACTTTCATGTATTCTTTCCCATCTCTGTTATTTCATGTTTCTTGGTAACACTCATAATTGTTTTCTACAAGTGCTAGGTGACAATTGTGCAATGATTCTTTGGAATGTTAATTCCCACTTAGTGTTGACCCGGATAATGCCTAGTATAAATACTATCGTAAATACTATCATAAATACTATCATAATTAGCCTCAATTACTTGTCCTGCTTGTCTGAGGTGAGAATTTCATCATCTCCTAGTGTTTGTTAGACCACTGACCCTTTACCAAAAGTGTTAATTTAAAACCCATTGTTTATTATTATTATTATTATTATTATTATTATTATACCATCTAGCTTGGGCTAAATCCTTTTATTTTATCACTAAATTCTTAAGTTCTACACTTGACTATAATGACAATATAGGAGCTTTTAATAGAAGAAAACTTGTGAGAGCATGGTGCCTTTGGATACTTCTATAAGCTCACAAAATGCATCAGTTACTCATTATGGACCGAAAACTCAACTTATAATGCATTAATTGCCCAGTACTGGACTTAAAACTCACCCATGTCCAGACTTTAATTACCCATTCTGCCCAGAGACTTTGTGACTGACATACAATGTATTATTTGTCCAGGATGGACTGAAAAACTCACCTACAGCTAAAAATATCAATCCAACTCTATAGTTGTGGTGATGATTATCTTGTTTTGCAGGGTGATGCTTTCCCAGAGTTGAAAAAGGACCCACAAACAGTACGTTATAATATTTAGATTATTACTTGTTAAACCCCTTATAATTAGGGGATTTCTGTTGTGGGTGGAAGGGGAATGTTATCCCTTATAGAAATAATCTACAAGGGTAAGGGTTTACTCCCTTATCCCCTGCCATTGGAGTTATCTCCTGCCATTGGAGTTATCTCCTGACTTGGTAGTTAACATATTATCTCCATTTTGGCTGAGGTTTTCTTGTTTGTAGTAATAATGTTTATTTCATGGAATTTCTAATAAATCAAGTCTCTAATACAATATTCTAATGCAATCCCTAATGAAGTTTCTAATAAAATCTCTAATGGAATCATTAATGCAATTTCTAATGTAAGCTCTAATTTAGTCTAATGAATCTAATGCAATCTCTAATGAATTCTCTCTAATGTAATCTCTAATACTAACTAATGGATTTTCTAACCTTGATATTGAAGAATGGAAAAAAAAATTGAGGGAGTGGTGTGTGCTTTGGGTATGGAGTCATATTAGGTGCGTACTAGGTGTGTCAACTAGCCTGGGTCTTGGTACTGGTACCAGATATATCCTGTATAGTGTGGGAGATTATTGGGACTGTAGATTACTGTTGTATGTAGGTAAGTGGTTTGTGCTACGTTGGGTGATGTAAAGTTACATTTTTTTGGGCTTATGTTATTATGAATATTAGCATTGCCTCTGTCAGGTGTAATATATACCTTGTCAATCGTGTGTATGACTAAATATATACCTTGCTGGTCATGCTGGTCACTCTGTCTGGTGTGGCTGAAATATATAGTACCTTGCTGGTCGTGGGGGTCACTCTGTCTGGTGTGACTGAAATATATACCTTGCCTGTGGTAGTGTGTGGGTCACTTTGTCTAGTGTGACTAAGATATGTACCTTGCTGGTGGTGTTTGGTCACTCCGTTAAGTATGTATATCTTGCAGGTGGTATGGGGTCTGTCATGGAATATATACCTTGCTGGTGGTGTGCAGTGAATAATGCCAACCTTTGCATTCCTTTGGCTGTATACAGAGGTCCTATAATCATTTACACAGGTGTCCTCGTCATGGCTATTTACAGAGCTCCTTTAACCTTTACACAGGTGTCCTCGTCATCCTTCAACAGATTAGTCATTAATTTAGAGATTCCCTACAGACTGTTGTTAGTACTATTACATGACAAATTTGGGCTTTTGGAAGTGTAATGGAGGTCATGTGATGCCATATATCTACGCTATAATGTTACCAGTCTCCCCACTAAGGGAGGGTGAAGCCTTGTGCCTTACTTCTGAGTTTATATTTCTTCAATAATCATTATAATATTTGTAATTGGATGCAAAATTATTGTTATACAAAGATTATTATTTGGAATGAGCTAATATTATAGATGAATCACAGTCGTCCATGCTCTGGGGGGGGGGGGGGGGGGGATATGATATCCTCTTCCAACTGGGTATAAGTATAGTGTCCGAATAATGACCTGGAGAGGTGTGCTGATCAGCCAATAATGACCTGGATACCACAGAGGGTGTCCTGATGGACAGGGTAATGACATCTGGATACCACAGAGGGTATCCTGATGGACAGGGTAATGACCTCTGGATACCACAGAGAGTGTCCTGATGGACAGGGTAATGACCTCTGGATACCACAGAGGGTGTCCTGATGGACAGGGTAATGACCTCTGGATACCACAGAGGGTGTCTTGATGGACAGGGTAATGACCTCTGGATACCACAGAGAGTGTCCTGATGGGTATTGTTTTGATTAGCAAGGAATGAGTGACCTGCAGTGTCCTGATCAGCATGTAATGGACCTTGGACACCATTAGAAAGTGTCCCAGTGCTCTATCTTCTAGTGTTTTAATATTCTTTACAAAATTAATAGGTAATTGACATAATAAACGAAGAGGAAAGGCAGTTTCTCAAGACCTTGAGCAGAGGGAAGAGAGTTTTTGAGAGAACTGTGCAAAAAGTGGATCCTGGCATCACAATTATACCAGGTAAATTTACCAGGTAAATTAACTTATGCAAGCCTACAAAAGAGAAGAGAGTCCTGGTTTCATGAGGGATAGAATATCAAGGATTTTTTTCACTAAAGTGGTACCTGGACACTTTGTGACAGATTAAAGTGTCCTGATTAGAGGATGAAGTTTTGTTTAATATCCAACCTTGTTTCAGGGGTGTCCTCATTTCAGGGATGTCCTCAATTTCAGGGGTGTCCTCATTTAAGGGTGTCCTCATTTCAGGGATATCCTCATTTCAGGGGTGTCCTCAATATAGGAAGCCCGGATAGAGTGGTTCCACTGTAATCTATTCAGTTGTATTATGGCACTAAATCAAGTTTATATAATTTGAGGTCATACTTCTATATCTATTTGTGAAGTGACAGTCAGTTTAAACAGATCTAAGGTATAACAGTATGTCAAGAATTAGATCAAATGTCGAGGGATGCAGGAGTTGGATTGGTTCACTCTCGTTGAGTTGACCTGAAGATGTTACTGTGTTATTTTGAGTGTTGTCCTTCTCTTCATCTGGATATAGTATTCTGTAGCCTCATAGCCTTGTATATACATGTACCTAGCTAGGCAAGTGACCTAAGCCACTTCAGAGTAGAGGTTGGTGTTGAGGCCTTGAGTTAGACAGCACTAGGCCCATGCTATGTGGAGGCCATGAGTTAAGACAGCACTAGGCCCAACACTGCTCTGTGGAGGCCATGAGTTTGACAGCACTAGGCCCAACACTGCTGTGTGGAGGCCATGAGTTAGCACCCACTACTATGTGGAGAGCTATCAAAACATGAAAGAAGTGATGGATATAGTGAGGATTACTCTAGAGTCAAAAATGACATCTATCTTTAACCCGCTAGGCAAAAATATTGAACACTAAAGGTTTGCATTGCATTGGTGTAGTAAACATGGGGGCTCTGGGTGCTGAAGCTCCACCCCCCTAGTTTTACCTCAAGTACTTTTCCATGCCACATGACAATGATGACAGTACACTCATTTTTATACTGACATTTGCCCCAGATTGCACCAGAATATCCCTTAGAAAGCACTGTACTGTGTACTTTACACAGCACCAGAGCCCTCCCCAATCCAAAACAACTTCCCATGCCTATCTGGGAGGTATACTAGGTCACTTGTCTGTGTAGGTACATGTATATACAAAGCTGTACACTGGGGAGGTATACTAGGTCACTTGCCTAGTAAGTTCTTGTATATACAAGGCTGGACATCATTGGGAAGGTATACTAGGTAGGTGTGAATGAATGTGTACAGGGTTAGCCTCCAATATTCCTCTCTACGTTATATTATGATGCCAGTAATATTCTAATTGCAGAGTAAGTGCTAAATGGCATTTAGTATTTAATCTAATGATATTTTAACTGGCCAGTCTATTAAAAATAAATATTAAAAATATTGATTCGACCTTGTCTGTTACTCTGGGGATGTGGAGAACTGAGTGAGAGTTAGCCTATTATAACTTATTGCCCTCAGACCCTAAATGTGATTAAGTTAAACATTTCATTTCATTACTGTTCAAGTGGTTTGTTGGGTGACTTGGAAAGGAAGTTTCAAGTGATCGGACATGACCCTGTAAGGGTACTGAACTTAAACAGTTTGTGGTATAAATATTTGGCTTTCATGGTGACCACTCAATTCCATCCCCGTTGCCACTAACGTTGTACGTTATAAAGAAATATGGAAGGAAACCTTTTGATATGATTTTATATTGTTCACCCACATGTCAGCCAGTTTAAACCATTCCAGCCAACACACTCTTAGGTATGGTGTGGGGGTGTGGGGTAGGGTGATTGCAACCCTACCTTTTATTTTTAACCCCTTCCTCCCCTTAACTAATGTTTGTCACTTTTGTTTTATAACTGAGTGTTGTAAAGCAGTAACGAATTAGTACTCTATATCAATCATTGCTAATGCTTTCACACTGTGTGCTGGAGAAGGAATAAATATCCTCATCCCCATTCCTGGAACTTCCAGCAGGATGTAGCATGCGGTGGTTCAAATCCTGTCACTTTGTTTGTTTGTTTGTTTGTTGGCCTATTTTTTTGGTATATTAAACCCTGAGTGTGTGGAGGTGGAATTGGTGTTGAGGTGGATGAGTAGAGTAGGTAGGTATTGTGGGTGTTTGTTAGCTGTTGGTGGTATACACTTCTAGAACCCTCAAATATTTAGGAAGAGGCCCTCTCCCTAAAATGTCAAGTTAACCTTACAAGTGTTGCTGGTGAAAGTGGCACTCTGAGATATTTGTGAGCAGAAATGACTGAAAATCTGCTTAACTATTGTCTGATCTTTCATGTACGAAGATGCAATGAGTGTGATCTTGTTGAAATAGTCAAAAAGTTTTGTTTTGATAAATGATGAAGGAAAGAAATCCTTTGATACATGATATTTGTTTTGTTCATTTCTTGATTAGTATTAAAGGATACATTGACATCTTCATATTCATTCTGTAGTTATAGTGTGACCCCTCCCCCAGTTGAGGTACCTTACCCTCCTACATTTTCAGCCATTATTATTAGGTTGTTTTGGTTTAGGTGATGTAGCTTGGAGACTGTACGATACCTATGGATTCCCAGTTGACCTAACAACTCTAATGGCAGAGGAGAGAGAGATGAGCATAGACATGGAGGGATTTGAACAGGCTAAGCTCCATGCTCAGGTGAGAAGAAGTTATTGCAATATTATGTGTATCAAGAGTTACCTGGGCAGGAATTTAACCAGCTGCTGCTTCATTTCATAATTTGTTTACACCTAGTCCATATTGGGGATGTTGTTGTCAATACAAAATTGAGCTGAGGAGGACCTTTGGGTGTAGGTATTAATCAATTTTAAACTATGATAGTTTAATAAAATTTTTTAATAATTGAGGTGAGGTCCTTTGGGTGTAGGTATTAATCAATTTTAAACTATGACAGTTTAATAAAATTTTTTAATAATTGAGGTGAGGTCCTTTGGGTGTAGGTGTTCTTAACCTTATCAATTTTAAATTATCATGTTCCTGTGAGGCCTAGATTTTGTTGTTGGCATAATATTGAGCTTATTAATTATCATCATGGTGAGATCTGTGCTTGTGGTTGTTATCCTTATAACTTTAACAATTATAAATTTGCTTAAAATTATTAAAGTGAAGCCTGTGTGTGTTGTTCTAAATCCTGTGGAGTTGCCCTTGAGAATCTTGGCTAGGGGGTTTGGGGTTCTGGGCCTTTTATGGATAGTAGTGGTTTTGTATGTCTGTCAAATTTGTCTATTTTCTGCTGTTTATTTATGTTGGAGTGCCTGGAAGATTAGCATACACAGGATGTACTTGTAGCTTATTGTGCTGAGCTGTAAAACCTGGAAAACTATTTATCTTTGTGTTATGCTTGTTCCTTTTTTTTTTTTTTTTTTTTTTTGTGTGTGTGTGTGTGTGTGTGTGTGTGTGTGTGTGTGTGTGTGTGTGTGTGTGTGTGTGTGTGTGTGTGTGTGTGTGTGTGTGTGTGTGTTGTACAGTATGCCCTCTGCTTCAGGGATGTGCCTGTAGTGTGTTTTGCTAGAGGCAGACCTAATTCTTGTATAACTTTCTGTAATGCTCTATTGGAGGATTGGAATAACATGGAGGTCCAGATTCTCTGTCATCAGTGCCTATCCTTATCATACCAAGCTCAGTATGTAATGAATAGTGTGTTTGACCTCAACTGTGTTTATTTTCTGATGTTAGGAGATTGCTAGGGGTACAGGAGGAGGTGTATTAGAGGTGGTGAACCTTGACATTCATGCTATAGCTGAGCTCCAGAAGAAGAACTTCCCTCCCACCAACGACAAACCAAAGTATATCTACTCCTCGGACCCACAGGGGAACTATAGTAAGTGGTGGGTATGTCCCTGTCATTAGAGAGACCAATGGCAAACCTACTCCTCAGACCCACAGGGGAACTATAGTAAGTGGTGAGTGTATCCCTCTCATTAGAGAGACCAATGACAAACCTACTCCTCAGACCCACAGGGTGTAGTAAGTGGGGGGAGTGGTAGTGGGAGAGGTCTTATAGATCTGGATAATTAGGTGTGGCTGGGACTGTAGCAACATTTACATACATCATTTGTTATTGTACATACATATATACCTCCATGGATTCCACTCTGTAAAAACAAAAACACAAAAAAAAGCAAAACAAAACAAAACAAAACAAAAACAAAACAAAACAAACAAACCCTGTTTAATAGTATAAACCCCAAAATAAGGACATGATCACTCCCAACCAACATCCAACACTTCCACTTTCAAACTCAATGTTTTGCCTTAAGGGCCCAGCTTGTCTCCTGTGAGGAATTAATAATTTGTCATATCGCCAGATGGAAAGGTTGTCAATGCATTCTCTAGTAATACTAGATATGAGGGTATTTTTTAAGCTTTGTTAAGAGTTTGATGGTTTCTTGGGTTGGGTGGTAAACAAATATGGGGAACTTTTTAACTGGCTATGTACAATGATGAAACTTGATTAAGTGTGTTGTTGAGTGGTATCCCTGAATCAGAATTAATGATGTGTGTTGGAGTTGGGTAAGGTTTATGTCAACAACCCTCTCGTAAACAAATCTGTGCCCTGTAGTAGGGCTATTCAGTGGGGCAAGAATGTCTGTGCCCTGTGGTAGGGCAAGAAGGTTTGATGCACTGCGGTAGGGTGTAAGCTTATCTGGAATCGGATACCAAGGGAAAAGTGGTGGAGTGATGTTTTCTCTCCTTCATGAAGTTGCAGGGTTGAAAGATAATCTGTTCGTGTCTCCCCATTGAAATCATGTAAGAATGATCATGAAGTATTCAGTGATCATGAAGTATGTAAACACTGTCTCGATGGAGAGTTGAATACTTGATATGTCCACTAACCCACAGTTTCTCAACTATACTCACTCTACATGTATCTAACAGTGGTGAATTTACAGGTGATTGGAGGGGGGGAGAGGTTATAACAACCCTTTTCACCTGTGCATTATGGTGAAAGAATTCCTGAAGTTCCTGAAGGAGTCTGTCATGCTTCATGGACTTTCTTCTACTGACTTCATGACTGCACCAATTATTATGACCGTCAATTTTATACACCAAAAATAAGCCATACACACATGTGGTTACAAGCATGCAAGCCGCCATTTTTGAAAATCTTGGATCTGTTCAGAAGACAATCAAATTTCTATGAAAGTTTAGTTCCAGTATAATGGGACTCTCCAAAACCATTGATTGTTGACACTAGCTTCAATACCTAGACTGCCTGTCTAGTGTCTGCTTCCCCTTTCATCAGATTTATAACAGGATTTACCTTGGTCAGTCAAGACTCCATATGGACTGTTGATAAGAAACATGAATTTTGTAATGCTGAGCATTCCAGATATTTCACTATAGTAGTTTCTTTCCCAGGATTTATGGGATAGAGGGACTTAGTCTGTTATCATTATTATACACAGAAACCCATTCTTCACAGAAACCCATTCTTCACACACAGATTACATTACATATAATTAGAACTATCATTCAATATTACTTTGTTGTTTAAAGGCATCCAATAGCTAATAATTAATTATGGTTTGAAAAGTTGACATTATTATGCAAGTTGTTGAATTAACTCCTTTATATCCTATTTAACCCCTTTATAGCCGAGTTTAAGACTTGTGACAAGAAGGTAGTTAAGTATGTTTAATCCCTTTCAGTATGATACGAAGGTATTTGAAGTCATTTTTAACCCCTTTCAGAGTTTGAGAGGTGTGGTGGGAAGGTTGTTAGCCCATTTGAAATCAGTTTTAACCCCTTTCAGAGTTTGAGAAGTGTGATGGGAAGGTGGTTGCCTTGAGATACAAGAATGAGTTTGTGGATAGAATATATGGTGGTCAATTGGCCGGAGTGCTCCTGGACAAAACCTGCTTCTATGCAGAACAGGGAGGTCAGATCTATGACAATGGATTCATCACAAAGACAGGAGATGAGGTGAGTGCTCAGGATTACTTTCAAGAAACTATTTGCCACTATTTCTCATTCAATTTTTTGTGATGTAGTAATTTATGACAATTTGAAAGTATAAGAGCTGAAATATACTATAGTATAGGAATGTTATCTGGTTATTTCTCCCAGGACACTGAGTTTGCGGTTAAGGATGTGCAGGTTCGAGGGGGCTACGTGTTGCATATTGGGAGGATAGAGGGATCTCTGTCAGTTGGGGACGAAGTCACCTGTTCCATAGACGCCGTAAGTCATCGTATATAAATTTAATGTTTATAGTGTAACAACCTCTCTTCCTGATGACCTGGAACTTACTGTAAAGTTTTCTAATTAAAGGAATTCACTGGATCTCCATGTAATATAGGCATTAGAGGGTGTAATAACAGTCTCTATGTGTATAGAGGTGGAGAGGATACCTTAAAACTCATTTTTCTTATGTATACCTATATAGAGAAGGAAATGATTAGGTAAAGGGTCATCTTTTTTCTTTAGGATCGCTATAGTGACATCATGAATCATGTAATATAGGCATTAGAGGATGTAACAATGGTCTCTATTTGTAAAGGGTGGAGAGAATACCTTAAAAATTCCTTGTGTATAAACTACATATGTACAGAGTGGAATGATTAGGTAAAGGGTCGTCTTTTTCTTTTACAATTGCTGCAGTGACTTGAACCATGTAATATAGGCACTAGAGGGTTTCTATGTGTATAGGGGTGGAGAGGATACGTTACCACTCATTTTTCTTATAGAGAATGAAATAATTAGGTAAAGGGTCATCTTCCCCCCTTTTAGGATCGTCGCAGTGACATCATGAAGAACCACACTGGTACACATGCTTTGAACTTTGCTCTCCGATGTGCCTTGGGAGAAGCCGATCAGAAAGGCTCCCTTGTAGCTCCAGAAAAGTTACGCTTTGACTTTACTGCTAAGGTCAGTTGCCATCAGTTGCCATCAGTTGCCATGGTTACAATATAACTGCTGTCTCAAAACTCTTAATGGTAAGGTGTCTCCCATTAGCAAGATAATGTTAGTCTGTTTAAAGCTGTTTAAAGACCTAATTATGCAGAATCCATTACCAATATCAACCAGAAGTTAATATGCAAATTTTTACTTTTCCTCCTTTCCCCTCCTTTCTCTCCTCCCTCTCCTTCCTCCCCCTCTTTCCTCCCTCCTTCTTCCTCTCCTTCCTCTCTTGAACTCTATAAATTGTAGCTAGATTCACTTGGTCAATTTAGGTAAAGGATCATCATGTGTACAGACAAAATGATGTTGTTAGGTTAAAGGTCTTGACACTGTGTACCATCTGGCAATATAAATGTAGCTAGCCAGCTCAACTTGCTCTATACTAGTTCCATGAGTTAGAAGACTTCTTGGGAAATCTGGGAAAAGTGTGGGCTCAAAGTAAACATTATTATAACTGTGTTCTCTTATTCATTCTTTCTGCTTCTAGGCAATGCTTTGTGCTCACCTGGTTCTTTTTTCTTATGCTCTTAAAAAGAACTTAAAACTCAACTCAATGTTTGTACATACCTGGTCTGGGTTACTCACTATCTTTTCAAACCTTTCTAGGAATTGTTTATTCTTTCTCTCTCTCTGCAGGGAGCCATGACTGATGAGCAGATTCGTCAAGCCGAGGAAACTGTGCTAGAAATTATAGCAAAGGACCCCCCAATATATGCCCAGGAGGCACCACTCCCCCTAGCCAAAGAAGTGCAAGGACTAAGGACCTGTTTTGATGAGGTAGGTTAATATTTTTGTCTCTTTAGTCTAGTCTGATTATTGTGATGGTGATCTCCAAGACAATAATAAAGTATATTTGTATATTCTAGAATCATTAATTTAATATAATTATAATATTATAGAACTTCTACAGAGCATAAATTGGTAATGGTCATCAAAATTGTTAACTCTGTATAGTGTAGCATAGTTGTACTATTATAACTAATGAATGAACTTTTAAGCACTTACAGTATAATTCTATTCAGTAATGATGAATTAGAGAGATATTTACATTTATATGAATTTCACTACCACTATTACTACAAGTGTATGTCTGTGAAATAGAATTAGGGTCACAATAGTGAAATAGAATTAGGGTTACAATAGTGAAATAGAACTAGGGTCACAATAGTGAAATAGAATTAGGGTCATAATAGTGAAATAGAATTAGAGTCACAATAGTGAAATAGAATTAGAGTCATAATAGTGAAATAGAATTAGGGTCACAATAGTGAAATAAAATTAGAGTCATAATAGTGAAATAGAATTAGGGTCACAATAGTGAAATAAAATTAGAGTCATAATAGTGAAATAGAATTAGGGTCACAATAGTGAAATAAAATTAGAGTCACAATAGTGAAATAGAATTAGAGGCATAATAGTGTAATAGAATTAGAGTCACAATAGTGAAATAGAATTAGAGGCATAATAGTGAAATAGAATTAGGGTCACAATAGTGGCTACTACTTTAGATATTATAGTGCATTGTAATTAACCGGATCTAACTGCATAGTATTGCTAATATTTTTGGTTAGTGTGGTGCTTCTTGTAACATCACACTTTCCCATTGTACTATGCTACAGAAAAGTGCAGAATAATTAGCAGTCCAGTCTTACCTTACCTAAGGAGGCATAATGGCTGTGTCTGTCAGTCAACTTGCACACATTTGAACTTACTGATATGAACAAGTCTATAGAAGTATAACCTCTTTTGACCTGTCTATGTAGCATTCACTGTAGTCCATAACAATTAATGGTCACCTTTACAACAAGTGACCACTATAGAGTGTGTTAGAATGTATTATGCTGACAACTAGTCCTAGCATCAGAGGTGACATCATACGGTTGTCTCTTTTGACTGATTACAATGTATTTAGAGTTCCATTTTTTAATTTTTTTATTTTGCAAACAGGTTTATCCAGATCCTGTTCGTGTCCTTGCATTTGACGTCCCTGTGAACCAGTTACTAGAGGATCCAACTGGGCCTTGGGCTCTCAATAACTCCGTGGAATTCTGTGGGGGGACGTAAGTAATACTGTCCAATAGAATTATGGGAAGGATGGGGTTAATAGAGGACCCTGTAGTGTAACAAGTAACACTGGCACTGTCCTACATCTATTTACCATTAGCCCACTATATTTCTCTCTGTTAGACACTTGCAACGTGGAGGGCATATTCAGTCTTTTGCTATTGTCACTGAAGAAGCTATCGCTAAAGGTATACGACGAATTGTTGCACTAACAGGGAGGCAAGCAGAAAAGGTAGTTAACTAAATCAGAATACAGTCTATTTTCATTGTGTGTGTGTGTGTGTGTGTGTGTGTGTGTGTGTGTGTGTGTGTGTGTGTGTGTTGATTATAGCACACACACAAACAAACATTGATACATCAGTGATACAGTGATTATATAATTTGAGGATAATTTCACATTTTAGTCCCATAGACAAGCAGAAAGTCTCCAACAAATGGTAGACAAGTTGTGTGTCGAAGTTAGCAATGGCTTAAATGATGGCTCCATCTCCTACAAGGTAGCTGTCAAAAGGATTACTGACATGAGCAATGTAAGTTTACTATAACAACATCGGCCCCATCCATCTGTGTATCATTTTTTGTCGAATAGTGTTGCTGTATCCCTTGGAATAGTGTGCATATGACAAATGCTATTGTAATGTAACTTGTTTTTGTTTCCAGGAACTATCCAATGCTGTGATCTCTCAGTGGAAGAAAGAGGCAATGAGGTCATCTGTAAATGCACTCAAGAAGAATGCAGTAGATTCTGATAAAGCTGCCAAGGCCATGTTAGTCCAACTGGTGAGTGATTGTCAGGGAAGCAGCAGTGACATCATCATCATTATCCTGAAATTATTTCCTTGTTCAATTTGTTCTGACTGTTATAAGGCCACTTGCTAACAAAATGAGTTTGAGCAGTTCATAAAAACTTGTATTTGTAGGTATGTGTGTGGGCAGAGTATGAGCAAGCTACAATTCAATTGTTCATCACTCTAGCTGTCTAAACAGTTCAGTTACCACATTATCTGGTGGTAATATGTGTCAAGATTTCTAATAGTTTATGCTAGGTCAATTTTTAGATAAAACTTCTGGAAAGGTGTAGTATATGCAGTCCTCATTGCAGTAATCCATTGTAGACACCCTGTGTGAAACCCTTTAACCCTTAATCTTTGTCCATTTAGGCTGTGGATAGAGTTAAAGAGATCATTAATGGAATGGCTGATCCTGACTCTATTGGATACTTGGTGGAAATCCTGGATGTCCGAGGTCAAACTAAGGTACAGCGTTGGTGTGTCATACATTATTACAAATGTTCCCTACAAAGGTGACTTCTCAAGATCAAATGAATGAATCCATAAGTCAAATTTCAAGGTCTGAAAGGTTCTATAATCTTTGAAACCATAAGTCAAATTTCAAGGTCTGAAAGGTTCTATAACCTTTTAAAAACATATTTTCAACATTATACTGTACATTAGCTAATTTAGATATTACTGTGGTGTTTTCCTGTAGCCTATCTCATCAATATAGAAGTCACTTGTTTATTCATTCATCTTGCTAGTCACAATAATTTCTGTATGTATGCATATATGTACAACACTACACATAATTATGGAGATATTTCTATGTACTCTCTCCTATTTTACAGGCACTAGATGGAGCTATGAAACAGTTTAAGTCTACTACACCCAACACTGCTGCCATGCTCCTGAGTGTGGATGAAGACAACAATAAGATTGTGTGTTTTTGTCAGGTCCCCAATGTAAGTGTGTATTCATTTCTCCTAGGCACTTCTTAACATCCCGATAAAGAAAAGTACATATCTTGATTCCAAATACTTGTGTGGTGAAACCTGTTTATTAGTGACCACCTTCTGTGCCAAAAAGTGATCTTGATAAGAAGTGGTCTCCATCAATGCTATTGAAACATGCCTACTTAGAGAAGTGGTCTTTTTATTAAGGGATGGTCTGATTTGATAGGTTTCACAATATTACCATGTAAACAAGGTTTGAGAGAGACCCAGTTCATAAACATGTACTGTAAAGTGATACATGTAGCAAGAGCCTACTGAGAAAGGTTAGTTAGTTGCTATACCACCTCCATTGTACTGCTGGGATCTCTATAGCTATTCATATTGTTTGTGTGCAGTCACTGGCTGACAGAGGCTTCTTTGCCAGCGAGTGGATCAAGGCTGTTGCCACGGAGATGGGTGGAAAAGGTGGAGGTAGCAAGACTTCAGCACAAGCTTCTGGTACCAACACAGATAAGCTTGCAGAGGTAGTCCAATTAGCCAAGGATTTTGCCAAAAGCAAGCTACAAACTATATAACAGTGATTATACTGTAGGTATCATGCTAAATGGATTATTCAGTACTGTAGGTTAAATAGATTATTCAGTACTGTTAGATTATCATTGTTTTATAATGTATAGCTCTATTGAAGGATATTAATTATCTGTGTACATTGCTCTGGCCTTTTGACCACACTATACACACACTATGCTATAGGGATGAGTAAATTATGCTTTATTTTTTACCTATTATGCTATGCTCTGGTTCCTGAACTTTTACCTATTATGCTTTTTAAAATGTGCTTATTATTCCTCAATTATGCTGCAATAAACCATAATTATATATAATACAAATCAGCAGGAGTTGTATTGTATTGACAGCCTAGTATATAAACCACATCCATTTTCCAGCCTGTTAATTATTAAAACCCATTCAGTGAATTTCAGTCTATGTGGTGCTAGACTGCTAGTAGTAGCACCACAGCACCCTAACCCACAGCACACTTAACACACGCAGACTATAATGTGAGGGAGTCATTGATTGGCTGAATAAGATACCTTGGTAAACACTAAACAGTGTTATAGACTACTCACCATTCGCCAATAAAAAAAAAAGCCTATTATGCTAAATTATGCCCTGAAAGGGATTATGCTCCAATGTAGCCTATTATGCTAAAAGAATATGCAGCATAATTTACTCATCCCTACTATGCTATCATGTTTTGATTGTAGATATAGCCCATGAAGCCATGAAGTGGGAATGTGTTTTGTATGTCAACAAGGTAGTGAGGTCTATATGGTTGGAAATGCTAATGATTCTCTCATTCTTTAGTAACAACTTCTTGCTTACCCACAATTTTATCCTTTAGGGTACTTATAACAACAACAATGAATGGCTTACAATAATGAATGGTGGAAATGGGAAGTGTTTTGAAAGATATGAGTTGATATAATTTTCACCAGCATCATGAGGAGCCTTAGCTATAAGCACTCTGTTGATGACTAAGAATAACAATGAAGCTGTAAGAAGGAGAGGTAAAAACAAATAGAAAAATAGATTGGAGAAATTAGTTAAAAAAAAAATAATAAAAATTTATAAAAAATAGAAAAATAATGTTACTTTTGTTCCTGGATTATTTCCATCACTTTTGTTTGGTGGTGAGGTTGGTCCACTAATAATGATTTGAGCCTTTTTCCTTTACCAACTTTCTCCCATGCACGCAACATCAAGTCAACACTCCCATCTCCCAAGAGATTCCCCCTCAAGTCAATAGAAAGCTGCTCTAGGTTATAATAAGAAAATAACCTCTCAAAGAATGAACGAAGCTGCTCTGATGACAATTTACCGAGCTTATTTCCCTTCAGAGACAATTCTGTCAGACCAACTGAATTACTGTAAACCTCAGAAAGTGTCTTGAAGAATTCGTCTATTAACGACAGTAATGAACAGTTGTTCAGTCTTAAGACACTAAGGTTCTTGTTAAGCTGTATTCTTTTGAGGTATTCAGGTGTCAAATATGGAGTGATAATTTTGTATTCAAAAGAAAGTGACTTGCATGTTGACAGTAAAGGAAGAAGACAGGTTTTGTTATGACCGGTGACAATATTTGAAAGGTTCACTGATTGTAGTGGTTGTGTCATCTTCCTTTCATGGAGCCAAGCAAAAAGAAGGCCAAAGAGAGAGATATCATTGATGTTTGTAAAAAAATGGAGTGATTTAGAGAAATTTGAAACAGCTTGGGAGTTCATTGGAGGAATGATAATATCATGGCCTGGCATTGAAACAGCTATTTGACAACCACTATTAGCATCAAGAAATTGATTAAATATCACCTTGAAACCATTGTTATGAAATCCTTTGACAGCCCAGCGATGAAAGAGCAAATATTGTAACTGAGGCTGAGTACTGATCTCAGTGATGGTTAAAAGCACGCGATTAAGGTCCAGTGACCTAGACACACACCTCGTTTCCAACCCTTCAAGTGCCGTCTGGTGAAGTATTATTGAAGAAAGAATGTCCTCAGAGTAGCCAGCTTCAATGTGGCCAAAGATATGAAGCTTTTTCAATCCTCCATAATGTGCACTGGTTGGAAGGAGAATATCTTTGATACTAGTATCTAGAGCACAAGAATTAGAGAACAAAGGAGCAATATCATTTAGACACGAATCTATTTTAGGCATGTAAAATTGCTGCTGATAGCTGTGCATGCTTATACAGAGAGAGTCCAATTTTGGATTTCGGTTTGAAAGGACAGCCTCGAGGAAAAGCCTTGGTATGTGGGTAAGAGGGTTAGAAATACGTAAGTCTATTCGTTCAACTGTAAGTCCACCTAACCAATAGAATTCCAGACACTCTATGTCAGCCAAAAACTCAACAAAGAGTTGGTGAACTGTCTTGAACCAGTCTTCAGGTTTATGCAAGTAAAGCTGATAGAGGTCATTGTGAAACATGAATTCACAATGGATGGGAAGTAATTTTGGCTTAAAGTGACACGTATTTAGCAATAAAGACAGAAGATCAACTGATGAAATCTTGAAATCTTCACCAAAATACTTGACATAACGAAAAGGTATAAGTAATTTGCCATAGTAATCTAAAACACTCGTGTCCTTAAAGTGAGATGATCGACATTCCAGACTGGAATAGGTCTTGCTAATATATGATTTTGGTGGCATGGTCATTAGACGCTGGAGAACAATTTCGTGGCAAGGGTCAAGACCCTGCCCCCAGCAGTCGCATTCTTCCATGGTTGCACTATCACAGTGCTTGCTATGAACCACAGGCATTGACAGAAATGATGGATCAAAACTGTGCAGCAATATCTGTGTTGTTCTGATGAAAAAATGAGATTTCCAATCACCTGTGACCTTCTCGTCACGCTGGGTAATTTGATGTAGAGCCGATCCTTCTGGGCCCCTGTAGTCAAGGTAACGACTATCAAAATGGCGGTTTCCAGTGAGACGAATGTTATCTGTCTCATCATAGAGCATACAAGTGGAGTACCAGACTTCATTAATGTCTACCTCACTTGATACAACAGTGTCTTCAAGTTTGCAAATGTCCAGTGGCGGTAGACTCATCAATAAGACTCTTCTGTGTCTCGTTGGGACACAAGCGAGCAGTTCCGTGGGGTAGTCCTCCAAGTGGTGTATGATACAAGTAAGACATTGAGTCTGCAGAGATAAAAGAGAAGGGTGAGTCATGATTCTCGATCTTCACAAACTCAGGGTTGAAAGGTCACTCTACTGGGCATGCGCAATCAAAGTAAGTCCCGATCGAAGTACTGGCATGAGAGTACATCTAATCAAGATGTTGAGAAGAATCCCAGACCATAGTTTGTAGTCCTAGAGATGTTTAACATTATAGACTAGATAATGCTGTTGTCCATACGATTGTTCAGAGAGTAGTCTCTCTTCCAAGCAGACAGTATTAATTTTAATACAATAATGGTAAGTCCATATCCATATAACATTGTGCTATCATAAAATATTCTTATAGTGTTAAATTATGTCACTCAAACAAATGAGACGTCTTGCTGTGTAATGATGGTAAGGGGTCGTCACACGTGTATACACTAAATAGTGATATGTGGTAAGGGGTTAATTTGATGTGTACTCTGTCTACCAATATACAATCTGTAAAAGTAAGACTGTTTAAAGAATGTCTTTATAAGTTGTTTAAGCACTAAAAATTTTGAGGCCTTTTATTTTACCATAGAAATTTCTCAAATGCTCTTTCACTGCTCTTTTAAACCACACCCTCCCATACTGCCGAACTTCCATTTCTCGGTTGTACTGCAATACTGAATCGGCCATGGATGCCACACTGACTAGTCAAGATATAAGGAAGATGTTTCTTGACTATTTTATCAAGAAGAGGCAGCATGCTTATGTACACACCTCCTCTACCATACCCCATGATGACCCCACCCTCCTCTTCACTAACGCAGGCATGAATCAGGTTAGTGGAAAAGAAAGGGAAATGGAGAGGGGAGGGGAGAGGGGGGAGAAAGGAGGAGGAGGGAGGGAGGGAGGGAGGGAGGGGGGACTGTTAAATTATTTTTGGGAGAAGCTTTTTCCCCCATCCATAATCTCTGGATTAAACCAAATCTCTTGTTATCTTGCAGTTCAAACCGCTGTTCCTGGGGACTGTGGATCCCAGTAGTGAATTTGCCAGGCTACGTCGTGTGGTGAACTCTCAGAAATGTGTTCGTGCTGGAGGTAAACATAATGACCTTGATGACGTGGGGAAAGACACATATCACCACACCTTCTTTGAAATGTTAGGGAATTGGAGCTTTGGAGATTTTTTCAAGGTCAGGAAAGCTGGAAAAGCTAGTTTTCCTGTGGTACTCTATAATTTACTATCTATAGACATAATAGCACACAGATTCATATATCTTGTCTGGATGGTGTCAGTTGGAGTGGGTTCCACAGTGTTTATATTGTGCAGGTAGAGGCCATCAAATGGTCGTGGGAATTACTTACGGAAGTCTACAAGCTCCCAAAGGACCGTTTATATGCCACTTACTTTGAAGGCTGTAAAGAGCTGAATCTTGGACCTGATTTGGAGGCAAAACAGATATGGCTGGATATTGGGTGGGTTGGGTTGTGTCTGTGTGTGCATGTACATGAGGAAGGGGCAGAGTTTAATAGTGGAGGTTCATATAAGGGCTGTTGCTTACTGGAGGGTCTAAACAAGTGAGTCAAAGGACCAGTTTATGTGGGCTGATGTGTAGATATTGATTTATTGGACACCTTGGGACAAATTAAGCTTTCTTGGTTAAAGGTATGGCTTCATTTCAGGAGATGAAGGTACAAGCTGTTATTTGGAACATTTCCATATGTCCTTACTGAGATTTGGAATGGAAAGGTATCCAGAAGTGTCCTCATTTCAGGGGGTTGGAATAGAGGGGTTCCACTGAATACAGAGGTTTCCTCATTTTAGGGGTTGGATTCCACTAATACTGAGGTGTCCTTACTCAATCATTTCAGGGGATTTGAATAGAGGTGTTCGCCCACTTACCCTGTGTTGTAATTTCTACCTCCCTCTAGCTTGCCTCCTCACAGAATATTACCATTTGGGATCAAGGACAACTTCTGGGAAATGGGTAAGTAGAGGGTAAGTAGAGGGTAACGTAGAGGGTAAGTAGTGGAGGGCAAGTAGAGGACAAGTGGAGGACAAGTGGAGGGCAAGTAGAGGGCAAGTAGAGGGTAAGTAGAGGGCAAGTAGAGGGTAAGTAGAGGTGAGGTTGAAGGAGGGGGGGAGGAGAGAATTTTGAGTACAAATTTCCTATTTTTGAGAGTATGAATTTGCTTGAATGTTTTGTTGTTCTGTATTTAAGAGGCTTTTTAAAAGGTGTCCTGTCCTTATGAAGTGTCCTGTCCTTTAAGAGGTGTCCTGTCCTTGAGGTGTCCTGTCTTTAAAAGGTGTCCTGTTCTTTAGAGGTGTCCTATTTTAGAGGTACATTTAGTACAACTCAATGTAGAGACCTATATATATGAAAAGTCATAAGGATGTGATAGGGTGGAGTTTCAGGCCACATTAGAGCACATTTAAGCTCCACCCTATACCACATCTATACCAGACTAGAGAGAAATGTTTCATCAGACATAGGAGCCCACTATGATAGTATCCTTTGGAAAACACTGGACTTTGTACATACGTGGTCCTCAGTGGAAATTTACACCATGGCAGTTCCCTCTCTCCTCTAGGTGACACTGGACCATGTGGGCCATGCACTGAGATCCACTTTGACAGGATAGGGAAACGAGATGTCCCTGAGTTGGTCAATATGGACGACCCAGATCTCCTTGAACTCTGGAATCTGGTGTTTATCCAATATAACAAGTAGGTGTGGCATACTGTGTGTGTGTGTGTGTGTGTGTGTGTGTGTGTGTGTGTGTGTGTGTGAGTGTGTGTGTGTGTGTGTGTGTGTGTGTGTGTGTGATAATATGCTCTTACTGTCTTCATTACTGGTAGCTGATTCAAGGTTCAAAGGTATATTTATTTGTTTACACATTTTGTTTACATGTGTGTTCTCTAGGGAAACTGATGGATCTCTGAAGGTCTTACCTAAGCAATGTGTGGATACGGGTATGGGATTAGAACGTATAGTCTCTGTCATTCAGGGAAAGAGAAGCAACTATGACACAGACATCTTCCTTCCCTTGTTTGAAGGAATTCAAAAGGTAAGACAAAATACCTCATGTTTGATGGCCACCATGCAGGCTGTTATATTTTTGTAATAATATTATTGTACTCTTTAGTTACCCCCTCCCTACCAACCATAGTAACCCCCACTCACCTACCATAGTAACCCATACCTGCTCTAGTACCCCTCACCCACCATAGTACCCTTCACCCATCATAGTACCCCAGTACCCACACCCACCATAGTACCCCAGTACCCACACCCACCATAACCCCCCACATAGATGGTGGGTAACTCTAGCAGATGCTAAAGGGTTCTATTACATATTATAGCACCATGAAAGGTATCAGGTGTTCAGAGGTGGGTATGTATACATATTACTGTGAGCTAGGTATCAGGTGTTCAGAGGTGGAGGGTTCTATGGTGGGTATGTACACTGTGAGCTGTTCAGAGTGTCCCAATAGGTTTTGGCAATACATGATGAGTTCACTGATCTCTAATAGGCAACTGGAGTTAGATCATACACAGGTAAAGTTGGAGCAGAAGATTTGGATGGAGTGGACATGGCTTATCGAATAGTTGCAGACCATATTCGTACACTGGTTGTTACAATCACTGATGGAGGGAGACCTGAGAGCTCTGGAAGAGGGTAAGTGTTTAGGCTGATGACTAAAATATCATTCAAGTGCAATAAGTTGCTAATCTCTGCCTTTGATATTACCAAATTCAGTACCCTGTAGTGGAGTTTGAATAGTTGAACCTGAGATTAGTGTCAATTGTCATTAGTTAACATGGCTGTGTACTTCTCTATACATGCTCAACAAGAGTATCCTGCATCACTTTACCCTGTGCATCACCTATACCCGTGCAAATCACCTTATCCCATGCATCCCCTACCCATGCATCCCCTACCTGTGTGTCACCTACCCATGCATCACCTATCTATTTATTGGAACACTGCTTTCATTCAAAATGCTTCACATAACTGTTACACAGACTAGTGCCAGTACCATAGGATCTGTATAACACTGTACTAATACGTACTAGTGCCAGCTCCATAGGGTCTGGTTCCACTGTATATATAGTTTGTCTATCTAGCTAGAAAACATCTTAACTCCTACCAAATACCTCATAACTTTCTGAAAATAATTCTTCAGTCACCAGAGTAGCTAACAAAAGCCACATTATATTCTTGCTTCAGAAGTCAGCTACTTTTGATTATAAGTTTTATTGAATATTAAATTTCTTTTTCTTTCCCTTTAGGCATGTTATTCGTAAGATTCTTCGTCGTGGGATTATGCACTGTACAGAGAAACTCGGAGCTAAGCCTGGTGTGTTTGCTAGTCTGGTGAACGCTGTAGTGGAAACCTTGGTAAGGTATAGACCAGTGATGTCTTATGTATTTCTGTGAACTTAATAGTTTTTCACAATTGATTTATTCTATCTCTTGACTCTGTGGTTTAGTGACAAGTAGTAATCTATGTACTAAGTCAGTAATCTGTATACTAAGTCAGTAATCTACTTACCTGTAATCCAACATCTATTTTTTTTATAGGGTGAAGCATTTCCAGAGCTGAAGAAGGAACCACAAACTGTACGTAAATCTAGCCTCCTTTGTAATACAGTGTTGTACCTGGGTATCTATGGAAGTGTTAGTCATCCCATTGTCAGGTTTATACAGGTTTATGGGTGTTTACTTTGTTGTCCTTATAGGGATGATCACTGTTATCCCATTACCTTTTCTTAATTAACAGTTATGGGGGTGTTCACTGTTATCCCATTACCTTTTCTTTAATAACAGTTATGGGGGTGTTCACTGTTATCCCATTAACCTACAGTTATTGGGGTGATCACTGTTTCTAACAACCTATAGGTAATAGATATAATCAATGAAGAGGAGAAATTATTTTTGGAAACACTGAATAGAGGAAGGAGAGTCTTTAAGAAGATGATGAAGAAACTAGATGCTGGGATTAGAGTGGTACCAGGTTAAACAAAAATAGTGTGGAATGGGGGGGGAGGGGGGGAGAGGGTGTGGGTCGGGAAGTAATCCCTACTTGAGGAGGTGGGAAGTAACCCCAGTTCAGGAGGTGGGGAGATCAGTATTCAGTAGGTGGGGAGTTCAGTATTCAGTAGGTGGGGAGTTCAGTATTCAGTAGGTGGGGAGTTCAGTATTCAGTAGGTGGGGAGTTCAGTATTCAGTAGGTGGGGAGATCAGTATTCAGTAGGTGGGGAGTTCAGTATTCAGTAGGTGGGGAGATCAGTATTCAGTAGGTGGGGAGTTCAGTATTCAGTAGGTGGGGAGTTCAAGAAGACTTGAAATTAATGTGGAAAATGAATAAAAGACTATTATTTATTGATGGGTTGAAACCAAAAGTTCAGGTTATCCTTATGGACAATTTTTGCCTTATAAAGGAAGACTATTCTGTCTACCCCTAAACTCTTTATACTCTTGAGGCTTTCCAGTATTAGAAGTAGTCCTGTGGAGACACCAGGCCAGCAAATTGTTTATGTATAGGAGACATTGTCTGCAAGTTACACATTACTCACAAAATTCCCATTGATCTGATCACACTGATAGCTGAGGAGTGGAAGATGAGCCTAGACACACTGGGGCTTGAACAGGCTAAACTCCGTGCCCAGGTAAGGAGAAAAGAAGTGGTTAATAATTAAATAAGAGGGAAGGAAGAGGGTTACTGAAAAAACAGTGGAGGAGGTTAACAGAATTATAAGAAAAATGACAAATTAGAAAGAGTTGATTAAAGAAGTATGCAACACGTCAGTTTCCTCCTTCCTGAGGATATATGCAATGATATTGAGTATTTATCTGAG
The DNA here is from genome assembly GCA_964016965.1 of Diacarnus erythraeanus. Classification (NCBI taxonomy): domain Eukaryota; kingdom Metazoa; phylum Porifera; class Demospongiae; order Poecilosclerida; family Podospongiidae; genus Diacarnus; species Diacarnus erythraeanus. Next base: position 2,444,699 of record OZ024684.1, on the reverse strand, counting down.
CAGTAAGTGCTGATAATGTGGAGCTGGATTAATAGAGATTGCTAATTGCAGGAGTTGTCCAAGGCTGTCCTAAGAAGAGGGGAAGGTGTGTCAGAGGTGGTGAACCTTGACATTCATGCTATAGCTGAGCTCCAGAAGAAGAACTTTTCTCCCACCAACGACAAACCAAAGTATATCTACTCCTCGGACCCACAGGGGAACTATAGTAAGTGGTGGGTATGTCCCTGTCATTAGAGAAGGGCGCTTCTATCTATGTGTAAATTCCTTACATTACATCATTAATAAGATTACTGTGATATACCATAAGAATATTGTAAGGAAATTTACACAGAAGCACCCTTAGAGAGACTGCCTTCCTACTAATGACAAGCCAAATACTCAGACCTTTTGAGTGAAAAGTGGTATTTGATGTCTGTTTAACCCCTTTATATATGGTTTCAGAGGTGTGATAGGAAGGCATTTGAATTTTTAACCCCTTTCAGAGTTTGAGAGTTGTGATGGGAAGGTGGTTGCCTTGAGATATAAGAATGAATTTGTGGATAGAATATATGGTGGTCAATTGGCTGGAGTGCTCCTGGACAAAACCTGCTTTTATGCAGAACAGGGAGGTCAGATCTATGACAATGGATTCATCACAAAGACGGGGGATGAGGTGAGTTCTCCGAGTCATTGATACTACCAAAATATGATCAAAGATGAACTAAAATTAAAGGAGTGAGGTGAGGTGGGGAGGTGTGTGAGGGAGAAGGGGGGAGGGAGAGGGAGGTGTGTGAGGGGAAAGGAGAGAGAGAGAGGTATCATGTGTATGGGGGAGGGAGGAAGATGTATGCAAGGGGGGTGGAGAAAGAAGGAGAGGGTGCATAAAACCAAGAAGGATGATTTTATTTTGTCGTAGGACACTGAATTTGTGGTTAAGGATGTGCAGGTTCGAGGGGGCTACGTGTTACATATTGGGAGGATAGAGGGATCTCTGTCAGTTGGAGACAAAATCACCTGTTCCATAGATGCTGTAAGTCATCGTATTGCTAAAGGGGTAGAGATCACATGATCAAGTAGAGCTCATTCACACCTAAAGAATTCTTTTTTCTACACTCCTCCCTAGACCACACCCATAAATGTTTTTCACTCAACCTCCACGGCAAGCTGGCCAATCAGATAGCTAAGTAGTAGCCTCATTCCCAGGCCCTCTGCTTGCCTCCCGTAAAATAATGCGGGACTGAAAAAATGCGAAGTTAAGCGAGCAGAGGGCCTGATAAAACTTATCACGTGAGGGTAGAAAGGAGGTAGAAAGGACTTAATTGGAGCGTGGGCATACTCAAAGAAGAACAATGACATGCCCATGCAATCACAGCACTATCCAGAGACTAGACAGCTGCGTTTCCCATCTTACCTACAGGCAGGGCTACAGGGATATTGGTAGAAAAAATTAGCTAGCTATCTATAACTGTGAATTTATGTTAGGCCTAGCTAGCTAACTATGAACTACTATTAAGTAGATGATAGCTAGAGGTTAGAGATCTGCATCAGACGGCATCTCCTATCTTAACTGCACTGTGCAGAGTTGCAGTACTACAGGGATTTTGACTAGCTAACTACAACTTACAGCTAGCCTAGATGACTACTTACGGTAGATAGTGAACTAGCTATGTAGTAGTGGCCTTTATTAGCAAGGCTCGATGCGTGGGTGTTCTGTGACGCCCCTGCATAGAATATTAGCGACTTTGCTCATGTGATAAGTTTTACCAGGCCTTCCGCTACCTTAACTTCGCATGTCTTTTTCTCCAAACGGAAGGCCTGGGGACGAGGCTAGCTAAGTAGCACATGCTCTAAGAAACTTTGATGTAAATCAGGCTGCATGATTTGGTTTGTGAGTCAATCCAGTAACAGTGAGGCCCCATTCAGTGAGGCTCCATTCAGTGAGGCCCCTATTCAGTGAGGCCCCCATTTAGTGAGGGCCCATTCAGTGAGGATTCATGTTCCAATTCATAGGATCGTCGTAATAACATCATGAGAAACCATACAGGGACACATGCTTTGAACTTTGCCCTTCGATGTACCATTGGAGAAACTGATCAGAAAGGTTCCCTTGTGACTCCAGAAAAATTTCATTTTGACTTCACTGCTAAGGTCAGTTCTCAGCTATCATATTATTACCAGATATTAGGGCCAAGGTTTTATACAGTGGGAGTTATGAGAGGAGAGAGGGGAGGGGTGGAGGGGGGTGGGGATTTCAAACCCACCTTAATAACCATGCATAGACACCTCATTCCATCATGCCTTCTTATTACTATAACAAAGCTCAAACAGAGAGGGAGGGGAGGGAGGGAGAGAAGAGAGAGGGAGAAAGGGAGAGAGGTGGGGAGGGAAGAGGGGAGGGAAGAGGGGAGGGAAGAGGGGAGGGAAGAGGGGAGGGAAGAGGGGAGGGAAGAGGGGAGAGAGGGGAGGGAAAAGGGGGAGAGGGGAGGGAAAAGGGGGAGAGGGGGGAGGGAGAAAATGGAGAGAGGGGAGGGAGGGAAGAAGGAAAGGGGGAAGGAAGGGAGAGGATACGGGTGCTCAACCGGGAAATGAATTAGAGCTTCTGGCTATGTATATATCAATTTATATATCAATTTTTGTTTTAACAACTTACCTGAGAATAGTACAATGCCCATTAAGAGCTTGAAAGATAAAACAATAGCAGCCATCAAAGAGCTGAACACTGAACTCATGTCTGTAGTAAACTCTCTAATTAAACTCCAGCTCACAATTTATTAATTAATTAATTAATTAATTTACTCTCTCTGCAGGGAGCCATGACAGATGAGCAGATTCGTCAAGTTGAGGAAACTGTGCTGGAAATTATAGCAAAAGATCCCTCAATATACACACAGGAGGCACCACTCCCCCTAGCCAAAGAAGTGCAAGGATTAAGGACCTGCTTTGATGAGGTTAGCTCTGGACTTCTAATAATTCTGGTCTTTTTCTAGTACAGTTGCTACATTGCACTGTTGTATGGTTTATATCGAAGAATTATATTATTAAAACTTTCATCCTTCTTGGTGGGTTGGCACCTTTTCATAAAAATTTTGGTGGTATTTTTTTCCTTATTTATAAACTGCCATTGTCCAGTCTGCATAAAGTTTGTGGGGATTAGAGCATTGAAATTGTTCCATGAAAACAGCAAAAATAAAATCATATATTTTGTACCTTATATGGTATTCTGATGTGCATCAATTTGGATCATAATAATTTGTTCTTTCTTTGTAAAACAGGTTTATCCAGATCTTGTTCATATTGTGGCATTTGACGTCCCTGTGAACCAGTTACTAGAGGATCCAACTGGTCCTTGGGCTCTGAATAATTCCGTGGAATTTTGTGGGGGAACGTAAGTAACACCATCCAATAGAATTATGGGAAAGATGGGGTTAACAGAGGATGCTGTAGTCATTGTAACTGGTTGTGTTTCCTATGATTATTCTCTGCATCCATCAGACACTTGCTTCAAGGAGGACATATCCAATCCTTTGTCATTGTCAGTGAAGAGGGTGTAGCCAAAGGTATACGAAGAATTGTTGCTCTAACTGGGAGGCAAGCTGATGAGGTAGTAAAGCTAATAGCTAATATGTTAACAGTGTGAAAATTTTTATTGTTAATAAATTTTCGTGGGGGCACTATAACCACACAAAACTTTTCACACAAAAATAAATTGCACAAAAATTTTTAGACACAGAAATTTTTTCTATATAGCTATAGAATAGTGAGGGAGAGATGGACACATGCATGTTATGTAACATCTTGTGTTTTATGTTTTAGTCCAATCTGGAAGCAAAGAGTCTCCAGCAAAAAGTGGATAAATTGTGTGCTGAAACTAACAATGGGTTGAATGACGGTTCCCTCTCCTACATGACAGCTGGCAGAAGGATTACTGACTTGAGCAATGTAGGTTTACTAATATACTATAGTGACCTAAGTTGTAGTATCAGAGATGTCAGGTCTCTTTAAAACCATCCTCTGTAAAAACACTAAATCTTTTTCCTTTACACTTTGGCACTGTAACTTACTTTCCCCAACTTTGCCATAACTACCACTAAGTTAGCTGACTAACCTTCACCCTCAACAATATAGTTGTATCAACCCCACTCCATCCTGGTAATATTAAATCCCTTCCATTAACATTAACATTTCCTCAGTAAATTTCCCCATAAATTCCTAACATTTCCTCAGTAAATCCTTAATATTTCCCCAGTAAATTCCTAACATTTCCCCAGTAAATTCCTAACATTTCCCCAGTAAATTCCTAACATTTCCCCAGTAATCCCCAACAGTAAATCCCTAACATTTCCCCTGTAAATATTTCTCCAATAAACTTCCCAACCAGTGTTACACAAGTAAAAGCTAAGATTTGGGCTTTCCACCTATAAATCCATAGACCTGACACTATGTACTAGTGTTATTTCCATTGTCCATGCTCCTAGGAACTGTCCAATGCTGTGATATCTCACAGGAAGAAGGAAGCAATGAGATTGTCTGTTAATACACTCAAGAAGAAAGTGATAGAGTCTGACAAAACCACCAGGACCAAACTAATCCAACTGGTGAGCATCCAAGCAGTATCAGCCACACTAAACACTGCCACAATAGGAACCACAGCATCTAAAGGTAGTCTGTAAACATTATCTCTTCCTCTCTATCTGTCTAGGCTATTAATAGAGCTACTGAAGGAATACCTAATCATAATTCTGTTGGATACTTGGTAGAAATCCTAGATGTTCAAGGTCAAACTAAGGTACAACGTTTAAGGTACAACATTGGCACTTTCCTGCCCAATAAGATCAATATCTGGTCAAAAATTATTTCTCAGTAAAGATTATATTTTTATCCCCCTCTAGCTGGTATATGGGTAAGTCCAAGACATTGGGTGCTTCTGTGTAAATTTCCTTACAGTATTCTTATTGTATATTATGGTATATTACAGTAATCTTATTATATATTATTGGATATTACAGGTATATTACAGATGTAATAGTAATGATGTAATGTCCAGAATTTACACATAGAAGCACCCAAGACATTTGGTTATGTAGTTTTTTTGGATGAATTTCAAACCAGCAATATGAATAGTGTTCTATGGAGAGAACTCTATGGTCTATGGGTTTTAAAGAGATGCCTTATACAGCTAATCATTTCTCTGCCATTATTCATTTTTGGTAGTTACTCTTGATACCAAGCTGTTTCAAGGCTCAATTCTTCACTCCTCTAGGCATTGGAAGTGGCTATGAAGGAGTTTACTTCTACTCTGCCCAACACTGCCACCATGCTCTTGAGTGTGGATAATGACAGCAACAAGACCAGGTGCATGTGTGTGGTTCCCAATGTAAGCATTTTAACAAACTACAACTAAAGTGACCTCTTTTGTACAGTGGAAACTCAGACTATAGGGCCAAAAAAGAAGCATAGCAAAATAATGGCTATGAATATCATTTGGAGTGCAGCCTAATAACTAAAGTCTGTATTCCACTGTACTCAGGCTGGGAAAGCCAACTAGGAAATTCCAAGCCTCACTTTTTTCTTTTGTTTGTGTGCAGTCATTGGCTGAGAGAGGCTTCATGGCCAGTGAGTGGATCAAGGCTGTTGCCACGGAGATGGGTGGAAGAGGTGGTGGCAGTAAGACTTTGGCACATGCTCTAGGTACCAACACAGACAAGCTTACAGAGGTAGTCCAAGTGGCCAAGGAATTTGCCAAAAGAAAGCTACAAAGCAAACAGTTCTGACAATAGAGAACTATTCATGATAAATTGAAGAAGTAGGCATGTAGGAACTGATGATGTATTAAAAAATAGTTTTGTTATTGTGTTAACATATATGTTTATGGCTACAAATCAGCAGGTGGCGAGAGAACAGTGAATTTGAATTTCCAGGGGTGTATGGAGGATTGAAGCTCTTGCTAAAATATTAGCAGGTACTGTATAACATAAGAATGATGTATCCACTTGGTGATGTAAGGAGTAATGGAGATAATACAAAAAAATAATAAAATAAAAAAAGAAAGAGAGTTGGATAAGGGTTATGTGTAAATTAGTCAAGCTGGACAACATGGGTGTCAGGAGGTTTGATGAGAGGTTACAGGATAAGGTGTGGTGTTTATGTCGTAAAGATCAGAGAGGCCTTCCTTTTCATCAAGGTGGAAAAAATAGTCTTTCTCACCAGGAGCCGGTGATAAGTGGAGTACCTGGACTTGCCCTAGATGAATAAAGATGAGGTTAGTTGGGTCCCAGAAGATATGAACAGGTTGGAGGGAATAATAAGCATTGTAGATGATGGGGATCCAATAGTTTACTTCAGAGTTAAAGTATATCTTCACAGAAAGGAAATGGACAGAGACCCAGCTTAACAATGAGGATAAATTCTATAATAAGGGTTTAGGTCTGTGACGACCCTTTACCAACTAGTTATAATACAGGGTGGGCCTCAATTAAGGTATTGGTGGGTGTGTCCATCCACAATAATTGGGTGGATAGTCCAGAACAAGAGACTTCCTTTTATATCATAACCCCACCCATTCATAGAAGCATCTAAGTCAAAGTGTTTGGTAGAGATTAATCTCCATACCTGGTAGAAGTTCCACTTGATCTTCATTTTCTATAATTAGAGAGAGAAGACAGCCATCATAATCCTCTAAGGTTGATGTTGTAAAGGAATCGTGCATTAGAAATCTATCCCTATCTAACAAGTACTTTGTATTAAGTTCAATTATGCAGTACCTATTTATAGTAGTGGTCAGAACCCTATGGTGTGCTGTCTACTTGTTTCTACTAGAGAACCTGCTTAGAGAGGTATTCTCCCTATAAATATATAGAAGAGGTTGTGGTGGACCTGATTAGAGGAGGTTGTGGTGAACCTGCTTAGAGGAGGTTGTGGTCACATGTCATTCATTTAAGTTGGCATGTTAACTACAATCCAACACTGTCAGCTCCAACATGAAGAATTTTCCTTGTAGGAAAATCATCAGAAAATTTGATGTCACTAGAGTCTACTGTCAGCTCTTTTCGATGATTCAGCGGAAGCTATTTGCTGATATTTGTATGTAAAAGTGCTGACTTGGCAATAACCAGGACCCATGCCTCCCTGTAATTATAGTGAAGATTAGTATACATGTACCTATAGTCTCCTCCAGCATGGCTTCTTCCTCTTTTCTTCTTCCTTCTTTGTTCATAGCTTCCACCATAGACTGAAGAGTGGCCATTACTGCATCACTACCACCTCCCAACATCGAACTAGCAACCAAATCAGACGAAACAGTTTTCTCTCCTACCTCTTTTGGTTCAGAAGGAACTGGACTCTCATCCTCGTCCATTGGTACTTCTTCCTTGCCGTCTTTCTCTACACCACCAGGAAACGTCAACATATTTGCCTCCACCACATTCTGTATCAGTTCCATAATTGATAGTGCTGACTCAGCACTGCTTGTCTGTGCCATTGTTTCATCTACGAGACTAGTTGCTGTGCTGTTAGAGTTCAGTGTGTTGTCACCTGTTCTGTGTTCGTGTGCATCGGTTTGTTGCTGAGCCAGTGATGTGGGACCTGTAGTGTCTGACGACAGAGAGAGAGAGGGGGGAGGGGTGGAGCTAGTAGGTGGGGCAGGGGGGTGTTCACTATTCAGTACCAGTACATTGATTGGTCCAGAGTTGCTCCTCAAATGCATTCGATATTTCCCGTTTTTCTAAATAAATGTTAACACAGACATACCTAAAATGAGGACACCACCGTATTGACTAAGGACACTTCAGCGCTATCCCATAACATCAAATCCTTGCTGGCATCCATTGCGTGTTTCTAACAGAGACTAGGTCAGCATCAGTATGGTAAGGGAATATCAAATACAGTGAAACTGTTTAATCAGACCACCTCTGTACATAATTATATAGACCACCCCTTAATTAATAAGACCACCTCATTATATAGACCACTAGGTTGTGATTTTAACCTATTAAGTTCAGCCTAGAGGGTAGTTGGGTGTAAGGGAGAGGTCCATATTGACAAGGGTTAATATACACTAATGAGCCTGTATGGTAAAGGGTGGGTACCACAGTGACTCTTGACCACCTACAGTGGGACCTCTCCAGACAAAATCAAAGTGCTCTGATTCATTTCAGGGGGTGAAGTTAAGCTGTCATCTGGGATATATACAAGTGTCCTTAATACAGAGGTGTCCTCATTTCAGGGGGTTGGGTTTCACTGTATACTGAGGTATACTGAGGTGTCCTCATTTCAAGGGGTTTTTAATAAACAGAATACATGATTATACCTACATGTTCAGCTTTCAACTGTGTACCAGAAGGTGCTTGGATGGCCATCACAGTTCTATCTGTTAACACACATACACACATATCATGACAGTTCAAACAAGAGAAGGAAGATGGATGCTTAGCAGCCAGGGAGTGTTCCTCCACTCTCCTTCTCCATGGGATACCCTGATTCTCCCACACCCACCCCACATGACAACTAGTCTCACACACCCATATAACCATAACTGCTATAATCTTTCCCCTCCCTCCTTTGATTTGTCCCCTCAGAAAATGAATTCCCAATAGGGATAGCCTTCACTCCCTCCATCATGCTTTATCACTACACCAGCAATGCACAGACTGTGCACAATCAGAGGAGGTTAGTTAATGACCTATGTCAGCACCATCCTGAGGAATGTATTTTTGGTGTCTTCTTAACAAGCCCAGTTGGGATAACAGTTCTGGACTTAGGAATCTTGCAGTCCTTTAAGGGGGCGGGTACAAGTTAGTGATGTTTAGTGTCACCACACTAAATACAATAAAATTTTATTATGAAAACCAATTTACAAGCAGTAATCTACATCAATAGCTACAACTAAGACTCCATTACACTTCAGCAAAGTTAGAGCACACAAAAGTGAAATTCTTGGCAGCAAATACAGCGGGGAAATACTTGACACTCAGGGGTCTTCACGTCAGTTCTAGATGCAATGGGCCACTCAACTCCTATTCCATACACCTCAGAGGCTGTATTTAGACCTAGAGCAGGGCTACATGAAAAGATCCAGCGGTTGCTTTACGGCTGAGCGGGATAAAACTGCTGCTAGTTATAGCCCTCACAAGGAGGGACTTGACAGACTTCAATCCACCATAACTACTTAAAAAATCAATGTATTTTTTCATGCCGACCTAGGCCACACTCCCTTTAATAGATAAATATCATACTTACAGTCTAATAGTCAGTATTCTCTAAGGAAACTGACGTGAAGCTGAACCACACCAACACTCAGTAGCCAATGCCCACATAATCAAGGTGAGGTAAGCATGTGCGGGATTTTAGCGGAAAATTGATCGTGATGAGCTATATAGCATGGTCAAAGTTTACTTGCCAGAAAACTGTCCAGTTGCTGCTGCCATAGGACCTTCCTTTATGAGAGTGTAACTTTATTATTAATAAATTCTAGATAGCTATTAAGTAACTTCAAAATAGTGTACCATAATCACTGTAATTTAAGCGACACCCAGACATCGAATTATTTTTCTAGCTCTATACTATGGTGCCACCTCCTTCCTCAATTAGTTTTTCCTGTCGCTTAATTAATTAGAGCCCAAGCGGTTTTTTGTAGTTTTGCTGTTAAAGAGAAGTAGATTAAAAGCTTTTTTACCCCCACTGAAGTCCACACAGCCTTGTAAACATGAAACTCCCTCTGGATACAAACATGAAAGTAGGTGCAACCATCACCAGATACAGCCATGCTGCAACAGTCCATCTTAGCTCTAATTATTTAAGCGACACTCTAATTTAGGTGCCACCCCCAAGTGAGGTGTATTTTTTTGGTCACAATGTAAGCGACAACCTCAGCTGTAATTATTTTTTTGTGGCGCTCTAATTACAGTGAATACACGGTATTATATAAAATCGAATTAATAGAGCGTGAAATTGTGTGGGAGGACTTTATACCCGCCACTTTAATAATAATTATGCTGGCAAAGGTTAAAAGTGCGGACTCAACAATAACATTGACCAACCTCCTCTGGTGTACAATGGAATGTCCATGCAAGATGTGTGATCACAAGTCTCAAATAGTGCCATAGAAACACTTCAGTAACCCAAATACCTCTTTTATGGTCAAGTTTCTAAGTAATCCACTGACCTTTGAATGGTGACAGTCTACTTACATCATCATGAGTCACATAGGCCAACCTGAAATCAGGTCAGTCAAGGGGAACATTTAATACACCAACAATTCACTTGGATATACATATATTCTACTGTGATAGAATTTGGATCACACCCACCTTACCTCCCCACACTTCATCTCTCCACATTTCCTCAACCCTCCCTCCAACTTGCCAACCATTCACTCACTTCACCTCACCTCCCTACACAAATTCCAGTTACTGCTGGTTCTCTCAATTACAAAAAGTACATTTTTGCTTCAGTCATTATATACACAGTCAGCAGTTACAATGCTATAGTTAGCAGTCCAAGACACTACACAGTCAGCACACATAACAGTTACACTGTTAGAGTCAGCAGTCCAGGACACCATTGAATCTGAAAATCTACCTTAACTATTATAGGATATTGGTCATCTGCAGTGTCTTCGGCAAGATTCCGCAAACACTGCTGCATCCTGACAAACTGCTCTTCCAAATGTCTCTCTTCCTCTTCTAAGAGTAGACGTTGGACCTTGAGCTGTTCCAACTGGGCTACTGCATCACTTGTGTTACCAGACTGGCTAGCTCCCCTGCAAACACATGAGGGGAGGGAATAATATCCTTCTAACTTTACTAAAGTTTGAAGGTTTAGCTGGAGAGTCAAACCTTGGTGATATCGTATAGCAAGAAATTTCCGAGGTGAAATATTTTCGTGGTTTTCAATAATAAAATTTATTCGTGGAAAAAAATTCGTGGTTTACAGCTAGGTGCTGTCTCAATTAAACCATAAAATTAAAAGTTCGTGGGTAAAACATCCGTGGTTTTATTTAAACCACGAAAATATTTCCCCTCGGAAATTTCCTGCTATACGGTAGGTGATTCACATAAAAGTTTAGGTCAGGATGTGAGTCAACACCCATGTGACCCACAAAAATTAACAACCTCTATAATTTTCATGAAAATTTTTTTGTGGGTAATAGACACCATTACAAGGTTCATATAAAGCGTACATTTGGGGTGTGCCCACATAAATGGGTGTGGTACTACCTGGGCAGATTTCAAGTTTCTGCTTAGGTGGGTTAGTAGGGGAGGTGTGTTGTAAAGTTAGATTTGGACTCTCTACATCTTTTACAGGTCCTATTCAGCTCCACCATACCCATTATATCCCTGTCCATATTCTTCTACGCTGTTTAGTGGAAGGAACTGACCAAAACTTGGTTATATTTCTCCTACTAACAGCCTGTTAATTAGACTGCAGCCTGGTAGCACTGCCCAGTAAATAGTGCTAGAAATTGCACACACACACACACACACACACACACACACACACACACACACACACACACACACACACACACACACACACACACACACACACACACACACACACACACACACACACACACACAAAATCCCACACACACACACACCCTCACCTGTACTCCCGTGCACACACACAGTACTGTTTACTGGGATCAAAAGGTCAACAATGGTACTCCCAACAAGGCAGGGACAGGGAGGCTGGATATTGTACAGCTTATACGTAACCCCCTCCACTTCCCATCACACAGATTAATTAATAGCCACACCCAGGTCCACCAGACACTAATAAAGACAGAGAGATGGCAAAATGATGGACAATATGGACATCCTCTCAGGACTTGGGGTCAGCAAGTGTGTAAACAAACTCACCATCAAAGATACCTCAGCACAGCCCTAGCCCAAATATAGATACTACTGTACAAACTCAGAGGAGAGGGTCTTCCTATAACAGTACACTACTAGAAGTTGCCAAGAACCTGCATACAATTCCCTTACATATATCACTGAAAATCAAGACAAATAGCTGCTTCAAGGCACAGCAGTTTAACCAGTTCATTTGCTAGCAGGGCTCAATAGGTCTCAAAGTCAAGAATGAAAGTGACCCGAAATTGGTTTTTGTTTACAGAACACCTCTTACCATATATTGGCTTTAACTCTTATCAGACATCTGGTTTTAATTCTTACAAGACATCGGCTTTAACTTTTACTAGAAATCCGGCTTTAACTCTTATCAGACATCTGGCTTTTAACTCTTACCAGACATCGGTTTAACTCTTACCACTGGCTTTAACTAGACATCCGGCTTTAACTCTTGCTAGACATCGACTTTCTTACACTAGACCTTTTCTGATGGTCACTCTGTAAATGATTGACCATGAATTGGACATCAGAGAAACCCTTTACCAAAGGGGTTTAGATAATCTGGAGTTCTACTGTAGTAATGTCTCACAACACACACACACACACACACCTGTCTGTCCTGTCCTGACTACCACTGCCCATGTGGGTCACGTGGCCCTCCTTTTGGAGGGAGCAAGTTCAGCTGCTGTGTTGCTACTGTGAAATCTCTCTCTCTCTCTCTCTCTCTCTCTCTCTCTCTCTCTCTCTCTCTCTCTCTCTCACACACACCCACCCACACCCACACCCACACCCACACACCCACCCACCCACCCACACACACACACACACACACACACACACTTTCCTAAGTCAAGTTGAAATTGACTCCTCAGGAAGTCTATTGGCCATAGAGAAGGCTAATTTTATCAAAACACAAACTTTTAGATTTCACTGGGGCAAGCACCCACTTGTATAAGCTCAAAATGTGCCAAGGTAGCCTAGGCAACAGCTGGGAATTCCCTTAGGGGCCTTCCAGTTGTTAAACAGGAAAAGTCTCCAGGCTGCAGTGTGTAAACAAGCTGAAGTGTGTAAACAAGCTCCACCTAGGACACACAAACCAATCATGTACTCATCCTAAAGTTAAAACAAGTAAAATCAACCAAGGAGGCGAGCATATAAAAGTGGGTGCGTCCACCCTATCTAATGCTGACTCAACATAAACCAGAGTGGGTGTGTTAGTACAGAGTCCAAATGCCTTGGTCTATGATATTTTTCTGCCCCTTTGATGGATGTTTGCATTTTAAAAATGGCCATTGCTAGAAATAGTTATTTTGCTTTGCCAAGAGGTGTGTTCCAGTTACCACCTTCACCAAACCCAACCACCCAAATACTAGTTTACAGTCAGTTCCTCCCTTAAATTTGAAGCTGTCAATACCATACCACTTGCTCTATCCTGTGGGTGAACTACAAGTCCTCACTTCCAGGGATAAACCTAGTGTCTAGATAAACTCAATCTAGTGTGGATGGACTGCCGAGTCCTTACTTCCAGGCATATTAAAGTGTGGATGTAGCACTTACTTCCATTTAATTGTATTCTTTGTCTCCTTCTCTATCAGTCCAATGCCCTCAAGCACATTGGTAATGTCATAGATGCGTCTCTTCTGTTTTACATCCAACATGTCAGCTGCCTAAATGAAATAAACAATTTGAAAGGATTTGCCAATGGTTTGACTGGCTTCCATTTTTCAACATTATTCTGTGGATGAAAACTTCTACTATGGGGAGTTATCCCAACAAAAGATCTCATGGTCACTTTATAGCTCTCACCCATCTAGACTTCCACCTCAAGTCTAGGAGCAACAGGACAAGGAAGTGAGGTCAACACACCATGATAGAGTAATTTACTTACACTGAAGCTGTATATATATCCACAACTTAACTTAGAGGGGGAACTAGCTTGCTATAATGGTAGCCTACCTAGTTACCTTTTTAAGATCGAGCACTCCGCCCTCAGCACCCTGGAGAAGGTCCACAAACTTGGCTGTGAGAAGCCCGAGGGATTTTTCATGTCTGCTCCCTCCATTGTGTATAGGAGAACTTCTTCCGCCCTCCACAACCTCCGTGTCAGACATGGCCAGAACAGGTTTTTGACTTTGGTGCTGTATTCTATGAGCTCTATGATTGGTCAATCGATACCACGTGACTACAACCAACCCACGTGGCTCGAGCGGCCTAAGAGAGAGCTAGCCTCCTGTGAGGAGTACGTACACCGGATCCATGTCTTCTAAGGAGGCGGGGAAGCTGGTTTCTAAACTTCATGCAGTTACCCTCATCAGAAGTGGAATAGGCTGTCCGTACTGGCGAAAGAGAACCTTGAAAGCTCTGAAGTTGACCAAAATGCACAAAACTGTTATTCACAAGAACTGTCCATCCATGAATGCTCATCTAGCATCAGTGAAGGAATTCATTAAAGTCCAACCTGTGATCTTCAGAAATGATGTTAGTAAATCACCAACTGGTGGGGAATACTTCACAGCTTCCAATGGACACTTCTTTGTGAATGAAGAAGACATGAAGGAAGAATCTACTGATGGATTGCAATGAACTTCCATCCATTAATTGAATAGTTTCTATTTGTAAAGCAAAGTTTCTAAATTGGATATAATGTATGACATCATGACTTACAGTCAATACAATTATTTTAAATTGGTAGTGTACTAAGCTTTGTTGGCACACAGAGAATATTACTACAGGAATTATAATTAAAATGTGTAATAATATTACCAAATTTGGTAGTGGGAATTTTCCTTCTCATAGTATGTATAAAGGTAAGATTCTCTCTTGCTATATTCATTTTAGCTAATAGAATGAAGTGCAATAACAATTGCTGTCTTGGTTTCTTGTCAACTTGCTGTGCCTTTGCAGGTGTATTTCTGGTGGTCTCAGCTGTTACATTGATGTTAGTATTCCCACTGATACTACAGCAGCAAGTTGAAGATGTGAGGAGTAAATAAAAAAAATGCTGGATAAAATATCTCTGTTGCTCAAACTAGAAGCATGAACAATAAAAAATGTGTGCATTGAGTTCTTTACAAGTGATAATTCTGGCAAGAAGCTATATTATATGTTACTATTATTATTGTAGAGGCATTGTGTCTATGACTGTGTTAGATTTGCTGTCTAAATATTATATCTCAACCTTTATTGATAGAGAGTACCAATTCGTGTGGGGAGTCCAGTCTTCCAGCAGTTGCAGAATCCTACTCCACCTCTCTTTAAGGACATCTATTTTTTTAATCTCACTAATCCAGAACAGTTTCAAGCTGGAGCAAAACCTCAGCTAGTGGAAGTTGGTCCATACAGCTATAGGTATGAAACTGTACAGCTGTAGCTAATAGTTATAAGGGAAAATGTTGGATATACTTATAGTGTATATATTGTACTGGTCAGAGTTATAGAACTAATGTAACATGCAGAAATGAATCGTTGTGTTTTATGTTTCGAATGCACTTGCTCCAAATAGCTATGTTCTGGAGTAGGTATATGGTTGATGGACAACTCTAATAGCTTCTTTGACCTTCTCCTCCCTCTACAAGTATGGCTTCATTTAAGTGTTATTTAAGTGGTATAAACCAGTAGCTTCCATATTTAGACAGTAGGTTGGACTTCCAAGAATTAACTTGTGCTCAAAAAAATAAAAATAAAAATAAAAATAAAAATAAATAAATAAATAAATAAATAAATAAATAAATAAATAAATAAATAAATAAATAAATAAATAATAATAATAATTCTGTTTTTGTTCCTATTGGATTGTACCTAAGGAAGGGGTATGGCTTTGGCTATTACTTCATGTGTGAATACCTGAAAGCTTTGACTAAAAGTATTCAGACCTATGTGTAAAATGGGGATATTAAACCTAATCTGACTCTAAAAGGGTTTTAATAGCTAGACTATAGTGATACATGACATTATGTTATATTTATAATAGAGAAACACGTACTAAAGATGTGCTGAACATATCATCTGATGGTACTCTACTAACATATAACCAAACACGAATATTTAAGTATAGCCAAGAAACGACAGGAGCAGGTTTGCAGGAGAATGACACTATATGTACCATAAACCTTCCTCTAGTAGTGAGTATATTGATTAACTAGCTATTACAGTAGATCCGGTTAATTTCGCTGTCACTTTAATTTCGCTATTTTCGCGGTAGGTAAAGGAAAGCGAAAATATAAAACTTCAATAATTATATGTACATATTCAAAAGCAGAAATCCCTCCCCACCCAGCAAAAATAAAAAATGTGAATTGCTTCATAATACAAGATTTTATGAGATCAGTGAAAATAAAGTGTCTTGAAAATAACCGGATCTACGGTAATGAGGTTCCATGTATAGCTCTATATAGCTAGTTCTTAGTTTTGTAGTATAAAGGTAATGGTAGTTTTCGTAGAAATGAAGGAGTGGGTACTGGCTTTGGCAGGATTCTAGGAGTAGATAACACTTCAGCTTCTTTGTTGAGCATATCTAGCTACTTGCTTCAGAAAGAGCATCATAAAGAACCTGTACATTACATTCCAAGTCCACTTGTGCCTGCCCACATCTATGGGAAACATCTGAACTGCATATGACTAATGAACTATAGTTATTAGAGAAGCCTATACCCCTATGACATTGTGTATATTATATTCCTGGAGCTTCTAACTAGTGTGTGTCAACCAGAAAATGTAA
The DNA here is from genome assembly GCA_964016965.1 of Diacarnus erythraeanus. Classification (NCBI taxonomy): domain Eukaryota; kingdom Metazoa; phylum Porifera; class Demospongiae; order Poecilosclerida; family Podospongiidae; genus Diacarnus; species Diacarnus erythraeanus. The sequence goes on along the minus strand of OZ024684.1, from coordinate 2,428,154 downwards.
AGGGATGGTAGTTTGGGAAGCACAGACATGTCTATGTTTTATACTTATTTGCATCATAAAAGTACCCATTCCTATAAAGATATTGTCCAACATTTACTAAGAAACGGTTCTTGCATTATTTTAGGCTGCTGTGGCACAGTTAAAGGAAGCAGAAGAAGACAGTAATCTACTCATCAGTACACTCGGAGACAACATTCTCCGTGGAATCTTTAACAGAGCTGATGCTAATCTATATGTTTGTCAACCGCCAACTCCTCTGGCATGGAACTACACAGATGATCTCATTCAGGAACTGAATTCAAATTTAGCATTACGGCTTACAGGAATGAACTATCCTCGTACATTTGTGAGCATTCAGGTTAATGACTCCATAAATGATACCTTTCCAAGTATTATTAACACTGGAGTGAGGAATCTTGATGATATTGGACAGTTTGTACAGTGGAAAGGAAACGAAGGCTCGATAAACATCTGGCCCAATGGAATGGGAGCAAATGATGTTAATGGCACTGAAGGATTGATATTTCAACCCTTTCTTAGTGAGGATACTGCTCTAGAAGTATTCTCAGATGATGCATTACGAACATTTAGACTCATTTACACAGATCATTTAGAACTAATGGGAATTAGAGTATTCAGATACCAGATCAAAAGTTCTACATTTGAAAGTGCTTTTACAAATCCAGAGAACATCAGGTGGGGTTCTTGGAATCCTGATGGTCTGATATTTCTTGGTCCAACTCAAGATCCTGTAGTGCCTGTATTTGGCAGTAAACCTCATTTTCTGGATGGAGATCCTGTGCTGAGGGAAAAAGTGAGTGGATTAGATCCTGATAGAGCTGTTCATGAGACTGTTGTCCATATCGATCCCTTGACTGGAGCCAATGTACAATTTGAGATCAAACTTCAGATTAATGCCCAAGTAAACCAGTCCTCTGATTATCCGTAAGTGATTAATTGAGAGATATATAGTTTTTAGAGGTATGTCTCTCTAATATAGCCAGTTGGTTGATCATATATACCTTAATAAAATTTATCACCATTATTATTATAGCTAGTAATAGGTTAAGTATTAGCAATAGGGTATTATGAGTTATGATCTTTAAAAAGCTTGGAACCCAAATATAGCTACCATTTATAAAAGAGCTACATTTGGGGCATTGAATAAGTTTCCAAGAGCATGGCTTAGCCCTCTATGAAGGTAAACAATGAGTGAAATCCTCTGTATGATGTGACGTGATGTCTAGTAGAATTGTACATCTTGTTGCCAAAACATTTCATGTATCTATGCCTTATTAATATTCTGCCTGCTAATATTGTACTCTTGTAATAACATAATAGTTAATAGTCACTGCTCTAAAAACGGGAATTACTAAAAATAGTACCCGTTAATAGTTAATAATGATGTAATGCTCTTGCTTACAGTCAGGGTTTCATCTACTGGGGGGGGGGGGGTAGGGGGGGAATCTTCCCCCCCCCCCCCAAACTTATGTTAAATGAATAGTTTGCAGGTTTTTTGTCCTTTCCAGTACTGTAAAATAGAGTCTAAACATTCACAGCTCAACTTCTCGGGTCTCTCAATGCTTATGCACATTGCCTGATTTAGTCTAGGATCTCCCAGCCTGTTTCTTAAGTGGGTTTTGATTAGCTTCATATTACTAAAACTTCTTTCCAATTAAAAGTGGGTGTGGCTCACTTCGCTCGCCCATATCTTCCCCCCCCCAAACCAAAATTTCTAGATGAAACCCTGACAGTAATAACCTAATTCAGAGTTCAGAACTACTCTGCAAAATTAAAATCTCAATGCATAATTATTTTTGCAGCCAACTTGAAAACATCAATGGCACAGTGTACTTTCCAATCTTATACATCAATGAGGTATGCTATAATAATTACAAGTAATGTATGATCGTATAATTATGCCGTTATGTAAACCACAGCGAAGTGTTCTAACTCCAGAATACTCTGATTTCTTATTGGATAATGGACTAAGAGAAGCTTACTTATTTATGACCCTTGTGCCAATAGCATTTGGAATTATGTGTAAGTATTGCAGAAATTGTAGCCAGCAAGATCTCAATAAGGTTTGTGAAATGGTATTATGGAGATAACAGCTATTACTATGAGGTGAAAATAACATGAACATACCATTCCACATTATGTATACAGCATCTATTAGGACCTAAATTATAGATCCATCTATTCTCCCACTCACACACACACACACACACAGTGTTTGTTGCTGGTATTTGCTTCATTGTTGCCTTGATATCACTCATCTGCTGCATTAAAAGAACTTGCTTTACACCACATAAATCAGAAATGTTTATGACTAAACATCACGTTAGTACAAGCAACGGTGAGACCAGAGAAAGATCAACTCCACTTTAAAATCTACTCAGGTAGATTTAACTACCTTCATAAGATCATAAAATCATTTATAATTATTATCATTTTGCATGGATTGTGGGTCTTGAAGAGAGAGGTGAGGTGATGATTGTTATCACTGTTGTTGTAGTCATTATGTGACTGGACCCATAGGCGCGGCGGTGGAACCATGGGGGCAGTGCCCTCATTCTAAATTCAATGGCATCACAATTTTACACATAAGGACATATAATATTATTAAACTTGTTATTCCTGTTTCTAGGCAATCAACCGAAAATTGATACCACTCAAATAGTAATTGACTGACTCTAAGCAGCTGCATGTAGCTGAAAATAATTAGTGCTGATAGTTTTGTTTTTGTTTTTAGCTGTGTTACAGCTGCTAGCTGCTATTTCAGAACCTAGATAGTTTCCTAGATCAAGGTAACCTGCTAAACTACACAGAATATTCCAGATCAAATTGATTTTGAACTTGAACACTAATATAATCCCCCCCCCCCCCCCCCCACCAGATATGTAAAATGGCATTGAGTGTGGTTATCAGAGAATTAACACTCTTGACCACAAATCTAGTTGACCTGCCCCCATACTCAAAATCATCTTCCTCTGCCTATGCCAGTGGAATATACTTTGTGGCTTACCTTTGAACATTTTTTAGCTTGAGAATGTACTTGGTGAGTGTACATAAGTAGAATTTGATAAAGACAATATCAATGTGTGAATCAGATTCATTATGCTACTATATATTTTTAGGAAGCTTATACAATAACAATGTAGCTGAACCTTGACCTCAGAGACCCTTTACCACACCGTGTACATGCGTGTGTAGAAAGCATGACAATTAACCTATTTGATATGGCAAGTGCTATTCTGCTGGATTAGCCACTGCTTAACAACAAATGTTATCTTTCATCAGCTGCAAGTAACCATGTGATGGCTGATGTGAGTTCATGTGCTTACATTTATGAGCCATAACCACTACCACCACCTAGCATAACCACTACCACCACCTAGCATCACACCAGAGGGATAGGAAATATAGGGGCTCTGGGAGGCTGGAGCCCCCATAAAAACAATGAATTATAAGGTCATGTTGTGTAATATGGTATAATTTATTATAGTGGTCCCTGGATTATAAAACCCCTGCATTCAAAGACCACCTGCCATATTAGATCATTTTCTAACGTACCAATGGTTTTACAATTATTATATTTAACCAGTGTTAAAAGACAACCTGCAATTCTAACTTTATCTGGATCCTCACATACTCCTCTGTGTGATCCACCTGGCCTATTCTGCCAGGATTATGCTCTCTCATTTTGTTTGCCTATTCCACTAGCATAAATTGGGACAGCTTTATACCTGTTCCTTACACCTTGGTAGATAATATGAGATAATCCAGCTAGTTGCCAACTTTTGCTGATGGAAGACAAAATCTGGGAATAGGTTTACCACACCCATTTAATCTTGGTCACAACAACACTACCTACACTAGTACTCTGGCCAATATTTAAAAACTTGTTCACAATAGCTCAGGGGTGGATCCAGAATTTTTGAAGGGGGGGCTAACTGCATATGAATATTGGAGGACCCCCCCCAGCCAGGATGCGAGTAGCTACAATCTGATGATACTTTGATAATAATAATTATTGCACATAAAAAAGACTTAGTTGGCTGACTAGAAACTGAAGAAGTATGAGAACCAGAAGCAGTTGTAGTAATGCTAGTAAGTGAAGTTTCATCAGCACTAAAAAATATATATCACAAAAGTCTTCATGATAACAATGAGATATACTTACTTGATGCTAGAGAAATATTGCCAGGTTTTTAGAACAGGACCCTCGCTTTACAGGAGGTTTTTGTGTTTTGGAGGCTCATTTAGACATAATTCTAAATACAGCTGGCTCTAGCTAGCTAAGGAAGATAGTAAGTACATTCATGGTACAGTGTCAATGAACATGTAATTAATTGCTAAAAGTATGTTACATATCTACAGTAGTTTTTATGACTAGCTCTCACACTATCATTCATCAGTATATACATAGACAATGACATTTATGAATATCATTAACTAACTTGTAGGGGGGTGGGGGCCTCCAGCCACCAAAGCTCCCCTTCCCCCCCTCCTGGATCCTAGTAATTTGTGTATGTGTACAGTAAATGGTAGAACTACAGTAACCAGAACCACAATGTAAAAACAAGGATGAGCAGAACTATCAAAGGAAACTATTTGGTAACCAAGTGTAACAGTCAGCAACCCTTGGAATTACTATTTACCGTTAAACACTTCATTTAACATCTGTCTAGCAAAGACAGTTGAGTGTACATAGCTTTGAAAACAATAGTCATTGTCTCTTTAATGATATTCATAGTACTGTTGAATTAATAGGTGGGTGTGACCTGCCACTGAGGAGCAGCTTCTATGTGTAAATTCCTTACATTACATCATTACTACCTAGTGGCTTGCTTTTGGCATTTTTTAGCTCAACAATGTATGGTTGCTAACCAGGCTTTGATAAAAACAACATCAATGTGTGCACACGGGGTACATTCTTATTGCATATTATGGTAGATATTAGCTAGTAACAGTAATCTTATCATGTAATGATGCAATGTAAGGAATTTACACATAGAAGCACCCTAGCTGAGACTATTTTCTAGGGTAGAGGTGCAGGATTATATATGTATATTGCAGTTAGTGTTTTATGCAACCTTCATCTCGTCACAGAAAGCTACGCTCCAAGCATGCAACTCGCGCGGGGGGGGGGGGGGCGTTGTCAGCACGTACACTATGCATAATAATACCGGTAGCTGTATGTACCCTGTAGGCCTGTACAGATCTGCACGAAGGTCGGTAGACAATGTACGCTACTAGTGGCTCCAGCTGTTTACTCGTGACCTGCCTGCTCTGGCTGGGCTTACACCGGCGAGGAGTTGAGGGTAGGTTCAGTTCTCAACTAGATAGTTTGTATAATATTAGGGGTTACTGCGAAGCCCAGCCAATAAAAATAGCCCTTAGGTGTCCCGTAACTTTATACTGTCTTAACTGAGGACCGAAAAGGTTAGCTGTGCACATAAATGATATAGTAAAGGGAAGGCCTAAAATAACTATCCCAGCTGAGGTATAGCTAGCCAGAGGAAAAACAGAAGCAATGTAAGAGAGCCAGATAATAGCTACCTTTCTCAGAACTCAAAATTAACCTAGGACTTGTTGCACTTTGTTCTAAGCTATAATATAGTTGCCTGAAGACCAAACCCGCTAATAAGTAAGTGAGCTGTGTAATATAGTAAATGTGTAATGGTCATCATCATGTGTAAATGGGAATTTGACATAAGTAAACACATTAAAAGGTGAATTCAGGAAGGGGTGTGGTGGTCAAAAGATGGATGATTAATTTGTATTTCTAGCTAGTGGAATAATAACTATAGATTGAATTGCTTTAGTTTTCAGACTTTTTTCTTCAGCTTCATCTGATAATTCAAAGTTCCTTTATTAAAACTCATCAACACTTTTGTTCACATCCACATTTTTTACAACCATTAGGGATAGGTTGGGGTGGGAGTGGGGGGGAGGGGAAGGATGTACACTTTTGAGTTACGATCCTTTGAAATAGCAAGAAAGCCTGGAGAGAACAACTATATATATCTAGAAATTTCTGGGGTTAAGTATAAGTGGCTGACTTCTGGAACATCAACAATTTAAGGTGTAGATATACCAGGTGATGGTTAAAAAGTAAGCATCTCATAGCATAAAAGGAAGCTACAATGCTATTAGCTGTAATTGAGAGAAGATTGTATAAGAACTCCTCATGAGCTTCATCTACCCACAGAATCATCAGTGTAAGTTGATCCTTGTTTGATACATCAGTGGTTTCATGACATCTACGATTCTTAAAAAGGTGAATTATGAATGTCACCAACGTGCTTCCAATTTCATTCTGGTTTTTGTGATGTGAACCTTTTCTCAGCACTTATCAAGGGATTATCTTCTGCCCTAAGATGAAGAAGGTGTATGAGATTGGAGTATTCTTCATCATAGAACATCACTAGAAAGTGTATACTAGAGATAATTACCTTGAAAATATGTCTCTAGCTATCTTTATGTGCTAAACTTGAGAGCTCATCAATATCTGGTGCTGATCTTGGCAAATAATTTCAGCTTCAACTGCTTCAATGTGAGTTTTAGATTCTTTGAAAGCTTTTTCAGGTATAACATTTAGATGCTACATTTTGACTAGCCATTATCCTGTTGGTACTCATAACACGGGCTTCATCATAATGAAGAAAAGGCCAATATGATGCTTAAAATTGCGCATAACACGGGCTTCATCATAATGAAGAAAAGGCCAATATGATGCTTAAAATTGCGCAAAGTTGAAATCTTTATACCAATATGCCTTCTTTAGAAATTTGAAAGAGCAGGAAGTATGATATTATGATTATCTGGAGCAGGTTCTGTTTGTGGCATACCACAACTTGTTTAGCTGAACCTCAAACAAGGCCTATCAACATTAGCATTCCAATGTATTATACATCATATATGGACATGACATGTCAGTACACTGTATAACAGCCTTAAAAGGTTGTGTACACAGGCACAACTGTGTACGCAAGGTCACTGCAATATGCTGAGAGACTTAAAAACCAATGATGGCTCAAAAAGTGGTCTGGTTAAAACCAGAACAACATAGCCGGTTGATATAACAAATTAATTTCAAGTGTCCCTTTCAGTAGTACTTAGACTGACATTAAATTACGTGTGTATGCATGGATCATAATAGTGGATGCTTATTGGGAGTGGAGTATTAATCAGTACTGTAATGGGTGTAGTAAGGCCCTGTCTCTATAGACCCCTTGCCTCAGTGGGTGCGCAATGAATGTCACATGCAGTGACACACCCTAACTCGAGCGTGTAGGGCAAAAGATTTTAGGCTGTTAGTAAAGACTTCTGAGTATTTCCTATTGCTGGACTTAAAGTGGTATTTACAGAAGTTGAAAATAGACTAGTAGGAATTAGCTACCTGACCCATATAAATTATATAGCAGAAAACCAGATGATGGTAGCAGATGACGTGATCTTTATACTTACCTGATAGACTCTATATGGAAGTTTTTACAAGAGAAAAACTAAATCATTGGAAGCCTATAACTATTTCTTTTCAGGAGAGTATTGTAGATTATTGTAAATTTTAATAATAAGGTAACAGTATTATAAATTTAAAGTTGTGATAAAGCAGCAATAGCTTCATAGGACGGAAGTCCTGTGTAAAGTCAGGTCTTGTCACAGCTACTATCCAGCATGGCTGCAGGGCTCTTATGTTTACAATCCAGCATGACTGCAGGGCTCTTATGTCTTTATGTTTACAATTTTTCTTCAGCCAATCAGGTTGATGCTGCACAACCACTTCCTTAGATTCATCAAGGGACTGAAGAGTTTCTTCAAGGGTCTGAACTGTTTCTCTAAGCATCTCTACCAAAGTAAGTACATCACTTGGGTAGTCAGCTAGTAGCTACTGCTTTGTCCTCTGAGCAATAGAATTAGCAATTGGATATTCAGTGTGACCAATGCTTGTTTCAACTTGATCACTCTGTTCTTGTCTTCTCATTAATCTTCCCAGTCTTTGATTACTACTAGCCTGTGTACTCCTTGTGAATGCAAATATATAATCTAACATGAAGGCTTCCATAGAAACTGTAGCTAAAACACTAATAATGTACTACCTAGCTAGATACAAACCAACAGCTAGTTAGCTACATTGAACAAGCTTAAAATGAAATGAGCACTACAAACTCTGGAGTGAAAGTTAGGCTGCTGTCCCATCCGTTTAATAGCATCGACCCAGGCCTTTCTTCTGTCAGGATCAATAAAAAAATCTGTACATCTTCATTCCCTTCACTTTGCTGTAACGCTCAGTGTAGCCAATAGCACAGCAACTTGATGGCATAATCAGATCTCCATAAAGACCAAGCTTCTTTTTGCCCTACATGAAATAAATCACGTGATCATTGGTTAGCCACACCCTCTAGAGGCAAGGGGTCTATAAAAGTGCCACTTTTTTGCTACTTTCAGGTTTGTCAACTCGTCTTTGTTAACTGCTCTACAAGAAGTAGGACCATATTATTTTTCTGACAGATCATTCCAACTTCAGTGGGCGGGGTTCAAATTATACCCATTATATTGTCTTAGGGTATCAAATAATTCATATTTCAGAATACTAATTTGGAAAATGAGAATAAATGGCTTGACTGTTTACAAATCTTGTAATGTCATTGGATCCTCAATTTGCACCAGCCTCTCCTTGAAACTGTGTTTAGCTTTATGACCCTCTAATGCCTACATTTGTGTTACTTGGGTCCCAGAAATAAAACCCCCTGAGTGTTTGAAGACCCTGAGTGTGATATATAAATCTCTCATTTGTGGGGTTCACTTTCCTCACCCCATAGCTAATGGTTGTTACGCATCCTTTCCATGCACACTCACCCCCACAATGAATTATTCTAATGATGATAATAATTGTAGATATTGATCTGAGTGGTCATCAGGGGGGTAGGAAAGGGGGGTTCAAAGGGTACTGCAGCACTCCTGGTTTTTTTGTGGTTGTGCCAATGGCATGCATTTCTTTTTTGTTAGCACCCCTTTATTCAAGTCTGTTCCAGTTGACTTGTGTACGCTTCAAGTGCTTAACATTTTGGAATAACATGTTTATTTCTATAGTTGGAAAGTTTTCATACTTTATTAGAGTTTTTTGTTGTTGTCGTTTTTGTGGCTTTTTATAATAATTATGCCCCCCACTATACCTCAAATCATCTTCCTACCCCCCTACAATGTATTATTACTGTGTCAGGGGAGGCTATAAAGATGTCAGTATTTTATAATTATAATCCTGTTCATTAGAGAGGTCCATATTCACTGTTTAAGCAACTTAAGACTTTCACCACTACTGCAACTCTTCCTAAATTTTAGTTTCAAGAACAATTATAGATAGTGTGTGAATATTTCTTTAATCTGTCTAATGTATGTCTTTACTTTTTCTCCCCTATAGCTACTTTTGTTGTAGGCAGTCTGCCTAATCTACAGCATGGCATAGGGGGCACCTTTGAGATTCTCTCAACTACTCGTATTCGTCTTAATGATTTCTCTTATGATGGACAAGGTCCAGGTATATTATTTTAATGATAGAATGAAGATCAAGTACTATTAGTGTTGAATAAACTGCTTCCATGCTCTGCTAGAAAATAATAATTTAGCGTGTGTTATTTTAAAGGTTCTAGTATACCACATCTTAGTATTGGATTTCATAATTTAATCAGTATAACTGCAAAAATTTCAAATTTTGTATGCATAAAGAGCTAAGTAAACTCAAATGTTCTTTCAACCTACCAAAAATCAGACCCTTATGCAGGTTTTATTATTATTATTATTATTATTATTATTATTATTATTATTATTATTATTATTATTATTATTATTATTATGGGTAATCCCCCTTTGATGTTCATAGACAGATTCAGTAAATTTAAGTGACTAGCTGTTCTAAGGGAAATTATCGATCTTCCTAGTATTTTTTCACTCTACTTTAGCTTTTTGCCACGAAAGGGTTGATTGAACAGCTCTGAGATGCACTCCAACTGAGGAGAGACTTATAAAATAGTGGATTGGCACTTATTCATTCAGAACTAAATGTAGATGATGTGTTTCCTTTAAAAACATCCACAAAATTTGAGTTTGTTATTTGTGCTTTTATTAAAAGGGATATAGTCATTAAAAAAGTGGGTGTAATTTTTATGTGGGGGTCCTCTAGTAACTCTCCTTATCCTGGGAAGGACCTGCCAGGTATCATTTATTAATACTGTGGAATCTAGATTGTATTATCTAGGTCAATGCATTTTTGGATAAAAATGTTCACTCATTATTCATACAATTTTGTTTTAGAATGTTACCAAATTGGTGAGTAGTATACTTATTTATTTATTTTTTTTTTTGATCTTAGCTAAAAGCTTATGCATTGACTTAGAGAAGGTCACACGGGTGTAGCTATCCTTATAATGAAGTTCTTTACCTTTGAAAGTCAAATATTTGGCTAGGAAGAAAGAAATATGTACATGGCAACCATAGGTTCTTGCTGAATAGTTGTGGTTTTTGTTATGTAATCAAAGACAACAGTGTATGTATAGCTCGACTTTACATGTTGAACTAAAATTCCAAAAGCTATAGCTTACAATCTGTTCTCTCTACCTATACTAGCATCTGCATAAAGTATGTCACACTAAGGCACGAGTGCCTGTAGGCTATGTATAGGACAGACAAAAGTATTGTATTGCACCATATATTCCCCCTGGCACTCATCAGTCTATGGATGCCTATGCTAGGTGAGAAGAAAGGACAATTAGTCATCAAAGTATATACTACAAGAAGATCTACACATCCTCCCTGCTCTGCTAGCAAATGATTTATGACAATTATTTCCTTAAGGTTTTCAGTCATACTTTGTGCTACATTTTTGTGGTATCAAAACTTCACTCCCTTGTACTCATTCTAGCAGTAGTAGAGAGTATACCAGAACCTTTATAGTTTGTGTAGTTCTTTCATAGATTCCCGAATCTTATGTAGGTAGCATTATAATTAATTAGCATGTTTAGTGAAATTCCTATACAATAGCTTGTGTATTGCTAATCAAGTTTGTCAGTTTAACAGCACCTAAAAAAGAGTTTATTAGTGTTTGATATTTCAGACTTCAGTTGGAATCAAATTGAATATCCCTCCCTGTATATCTCATGACACTAATGAGGTTATCCCTACAGCATGGGATGAACCTACACAGTATATCAAAGACCTTTGAAAGTATCACACATGAAGAGTATCTGGTAACAGTGCAATACCCTATTTAGACTTTGCAAGAAACAGCACAACAATAGTTATTAACCTATTACTGGCACTACATACAGTTGGGTCTTTTGAAGTACTGCTCTTTATAATGGAGGGCAAAACCATAACAGCAATACAAGAAAACAAAAGTTAATTATTTACCTTCATGGAGGCTAGTACATACAGCTACACTTCTCCCAGAAACTTGATTCAAGTACCAAAATGTAGCTCTCTCAAAGAGTTTTCTAATGGACTATTTAGTTTCAAAATAGGTATTTTTCTAACTTCCAATGTCAAGTGTGTACACCCTATCTCTCCAAATGTTTGGTTTGTGTATATTGTTGTAGAAAGCATAATTTGAAGGGAGGAAATGTGAGTGTTATCAACACTTAGAGTTTCTTTCTATGGATATATCACACAAGCCAAATTGTTGGGAGTAGAGCGTGTACACTTGAGTTATAATCATTGGCATTTTTAGACTTTAAGTATAGACCATCAGAAAGCTCTTTGGGAGAGCTAATCTTTGGGAGTACTATGTGTTACTTAGCTAGCACTCTGTGAAGGTAAAAATTTAATTTTCATGCCAAAGTTCTCCTCTAGACCTTCCTTGTCAGAGAATGGTAGCAGTTCAGATGGTATAAGTAAGATATTTGTATAATTTTCCTCTGATGTATTATACAAGAGAGAGGAAAGCATTTCTTGGAAATGAAGGGATGGATGAAGTCAGATATAAACTAGAGAGGGATGGATACTTGTAATAATATGAACAGACTGCACAAGAAATGGTAGCAGTTTAAATAGTATAAGTGACATACTAAGTTGATGTACCTCATATACTTAAGGTGTTACTAATCTCTATCCTTGTGTCTATATGCAGGTGCATTTCTGTACTACTACCCACCTGGTGTTCCAGTGGATGCTGATAGGAGGACTTCTCAGGGAATCAAGATACCCCTACCATCTCCAGCGTAAGAATATTTATATGGTAAAACAGTCTAGGGAGTGTCTTGATTAGATTGGGTCGATGGACCAAGGTCCCATTGTGACCAAGCTTTACAGAGACATTCCAATACTCTATGTACATATTATGTAAAAAGTAATGAATAGTGTTTGTCCTTGTAGCTGAAATAGAGTTAATTTAGATGAAAGGGAAGGATTAATGATAGAGGTAATTTTCTCTCTAAGTTTTTCTAGTTACACACAGTATTGTTTAGTCATGACCTCATCTGTAAATGTAGATCAGATCTAGTAGCTATATATACACTGTTTGTTTTCTCACATTACTGTAGTGTTTATTGTGTATATAGGGGAGACAACGAAGGTGCCTTAGCTCTAGGTCGAAGATACAGGAGTGAAGATTTGACTTTTGACCTTCCCAGTGGGACAGATGTCTGTGATATAGCCACCTTTACTATCTGGTGTGAGGACTTTAGTGTCTTTTTCACTAAAATTGCTATAAGCCCAAGGGAAAATTTTTTTGTAAGTTTTACTACTAACCACCTTATCTAAGTGTTTTCTGATAGTAGGAGGTTAAATTGTATAATTATAGTGATGACAATGAACCCAAATATTTATAGTTGTGGTGGTAGGGTGTGGTAGGAGGATGGGTTAAGGATTTGGAGTCAAGTTTAATAGAAATTTGGTATCTTTCCTGTCTTCCCAATTTTTTTGAGAGAGAAACCATCCTCAATTAATGTGTTGAGTCCTATATCTTAGACCTTCTACCTAACTATTGCTCATTCTTATCAGCCCCCATTTTTGTTCCTAGTATGCTACCCTGTTGATTAAAAACTTCCTATTTTATAAGGTCTCTTAATTGTTGAATGCCCTTATGATTTCATCGATCTACTTAGAGTTAAAAATCAAAGTCCAGACTTCTTATCCCCCCATCTATAAAGTCATCTGTACTGTACTGTTCTTAGAAAACAAGTTGTGTGCAAAAAATGTGCTGGAAGCATTTGGATTAGTTCTGTAAAATTGGACCAGAACATAATTGTCAGTGTTTAGAAGGGGTCTATAAGAGAAAAGGCTCTAATTGAGTATGACATACACATACATGAATATTGTATTCATATTGCAGGCCTCAGAAAGTCCATGTACTCTAATTGTGAGTTAATAAAGAAGATGCTGTATTGATTGTTTTTCATGTAGTCTGTAATAGTCTAAGTGTTTAAACTTAATCAAAGATAATTCTAGTCCTGAGCCTATTATTATTAATTTTGGTGTTAAACTTCATCAAATTTAATATTGCTACAGGTACCAACCACTACCCCTCCTCCAACCACTCCAACCACTTCCCCTCCTCCAACCACTACCCCTCCTCCAACCACTACCCCTCCTCCAACCACTCCAACCACTTCCCCTCCTCCAACCACTTCCCCTCCTCCAACCACTACCCCTCCTCCAACCACTACCCCTCCTCCAACCACTTTCCCTCCTCCAACCACTCCAACCACTTCCCCTCCTCCAACCACTCCAACCACTTCCCCTCCTCCAACCACTTCCCCTCCTCCAACCACTCCAACCACTTCCCCTCCTCCAACCACTTCCTCTCCTCCAACCACTTCCCCTCCTCCAACCACTTCTTCTCCTCCAACCACTTCCCCTCCTCCAACCACTTCTTCTCCTCCAACCACTTCCCCTCCTCCAACCACTTCCCCTCCTCCAACCACTTCCCCTCCTCCAACCACTTCCCCTCCTCCAACCACTTCCTCTCCTCCAACCACTTCCCCTCCTCCAACCACTTCTTCTCCTCCAACCACTTCCCCTCCTCCAACCACTTCCTCTCCTCCAACTACTTCCCCTCCTATAGGTAAAATATGATAGCAAGTGTAAGCAGTTAGCTAGTGTTTCATAGAGGATAAGGCTTAACCATATCAGCCTTGTAATAACTTCTACCTGAACTGACCTTTCTAGACATTGATAGCAGTAACTTATGCAAACCTCTCTACTTAGCTATATGATAGATATTGTCATCCATATTACATTACATTACATATTACATTATATTACATTTATTACTGCATTCTTACATTACATCATTGATTGACTCCTGTCTAGCTAGACCACTTCTGTTTTATTGAATTTAACATCTCAACTGTAAACTACCTTTGCTTGTTTCAGGTCATAAAGTCTATATACCATTTGGTTGTTTCTCCATAGCCCAGAAAAAGGCATTTTCTTGATTTTGAGTTCTACTTTTGTCTTTTTTTTTTTTTTTTTTTTTTGGCTACAAGCCAAACACATGTAGATGTTCAATTCTGGGTTTCTTTTTCATCTGTACTTCAAATAGAGTCATATCTTTAAGAGCTTTTCTAGGGTTTTATTATAAATAGAGTCAGTTTAGCACCAACAAACATAGAACACTCTCTTGACAAGAATTCTATTCACATTTCAGTGACACTTTGGTGTCAATACTGTATGCTCATGACATATTATACCCTCAGACTTCAAATAGTCGTCAAAATTGGTGGACACATATTCACCTCTGTTATAGGGTCTTGAGCTTTTTGTCAACTTCTCAACTAGAGCCATTCTTATTGGGAAATGTTTGAAAATGACACCTGTGGTGCTTGCCTTTGGTGCATGTCTCACAGAAATCAACCTTTCACTAACTTTTCTCATGTAAGCCTTTGGAGATTTTGTACATCAAGATGTCCATACCATGGATGCCACCCACATTTTTTGCCACTTTCAGGCTTGTCCACTGTCAAACCTGTCTTTGTTAACTGCTCTACAAGAAGGAGGACCATATTATTTTTCAGGCACAGATTATTCCAACTCCAGTGGGCGGGGTTCAAATTATTATACTTATATTGCCTTAGGGTATCAAATATTTCAGTATTACAATAAATGAGAATAATGGCTCGACTGTTTACAAGTCTTGTAATGTCATTCATTCTTTAACCACATGCTCATTTGCATCAGCTTCCCCTTAAAACTGTTTATGACCCTACATTTTGTGTTACTTGGGTCCCAGAGAGAGACTAATAATATGAGTAATCACTACAGCTGGGGAGGGAGGGAGGGAGGGAGGGAGACAGAGGTAACCCCACAAATGAGAGATTTTATTATCATGCTCATGGTCTTCAAACACTCAGGCTCAGGGTTTTTTATTTAATAAACATGACTAACATAACAACTGAACATTTGAAAATACAAGTTACTAAGATAATTGTTTTTTTTGTTTGTTTGTTTGTTTGTTTATAAGGCTAAATAAAGGCTATTAATAAATGCAACACAAACAAAAATAATAATAGCTAATGGTTGTTACACTATTTTCTCATTTTAGGACTTTTGTCATGATCCTTTCCATACACACTCACTCCCACAATGAATTATTCTAATGATAATATTATTGTAGATATTGATCTGAGTGGTCATGTATTAATGTATGTACTGTGTCAGGGAAGACTATAAGGTTGTCAGTACTTTTGAACTCTATGTATAATCCTGTTTATTAGAGGTCCATATTCACTGTAATTTAAGCAATACCAGGAAATGAACATTAAAACTTAAGACTTTCTAACTCTATTATTTTTTTGTGGTGATTGAATTAGAACAATATTATAGATAGTGTGTGAATATTTCTTTAATCTGTCTAATGTATGTCTTTACTTTTTCTCCCCTATAGTTACTTTTGTTGTAGGCAGTCTGCCTAATCTACAGCATGGCATAGGGGGCACCTTTGAGATTCTCTCAACTACTCGTATTCGTCTCAATGATTTCTCTTATGATGGACAAGGTCCAGGTATATTATTTTAATGATAGAATGAAGATCAAATACATTAGTGCTGCTTCCATGCTCTGCTAAAAAATAATATTTTAGCATGTTACTCTGTTATTTTAAAGGTTCTGGTACCACATCCTAATATTGGACCCTAATGCTTAGTTTGTGTGTATTGCTGTAGAAAGCATAATTTGAAGGGGAAAATATGAGTGTCAACTCATTAACACTTAGAGTTTCTAATCATACTTTCTACACAAGCCAAATTGTTGGGGGTAGAGCATGTACACTTGAGTTATAATCATTGGCATTTTTAGTATAGACCATCAGATAGCTCTTTGAGAGAGCTAATCTTTGGGAGTACTATGTGTTACTTAGCTAGCACTCTGTGAAGGTAAAAATTTTATTTTCATGCCAAAGACCTTCCTTGTCAGGGAATGGTAGCAGTTCAGATGGTATAAGTAAGATATTTGTATAATTTTCCTCTGATGTATTATACAAGTGAGAGGTAAGCATTTCTTGGAAATGATGAAGTCAGATATAAACTAGAGAGGGATGGATACTTGTAATAATATGAACAGACTGCACAAGGAATGGTAGCAGTTTAAATAGTATAAGTGACAAGTTTTTCCTCTGATGTACCTCATATACTTAAGGTGTTACTAATCTCTATCCTTGTGTCTATATGCAGGTGCATTTCTGTACTACTACCCACCTGATGTTCCAGTGGATCCTAATAGAAGCACTTCTCAGGGAATCAAGATACCCCTACCATCTCCAGCGTAAGAATATTTATATGGTAAAATAGTCTAGGGAGTGTCTTGATTAGATTGGGTCAATGGACCAAGATCCCATTGTGACCAAGCTTTACAGAGACATTCCAATACTGTATGTACATATTATAATGAATAGTGTTTGTCCTTGTAGCTGAAATAGAGTTAATTTAGATGAAAGGGAAGGATTAATGATAGAGGTAATTTTCTCTCTAAGTTTTTCTAGTTACACACAGTATTGTTCAGTCATGACTTCATCTGTAAATGTAGGTCAGATCTAGTAGCTATATATACACTGTTTGTTTTCTCACATTACTGTAGTGTTTATTATGTATATAGGGGAGACAACGAAGGTGCCTTAGCTCTAGGTCGAAGATACAGGAGTGAAGATTTGACTTTTGACCTTCCCAGTGGGACAGATGTCTGTGATATAGCCACCTTTACTATCTGGTGTGAGGACTTTAGTGTCTTTTTCACTAAAATTGCTATAAGCCCAAGGGAAAATTTTTTTGTAAGTTTTACTACTAACCACCTTATCTAAGTGTTTTCTGAAAGTAGGAGGTTAAATTGTATAATTATAGTGATGACAATGAACCCAAATATTTATTGTTGTGGTGGTAGGGTGTGGTAGGAGGATGGGTTAAGGATTTGGAGTCAAGTTTAATAGAAAGTTGGTATCTTTCCTGTCTTCCCAATTTTTTTTTTTTGAGAGAGAAATGTGTTGAGTCCTATATCTTAAGCCTTCTACCTAACTATTGCTCATTCTAATCAGCCCCCATTTTTGTTCCTAGTATACTACCCTAATTAAGAATGTCCTATTAAATTGTTGAATGCCCTTATGATTTCTCAGCCCTCTATCCATCTACTTAGAGTTAAAAATCAAAGTCCAGACTTCTTACCTAAAAAGTGTAAAAAAATTTGTTGTGTGCAAAAAATGTGTTGGAAGCATTTGGTAAAAATTAATAGATAATAAATTGGACCAGAACATAATTGTCAGTGTTTAGAATAATAAATATTTATAAGAGAAAAGGCTCTATATTGAGCAGATGTAAGTATGACATACACGTACATGAATATTGTATATATTCATATTGCAGGCCTCAGAAAATCCGTGTACTCTAATCGTGAGTTAATAAAGAAGATGCTGTATTGATTGTTTTTCATGTAGTCTGTAATAGTCTAAGTGTTTAAACTCAATCATAGTCCTGAGCCTATTTGTCATTAAACTTCATCAAATTTAATATTGCTACAGGTACCAACCACCAACCCTCCTCCAACCACTTCCTCTCCTCCAACCACTTCCCTTCCTCCAACCACTTCCCTTCCTCCAACCACTTCCCTTCCTCCAGGTAAAATATGATAGCAAGTGTATGCAGTTAGCTATGTATCAAAATTAGTGTTTCATAGAGGGTAAGGCTTAACCATACCAGCCTTGTAATTAACTTCTACCTGAACTGACCTTTCTAAAAAACAGTAACTTTATGCAAACTACTTTACTTGCTACACAATAGATATTGTCATCCACATTACATTACATTACATTACATTACATAACATTACATAACATTACATTACATTACATAACATTACATTACATAACATTACATTACATTACATTACATTACATAACATTACATAACATTACATAACATTACATTACATTACATAACATTACATAACATAACATTACATTACATTACATTAGAATTACATACGTGTATTATATACATTACATTTATTTTTACATTACATTATGTTACATTGTACATCATTGACTGTCTCCTGTCCAGTACCACTTCTTGAATTTAACATCTCAACTGTAAACTACCTTTGCTTGTTTAGGTCATAAAGTCTATATACCATTTGGTTGTTTCTCCATAGCCCAGAAAAAGGCATTTTCTTGATTTTTAGTTCTACTTTTGTCTTTTTTTTCTTTCTTTTCTTTTGGCTACATGACTATATGCATCACAACCAAGTGACACTTTGGTGTCGATACTGTATGCTCATGACATATACCCTCAAACTTCAAATAGTCGTCAAAATTGGTGGACACATATTCACCTCTGTTATAGGGTCTTGAGCTTTCTGTCAACTTCTCAACTAGAGCCATTCTTATTGGGAAATGCTTGAAAATGACACCTGTGGTGCTTGCCTTTGGTACATGTCTCACAGAAATCAAACCTTTCACTAACTTTTCTCATGTAAGCCTTTGGAGATTTTGTACATCAAGATGTCCATACCATGGATACCACCCACTTTTTTTGCCACTTTCAGGTTTGTCCACTGTCAAACCTGTCTTTGTTAACTGATCTACAAGAAGGAGGACCATATTATTTTTCAGGCACAGATCATTCCAACTCCAGTGGGCGGGGTTCAAATTATACCCTTTATTATACTTATATTGCCTTAGGGTATCAAATATTTCAGTATTACAATAAATGAGAATAATGGCTCGACTGTTTACAAGTCTTGTAATGTCATTCATTCTTTAACCACATGCTCATTTGCATCAGCTTCCCCTTAAAACTGTTTATGACCCTACATTTTGTGTTACTTGGGTCCCAGAGAGAGACTAATAATATGAGTAATCACTACAGCTGGGGAGGGAGGGAGGGAGAGTTATTACTAGAGGTAACCCCACAAATGAGAGATTTTATTATCATGCTCATGGTCTTCAAACACTCAGGCTCAGGGGTTTTTATTTAATAAACATGACTAACATAACAATTGAACATTTGAAAATACGAGTTACTAAGATGATTGTTTTTTTTTGTTTGTTTGTTTGTTTGTTTATAAGGCTAAATAAAGGCTATTAATAAATGCAACACAAACAAAAATAATAATAGCTAATGGTTGTTACACTATTTTCTCATTTTAGGACTTTTGTCATGATCCTTTCCATACACACTCACTCCCACAATGAATTATTCTAATGATAATATTATTGTAGATATTGATCTGAGTGGTCATGTATTAATGTATGTACTGTGTCAGGGAAGACTATAAGGTTGTCAGTACTTTTGAACTCTATGTATAATCCTGTTTATTAGAGGTCCATATTCACTGTAATTTAAGCAATACCAGGAAATGAACATTAAAACTTAAGACTTTCTAACTCTATTATTTTTTTGTGGTGATTGAATTAGAACAATATTATAGATAGTGTGTGAATATTTCTTTTATCTGTCTAATGTATGTCTTTACTTTTTCTCCCCTATAGTTACTTTTGTTGTAGGCAGTCTGCCTAATCTACAGCATGGCATAGGGGGCACCTTTGAGATTCTCTCAACTACTCGTATTCGTCTCAATGATTTCTCTTATGATGGACAAGGTCCAGGTATATTATTTTAATGATAGAATGAAGATCAAATACATTAGTGCTGCTTCCATGCTCTGCTAAAAAATAATATTTTAGCATGTTACTCTGTTATTTTAAAGGTTCTGGTACCACATCCTAATATTGGACCCTAATGCTTAGTTTGTGTGTATTGCTGTAGAAAGCATAATTTAAAGGGGAAAATATGAGTGTCAACTCATTAACACTTACAGTGTCTAATCATACTTTCTACTCAAACCAAATTGTTGGGGGTAGAGCGTGTACACTTGAGTTATAATCATTGGCATTTTTAGACTTAGGGATAGACCCCTCAGATAGCTCTTTGGGAGAACTAATCTTTGGGAGTACTATGTGTTACTTAGCTAGCACTCTGTGAAGGTAAAAATTTAATTTTCATGCCAAAGTTCTCCTCTAGACCTTCCTTGTCAGGGAATGGTAGCAGTTCAGATGATATAAGTAATAAGATATAATTTTCCTCTGATGTATTATACAAGAGAGAGGAAAAACATTTCTTGGAAATGAAGGGAATATAGAAATGAATGAAGTCAATATAAACTAGAGAGGGATGGATACTTGTAATAACATGAATGGACTGCACAAGAAATGGTAGCAGTTTAAATAGTATAAGTGACATACTAAGTTGATGTACCTCATATACTTAAGGTGTTACTAATCTCTATCTTTTTGTCTATATGCAGGTGCATTTCTATACTACTACCCACCTGGTGTTCCAGTGGATGCTAATAGGAGAACTTCTCAGGGAATCAAGATACCCCTACCATCTCCAGCGTAAGAATATTTATATGGTAAAACAGTCTAGGGAGTGTCTTGATTAGATTGGGTCGATGGACCAAGGTCCCATTGTGACCAAGCTTTACAGAGACATTCCAATACTCTATGTACATATTATGTAAAAAGTAATGAATAGTGTTTGTCCTTGTAGCTGAAATAGAGTTAATTTAGATGAAAGGGAAGGATTAATGATAGAGGTAATTTTCTCTCTAAGTTTTTCTAGTTACACACAGTATTGTTTAGTCATGACCTCATCTTTAAATGTAGATCAGATCTAGTAGCTATATATACACTGTTTGTTTTCTCACATTACTGTAGTGTTTATTGTGTATATAGGGGAGACAACGAAGGTGCCTTAGCTCTAGGTCGAAGATACAGGAGTGAAGATTTGACTTTTGACCTTCCCAGTGGGACAGATGTCTGTGATATAGCCACCTTTACTATCTGGTGTGAGGACTTTAGTGTCTTTTTCACTAAAATTGCTATAAGCCCAAGGGAAAATTTTTTTGTAAGTTTTACTACTAGCCACCTTATCTAAGTGTTTTCTGATAGTAGGAGGTTAAATTGTATAATTATAGTGATGACAATGAACCCAAATATTTATAGTTGTGGTGGTAGGGTGTGGTAGGAGGATGGGTTAAGGATTTGGAGTCAAGTTTAATAGAAATTTGGTATCTTTCCTGTCTTCCCAATTTATTTTTTGAGAGGTAGACCATCCTCAATTAATGTGTTAAGCCCTTTATCTTAGACCTTCTACCTAACTATTGCTCATTCTAATCAGCCCCCATTTTTGTTCCTAGTATACTACCCTAATTAAGAATGTCCTATTATTATTGTTGAATGCCCTTATGATTTCTCAACCCTCTAGATCCCTCTACTTAGAATTAAAAATCAAAGTCCAGACTTCTTATCCCCCCATTTATAAAGTTATCTGTACTGTATATACTGTAACAAATTGTTGTGTGCAAAAAATGTGCTGGAAACATTTGGATTAGTTCTGTAAAATTGGACCAGAACATAATTGTCAGTGTTTAAAAGGGGTCTATAAGAGAAAAGGCTCTAATTGAGTATGACATACACATACATGAATATTGTATTCATATTGCAGGCCTCAGAAAGTCCGTGTACTCTAATCGTGAGTTAATAAAGAAGATGCTGTATTGATTGTTTTCCATGTAGTCTGTAATAGTCAATCAAAAATAAGCTTATTATTATTAATTTGGTATTAAACTTCATCAAATTTAATATTGCTACAGGTACCAACCACCGACCCTGCCACGGCAACCTTTAATCCTGGAGTATCAGTGTCACTTCCAGCTACTGCCTCCACAGGTAAAATATGGTAGCAGGTGTATGCAGTTAGCTATGTATCAAAATAATTTAGTGTTTCATAGAGGGTAAACCATATCAGCCTTGTAATTAACTTCTACCTGAACTGACCTTTCTAGACATAGATAGAGTAACTTTATGCAAGCCACTCACACAATAGTCATCCACATTACATTACATTACATTACATTACATTACATTACATTTATTATTACATTACATTACATTACATTACATTACATTACATTTATTATTACATTACATTACATTACATTACATTTATTATTACATTACATTACATTACATTACATTACATTTATTATTATATTACATTACATTACATTACATTTATTATTACATTACATTACATTACATTTATTATTACATTACATTACATTTATTATTACATTACATTACATTACATTTATTATTACATTACATTACATTACATTTATTATTACATTAAATTACATTACATTACATTACATTACATTACATTACATTTATTATTACATTACATTACATTACATTACATTACATTACATTTATTATTACATTACATTACATTACATTACATTACATTACATTTATTATTACATTACATTACATTACATTACATTACATTTATTATTACATTTATTATTACATTACATTACATCATTGACTGACTCCTATCCAGCACCACTTCTCTTTTCATTGAATTTAGCTAACATCTCAACTGTAAACTACTTTTGCTTGTTTCAGGTCATAAAGTCTAATTACCCTTTGGTTGTTTCTCCATAGCCCAGAAAATGATTTTGAGTTCTTTTTTTTTTTTTTTTTGGCTACATGAGTATATGCATCACAGCCAAACACAGCCAAACACATGTAGATGTATTCTTTTTCATCCATGCTTCAAATAGAGTCATAGCTATCTTTAAGAGCTTTTCTAGGGTTTTATTAGATTACTATAGATAGAGTTCTGCTTAGAAACTTTAGGGCAGTTTAGTATCAACAAACATAGAGCACACTCTTTCAGTGACACTTTGGTGTCAGATACTGTATGCTCATGACATATACCCTCAACTTCAGATAGTCATCAAAATTGGTGGACACACTTATCATATATAGTTGCCAACTGTCCCAAAAACATCCAGACAGTCCCAGATTTAGGCTTATAAAAACTGTCCTGTGTGGAAAGCTTACCCCGGTGTACAAATCCCAGATTTGTGTGTATCTTTATAGTCAAAACTACAAGATTACAAGATAGGAGATGAAACTTAAGTTTGAAGATACAGCTACTACAAGATTACAAGATACAGGATACAACAAGTCAATGGAGGAAATCTAAGGAAGCTACTGCCAAACATGGTTTACTTTATTAGCTATTCATCTTGATGTGCACAAAAGACCATTTTGGATCTGGCTCTTGACTTTGGTCTGCTCACTCTGCTGGACACCTCAGCCATTCAACCTCTGTTCAGCATAATGACCCCACCTGTTTTTAGGTCAGCCCCTTGTACCTTTTGTGAAGATACAGTCACAACAATGACCCCACCTGTGTTTGGGTCAGCCTCTTGTACCTTCTGTGAAGATACAGTCACAACAATGACCCCACCTGTGTTTGGGTCAGCCCCTTGTACCTTCTGTGAAGATACGGTCACAGCAACTTATCCTGACCAGACCTTGTCAGCAGAGCAAGCATGCGTTGCATATTTGCCATAATTATAATGTGCTATAACTACAACTGCAAGAAGCTTGCATAGTTTTGAACTGCAAGAAGCTTGCATAGTTTTGATATGTAACTGGCTAGACAACTTAAAGGACAAACAATAGGGCAGTAGCAAGCCATTGAAGGATGAAGGACAGAGTAAGGACTGTCCTTCAGATTTAAGGACAGTTGGAGCCTATGCACTAAAGGGAGAGCTGCACCCTGACATTGACTATATTATTAGGCTATTCATATGTCCACCCTCAGACAATTGCAATAGTGCTATTTATTTTTGCCCCTATGCTTTAAATGAATTTGAATTTGAATTTAACAGGTCAAAGGTCAGGGGTGTGGCTAAATGTCCCTGAAATCTTTTTTTTTTTTTTAGAAGTTGGCAACTATGACATATTAACCTCTGTTGTAGGGTCTTGAACTTGGTTTTGCTCTGTCATGGCTTTAATGTGCTTCTGAACTAACTTATCTTCTTTCAGTAGTAGTAAAATAGAGCTTTTTATGAAGTTCCAATTTATTTGCCCAAATCTTTTTTTTCTAAATCTGTTTAAACAGCTTTTTCCACACAGTTACAATCCCCTATAAGGTACTTCAAAGTTGGCTCAAGATGAACAGCACAATAGTAGCCAGAGCATGATTTATTCTTATCATGAACTTGGTATACTTGTAAGCTTGAGCTAAGCTTCTCTTATGCCCATGTGCCTAGCCTTAGACCCATGTTAGTGGATACCATAGCAACACAACTGAGCATGGTCATATGATACTTAATTCATGACCTACAATCGATCCTACATGTATGATGCACATAAATGATACATGGTGGCTGCTAAACTACATGGTTATTGTATTAGTTGAACATGTCTTTCCCACAGTGAATACATTCAAGGAACATTATAATGATATTAAGGAAAACCAAGATCTTTAAATTAGGGGAAAGGAATCCCTCATTCTATATCTCCTGTATGTAATAACATGTAACAACATGTATCTACTTTGTTATCACAGTACCAGCTCCTGGAGGACATGATAACTGTATCCCACTGCACTCTTCACTCCAGCTTTCCTGGACAGTGAACCGGGAAGATGAGGTGATCTCGTTCATGTTATGTGGATGTCAAGGCAGTAACCCAGAGTAAGAACTTGATATAATGACACTGGTCATTCCTAGATGACCTGCTGCCCTCTAATAGTACCCTCCCCAAGCAGACTTTGAGAGCTATAGTAGCCAGCCTTGATGCAGACCTTGAGAGCTATAGTAGCTAGCCTTGATCTCTAATTAATGATCATGCTGTCCGTGTCTCCTTGGCTCATAAAAAGTTTGTAGTAGACATTCCTTAAGTATACAAAGAGACTAGTGAAACTTTTCACCAAAGAGACGAAACTGGACAAAGATAACTAACAGTCATGCATGATAACAAGATTCATTGCTCTCAAATAGCAAGGACCTTTTCCGTATAATTATTGTAAGTAGTCCTGGTGTCTGATCAAGGAAATTCGGCATTTGAATTTTTAAAGATCTCTTCAACACTTCTCAAAGTACAATAATATATGGTATAAACACACACACACACACACACACACACACACACACACACACACACACACACACACACACACACACACACAACAAACAAACAGACACTTGTGTTTAAACACTCTCTTAGGTTAAAGTTGATATTGAGTGTCCTTATTTAGGTTTGGTGGGGGGGAATAGATGTAGTTGTTTCATTGGTTAATAAATTGTTATACAGTAGGACCTCTCTGTTCCTGACACATTGGGACAAATAGTGTCCCAATATTAATAAAATGGCCTCATTACAGGAAGTTAGAATAGATGGATTGTAGTTTTAGCACTTTATGTCTTGATTCCCTTTATAAATAGTCATATTACTTGAGGCAATATTCCTGTGATTGTGATCATTGTCATTATATATTTTTCTAGTGTTCCCCAATACATGGCATTTGGACTTAGTGGTAGTAACTCTAGTACTCTGATGGATGGTGCTGATGTCACAGTGGTGTGGTTTCAAAGTTCTCTAGTGCCTAGGGCTCAAGATTATCACCTCCGTAGGAATAACAGAGTACAGGTTAGCCTTCAGCATCATTAGTGTTACATACTCACATACTCCCATTGAGTAGTGTGAGTGTCCCTCTATTTGATAGGAATATCATTGTCTCCCTGTGATGTTGTTTGTCTCCTTAATTGAGGTGTCTCCTCTAATCAGTCTTACTCTGTTGATGCTGTATGCTTGTGTAGTATGTGGCATTAACCTCTAAATTAACCAATCTTTTGGAGAACCCTTAGCAGTGATTGACAATCCTCTATCGGAGTTTTTATCTAGTGGGTTGAGCGGAGGTGGATTTTCACTGCCTCAGTTAACATTCCATAACATTACAGTGATGTTCTAAAGCATTATATTTACGTTACTCCTGAACATGATGTTTACACAGCTGTATAAGTTGAAGGAATTCCAACCTCTATAAAATGTAATAATAAATCTAGCACGTGACCATTCTAATAAATGGAGGAACTTGAAGAGGCTTTTATCTCTTCTGTAAAGGATTATCCCTGCCTTTATAATGTATAAAATGCTGATTTCAAAGTAGTAGTAGCCTTCTTCTGCTACAGTCCCTTCTCACACCAAGAACCAACATTAATTAACACATAATTTCAATATTACAATTGCCTTGCAGTCCATGCAGTGTGAATGACCAAGTTAAATTATGGTAATGTATATCCTCATAAACAGTGACTGTTGTAGTGTAAAATCTACCTTGAGGTGGGATGGTGACTGCTACACTGATCTTCCTGTATGTTATATATTCCATATGCAGTGTAGGGGAGGTGTGGGGGTGTGTCCTGATACTCTGGATAGCCGTGGGACTTGTGCTGATAATGTAACAGTTGTGAGTGGATATTCCTTTAACAGGAAACAGTGTGTGAGCTTCATAAGACCATTTGAAACAGGTTTGTTATGGTAGTGTAAGATATCAGCAAATTATCAATTGATGGAAGGTCTTCTATAATAATCATTTCATTCAGGTGATAGAGATTGTGATATCCCCATTGATCCTGATAACAGGCAACAGTACATAGTGTGGGGCATTGGAGGAATGGAAGAAACTGCCTTAAAACACTTTCAAAGATCTGGCTGTAAGTTTAACCTTATTCATCTATAGTGCAGACATTTTACATTAAAAGTTGAATTTCTATTGAAAATGTCACTATTAACTGTAAGTGGGTGTGTTTACATGTATGTAAGTAGTATTCCATTGCTGTCTGAGTCAATGGACAATTCTGAATTATGGATTAGCAGGTAGCCTTTATTTAGCAAGTGAGGTTCCTCTATGCCATCCACAGCACATAATGATAAATGTGCAGATTTCATACATGGTTAGGGCAATATGATGTATCATGTGGCCACAAGGTTGTATGGTTGGTGGGATGGCAGGTGTGTGAGGAAGATTCTTGCATACAAAACCATTTTAGGCTCCATAATGTGGCAAACAATAGTTGGCTACTGCTGTAATCACTGACTGGTTGGGGAGATATCTTTTGGAGATTGAGGGGGAGGAGTATGAAGTCCTGATGTTATCAACAAACTGACTGCATGTACATACTATGATAGCTGTTTTTAATGTCCACATCTTATTTTAGCTGATTCTTCTCCAATTCATTTTGGGCGTGAACCCCTCAATCAATGTGTTTCATCCATCACATGTGATTTATGTGATTCATTTGTTGGTCAGAGAATAACGACAAACCAAGATTACCATTTCACTGCCCGGATAGGCCCATCTGGAAATGAGCGTGGCTACATGGCTATCACAGGTAAGCCCTTTTTACTCTCAAAAAGACATTAAGATAGACATGTATTCATTAATAATGTTTTACTGGTAACTCCTCTACAGGGAGTATCGATACCAATAATATTATTATAGTGATCCTCAACTTGTATGGAGTTCCGATTTCCAGCTGCTCTGATTATAATAATTATACTCCAAATTCATTCAGTAGAATCAGAACACTACTTCTGTTCAAAATGTATTATAGACTAGTGCCAGTCCCATTGAGGTGCCACTTGAGGTTTTGGGTGGTAATATATTAAGTTATAAAATTTAATGTATTGCATTATAGGTCAGGCTGGATGGGGCATTGCTTTTTACATCAATAATATACTTGCTCCTGAGTTAGTGGTACAGCGTGGAAAAACCTATACCTTCATCATAGAGGGAGGAAATGACCCCAATGAGGGAGCCAGCTATCATCCCTTTTATATCACTGACTCTATCTCAGGAGGGAGAATGAGAAATACTCCCCAGCAGAGAGAGGTAAGGAGGTAGATTTTCATGTAATTAATCATTGTATCATCATCAATATGAGCATGCTCAGTTGTGATTAAAAGTAAAATGTGTGTTTAGCTAGTATTTAGGTATGTCTGGCAAATCTTGAAGGAGAAGGTGGGTGGATGGGTGAGGAGGCAAGCACGGTGTTGTTGTAATAGCCACGTCAAACAGAAATCATAATTCATTGGCATTTTCCTAACCACCCTAAAGAAAAATTGGTAAATGTCTAGGGAAGTCTTGATGGTACTTTCTGATTGAAGAAGTGTCAATTCTATGTCTACAAGTTTGTATAATTATATATATTTATTCCTCTATAGGCAGAAACAGTGTATGCTGGATTTGATGCTAGTGATAATGCAATTGGAAGTATGCAACTAATGAAATTGTATTCCTGTTATTTAGTTATAAGCACTATCTAAATTTTGTGCAGTTGGTCGTCTGTGTGAACTCTTGGAGGTGGAAGATTCTATTCGTATTCGGGAACAATGTGGTTCACTTAATGATTACCTTGCTAGCTTAAACTCTACCTGTCGTCCTGGCCAGCCAGGGAGATTTATGTGGACTCCTGATGAAAACACACCTGATGTAGTGTATTATCAGGTACAGTAGACAAATTTGCTATTCTTGATGGATGTACTTTAAATTTGCTTACCCAATTGTGGTTAAATTTCAATTTAAGTTAAGCTCTAGCTAATTATATGTAATTAGTAATCTGTATAATCATGGTAACCACAAATTGAATCTTACCAATAATTTTGATTTTTATTAGCTACCAACCACTTGAAATTGCTGTGGGGGGGGGGGGGGAATATGTACTCTCCCATTAGCCAAGAAAATTTTTTTATTTTTGAGACTGTTTCTTGTAACTATAATTAGTGACAATATTTAAGGCACTAAGCTGTAGCAATATTGTCTTTCTTCTATTTAAAATTATTAATTTCAATGAATCCCTAGTGCGCTACTCATCGTAACCTTGGTTGGAAAATAACAGTAGAGGATACTGTAACTAATATTCCTGTGAGAGACTCAGTTCCCTGTATGACTGCACTCTCTCTACCCTTGCTTTCATTTCTGGTACTAGTAGAAGTGTTCTGTATGCTTCCATTATAACTCATGTTACTGAAACATCTTACCTTGTGCATTTTATTTTATTATTGCTATCTGTTGACTCATCAGATCTATATATTATTATTGTATTTGTTTGATTTTAAGCTGTGTTTTCTTGAGACACTTATATTGAATCTATAATGATGTAATAATTTTTTTTTTAAATTTGTGTTTTATCTGGTTGACTAACTAGTTATGGAAAAAACATTTTCTATGGATGGATGAGGTCACAAAATAATAGCTAGTAGCTATAATAGCTAGTAGCTAAGAGTTGACCTCCCAACTGGAGGAGAAAGACAAGTCTACTACTTATGTAAAATTAGCAATACAATTAATATAGCTACAACTTTAACTGTAAGATGTGACACAACTCAACTATTTAAAACATACATGTAATCTGATTGGTCACACAAAGTAATGATATTCATAAGTAATAACATGAAGTTAAATAACTATATACAGCAATAACTTAACATGAAATAAAGGTATCACCATTTGTAAATGAAATGAGGGTGAGTAAATACACAAATCCATGCATACATGAGAGAAGGTCAGGGCAACGTCCCTTACAACTTAGAGAGGATTGATCACTTTTCAATGGACTAATTCATCCTCCATAACAGGATGACATGTATGTAGCAGGGCTTTGTTTGGAGTATGAGAACTTAGAGAGGATTGATCACTTTTCAATGGACTAATTCATCCTCCATAACAGGATGACATGTATGTAGCAGGGCTTTGTTTGGAGTATGAGAACTTACGTACTAGCTATCATAGAGGTTCATCATTGAGAGCTTATCAACTGTCTACTTGTCCATAGTTCAAGCTCCATCCCTCTCTCATTCTATATACTAGTTGCATGCAATATAGCTATGTAGAGGTCCGTCAAAATATCTCATCTTGATTTATAAGATGTTCTTATGGTCTGTACACAATGATGAGCTTTCTCAATAATAATTATTATTACATGTTGCAGACACAATTTTCACTATAGGCTACATTTTGATAGCTAATAGATAAAGACTTTTATCATGCATGCTCACAAATATCACTCATCAATATACAGTTATTTCTAGAGGTCAGGCAAACAGACTGTATCAACTATTAGTATAAGATAAACTCCGATATGACCTTTAGCTAGTGACCTCTAGACTGCAACATAAATCAGAAGGGCTCCTTCTCGATCCATTCAACAGATTATTCAGATTACATCATTGCCAATTGTACAGGGATACAGTAAGTACAATATATAGTTCACAATTGACAATGATGTAATCTGACTGATGTAGCTAAATCTCTACTGTTACATGGAGAAAGAGCCATTAGAGGTGCAAGCAACAGTGAGACTAGAGATTGATAGAGAACTCAAACTTTAAAATCTAAGATTTATAATGTAAATAGTATAGTTAGCTATCTTCATAAGATAGTCATGAAATTATATTAACCATTAATAATAATTATTATTCATTCTCTAGCTACATGGATTTAGCTGCATGGATTTTGGGTTGTAGCTAATATATACCAGTGATGAAGAGAGAAGTGAGATGATAATTATTGTTGTAGTTCCCCCCTTCTGTGTGTGCACACCTTCTCCCAGCACATGCACACCTCCCAAGCTCCATGAGACTCCAAGTAGGAAGCATAATAATTACACAGGTGTAGATCTAAGACCTTGAAAGGGAGGAGGGGGAATAAACATAGGATAAGGGAATGCACATGGTTAGACCCCATTAATAGCTATCAACATTATTTTTGCAATTAAAGTAAGACATGGGGGAGACAATAATTGTCACGATACCCCTCTCCCTCCCCCCATTTGGATTCACCCCAGAATTATACACTTTGGGGTGGGGATAAAGTATAATGAAGGAGTGGTCAGCCAGGATTTGATAACAATGTTTCAGTGAACAGGACTCAAAAGGTCCTTCAGATAGCTATGCTACTATTTTCTGGAGTATAATATAGAGGTACAGGCTTAATGTAAATTGGCTATACACTCTAATTAGTGTTTTAATGTGCAATTATGACTTTTCTTCATCCTGACATAATGCTAGTATATATTATAGGAAGTGGTCAAAAATTTAGCCCCCAAAGCATGAACAAACATCAAACATCAAGGGGAGGGGAGAAACTACATTCTAACCTGCAGTTAATATTTTATATGGCAAGTGACCACACCCCCTCTATCCTCTGCTGTTCAACTGGATTAATTACTGCTTGTCTGACTCTAACAACAAAATGTCAGCAGAAGTATCTTTCATCAACTAGTGGTGAGAGTATTGCACATCCACCTGACCTATTCTGCCAGGGTAATGCTCTCTCAATACATTTCTTTGCCTATTCTGCTGACATTATTAGGATAGGCCTAATGGCAAACTATAGCTACAAAATGAGATATTAATTCCTGTACCTTATACCTTTTCTACCTGTACAGTAAACTTAGATGCATACAGGTTGAGTAATACGAGAATTAATAATCTAGTCAGCTAGATGCATTATACTAAGCTAGTATGTACTTATTATATTGTTATATATAGCTACAGACTTCATCCACAATGAAGAGTTAATAGTGATTATGAAAAGAAGTATTTAGCTATGTTTTGATCTCTCGACATCTTGCCATACAATGGACAGACTGAGGTGGCGTGAAAATTTAGAAAGTCTAGCTTCTTGGACCACGAACAAGCTAAGAAGTAAAAAGTATATGTCTTGGCTAACCTTCTTGAGCCCTTGCTGCTTCATTTCTGGAGTAATACTGGTGATTTCAGCTGTAGGAATATATTTTATACTACAAGCAGTTTTAAAGCACAAGGTGAAAGAGGTAAGTCTATTAGTGTCACTAGGATATGAAAAAGTGAAAGTATATTTAATGGGGTTGGTAAAAATTGTACCAAGGCAGGGGCACACCTATAAGGGTTGTCTGGAAGCCCTCCTCTTCCCCACACCCCCCCCCCCACACCCACACCCACACCCACACACCCACACACACCAAGTACATTTGCTGGACAACAACAACAATATTAATGTAAGATCTTTGCTGAATAGAGAAGCAAGTATGACCATGGCTATCAAAAAAAATTCTTTTTTCAGGCTTACTTAGCTTTGTTTCTCCTCAAGTTATTATCTTCTCATAATCTACATAGCTAATTATTATAGCTATGTAGCTATAACTGTATCTCTTTATATATTCAGCTATAGCTGCATAGTTATGAGGGATTAGACTGCATGACTCAGACTAGCATTAGGATTATATTAGTGGAATCTCCTCAAAAAAAAGAACATTCTCTGTGTGCATTATTCAGGTAGATACAATTTTCAAGGTAGGTTTCATTTATAGTTCATGATAATAATGTTATATATTCATAGAAATCAATTATTCGTGAAGGAAATTTAATATATGATGAGATTCAGAATCCTACTCCACCTCTCTTCAAGGACATCTATTATTTTAATCTCACTAATCCAGAGCAGTTTCAAGCTGGAGCAAAACCTCAGCTAGTGGAAGTTGGTCCATATAGCTTTAGGTATGTTGTTATTTATTAGGTTGTTCATTTTGTTGTTGTTGTTGACATTATTATTATAGGGAGACTCGTACTAAACAAGTATTGAAAGTATCACCTGATGGTACTCTACTAATGTATAACCAAACACGAATATTTAAGTATAGCCAAGAAACCACAAGAGTAGGCTTACAGGAGAATGACACTATATGTACCATAAATCTTGCTTTGGTGGTGAGTATGACCTTTCTAGGAATAACTTTTTCTATGTTAAATGACCAGACCCCACTGGTTGTTATATATACTTATGGATGGCTATTGCTACCTCTCAAAGTTGATAATAATATTACTATAGCTCTTCTTAAAGTTAGCATTGTAACCTCTAAAGTTTGAGGATATTGCTATCATAGTGTCAAAATGATTTTATAATGAGCTGTAAAAGCCTGATTGCAGAATAGTGGAGCATTTTGACACCTCATAGCTAATAGGATGATGTAGGAAGAGGGAAGGTTTTTTTTGGAGTAAAAGAACTTCATTATTCATTACTGTTTGTACCATCATTAGCTACTGAAAGTTCTTCAAGGCCCATCTCACTAAAGCAGGATGTGTAGTGGTTTGTATAGCATTTTCAGATTCTTTCTCTTTTGTTTGTGTCTTTTTTGCATTGTGTCCCTATATCCATCTTACTTGTTATAACTCTAAACCATACTGTGGTCAACCTGTTTGAAACTGCATGAAGTTTAATGATGGGATTTGCCCTTGTTAGAGTTGTAGGTTCAAAACATGAAAGAATTTATGAATCTGCATGTTGTACCACTTTGATCTGTTATAATTATCATTTCAAGTAAATTTATTTTTGTACCTATCCAAAAATTGTTCTATAGTGTGAAAAAATATAAATTTTCCTACAACATTATTTTGACAAATGAAAAAAAGAGTGAAAGAAAAGCAAGAGTTTGTGATCATAAAAGTCTAGAGATAAAGGACAACAAAATAAATGGATTTTGCTATGGTTCTAGTACACTTGTATTCACATGCTTAACATTACTGTGCAACTCTTCAAAGCACTAGGACCTAATAGATGGAAGTGAGTGTGATCATAATTATAAACCAATCTGTATAACTTTTAGCCAATATCAATATCCACTATTTGTGATTGCATATCAGGGAATTCCCTCTCCATGCAATGAAATTAATTTCTCTGTGTTTAGGTTGCAGCATCTCTGTTAGAAGGAGGAAATGACCCCAAAACTGTGATAGGACGAAGTATCCTTCGTGGAATCTTTTTAAAAACAGGAGCTAATTTGTATATTTGTCAGCCACCAACACTAGTATGGAAGTATAAAGATGATCTCACTAAGGAACTGCACACAAACCCATTATTAAAAGTTGCAGGTGCAAATTCAAAAACAGACTTTATTGATCTTCAGCCAAATAACACCATCAATGACTCCTACCCAAGCATCATATACACTGGGTTGGGTAACCTTGATAAACTTGGACAATTTGTGGAGTGGGATGGAAACAAAGGTTCCTTAAATCATCTCTGGCCTAATGGAAAGGGTGCTAATGATATTAATGGTACAGAAGGAATGATATATCATCCATTTATTGATGAAGATGATACTCTTGAAGGATTCAATTTGGATTCAATACGTTCCTTTAAACTTGTTTACAAAGAGACTTATGAGCTAAGGGGAATTAGAGTGTTCAGGTATGAACTTGATAAATCAACATTTCTAAGTGCTTTTACGTATCCAGAGAATGCTAGATGGGGTTCTTGGAATCCTGATGGTCTGTTATTTCTAGGTGCACTTAAACGTCCAATAGCACCAGTATTTGCTAGCAAACCTCATTTTCTGGATGGAGACCCTGTACTGAGAGAAAAAGTGAGTGGCTTAAAACCTAATAGAGCAATTCATGAGACAGTTACTCATATTGAACCATTGACTGGAGCTGCTGTGCAAGCAAATGCCAGAGTACAGGTTAACATTCAAGTCAACCAATCCACCCATTATGAGTAAGTAGCTACATGTTATAGCATCCAATCCCCCCATTAAGTAATGTAAGTAAATGTAGCTAACGTTAATTTTTGAC
The DNA here is from genome assembly GCA_964016965.1 of Diacarnus erythraeanus. Taxonomy (NCBI): domain Eukaryota; kingdom Metazoa; phylum Porifera; class Demospongiae; order Poecilosclerida; family Podospongiidae; genus Diacarnus; species Diacarnus erythraeanus. The sequence continues at coordinate 2,393,191 of OZ024684.1, read as the reverse complement.
AATACAGTTCTTACAGTTCTATACATTAATCAAGGAAGTAGTCACAGAATCCAATTATTGGGATAAATTGTCAACATCATGTTTTCATTCTTTTGTTTTGTTGCAGCCAACTTAAAAATGTCAATGGTACAGTGTATTTTCCTGTTTTCTACTATGATGAGGTATGTATGATGATAATCACTATGTTTTTTAATAGTTAGCCAAAAGATACTTATGATTATTGTACATTCATTATGCATAGTTCAATGTAGAAGTCCCCAGTCTATACTTGGATAATGGATTGAGTACAGCTTACTTGATTATGGACATCATGGCCATTGAACTTGGACTATTATGTATGTATAAGTGTACTTAATAATAGCTGATGAAGTCATTATTAAACTGTAGGCCTATATAGCTAGACCTCCAGAAATAACATGAGCACCATGATGACTAACAAAACTTCCTGGTGGTTTCTATTTTCATGATTAGAAATTGCAAAATGTTTGCAACATGTGATAATTATTATTGAGAAAACTCATCACTTTAAGTATAATCTATAAATTTTTTGTTTATAATCACTGTGTACAGACCATAAGCACAGGACTATCATTTTTGCAAAGATTCTGCAGTCTTCAATACCTGAATATATAGCCTGATCACTCAACTGTGTGTGTGTACATGCATGCGTAGAACTGTCACCAACAATTATGTGTCACTGTAAATTATTTCATTCTTCTCAGTGGGAATTGCTGCTGTATGCTTTATTGTTGCCCTCTCATTGAACATCTTATGGATCAAGATGAGATATTTCGACAGACCTACATTATGTAACTACTCCAAGCTCAATTTGGATGAACAGAGTGCCAGCAAAAATGACTCCTGAAGCAGAACAGCTCTTTATTCAAATCCATAAGACTTTATTAGATCATCATAATATTATTATTTTAAACCAGGCAATTACACACTAATATCTAGCTATATAAACGTCACCTTGAAGTGCAGAGCTACTGCATGCAGTTATAATCAATAGAGAAATAATTATGAGTATAAGTTAATACATAATTCATGAGAGAGGAATGGAGCTTGAACTAAAGACAAGTGGACAGTTGATAAACTCTTAGGAATTGTGCAGTGGCGAACCTATGGTAGCTATGCAGTGGCAAACCTCTATGATAAAACAATCAAGTTCTCATACTCCAAACAAATCCTGCTATCTATGTCATCCTGAGCTAAATTAGTCCATTGATACACACATAGATCAAGTGACTAACCCTCGACTCTCTAGCTAGTTCATATACTTTTTTTGTGACATTATCCACCTCTACATGCTTTTTATCTATAACCAGTTAGCCATAATAAATTATGAGGGCTTTATACAATTATTATTGGCAGTGATTTAATTTAGCAATTGGAGATTCTGTTCAAGGTCTACTGCCAAAAATTAAATATTGATGTAAAAGAATAGTCAAACTTGATTCTCAACAAATTGATGGGAAGACTTCATTGCCAAATTAAACACAGCTTACAAAAACTGCTAGCTATAATATGGTATATTGTCAGTACTAACTAAGTATCCCAAGAAAACTTAGAATTAAACAGATATGATAATATAGAGCTGATATGAGTCAACAGGTTAAAATAATATAACACAGAGCTGATGAGTAAGCAAGTAACAATGTATGTGGTAAGATGTTTCTCATGTAGTTACATATAGTACAGCGTCATGAACTATAATGGAAGCACACACAACACCTCTACTAGCAGCAGAAATGAAAGCAAGGGTAGAGAGAGTGTAGTCTTATAGGGAGCTGAGCTTCTCCTACCAGTATTAGCGTCGTTCTCCACAGTTATTTTCCAACCAAGGTTACGATGAGTAGCACACTGTAAACAAGGGATTCATCGAAATTTATAGCTATAGTGTAGCTCTGGAATTCTTGTACATGCATGACATTTAATATATCTGACTGAGTCCAGACACACAATCTGGCATGAAAATTTTAATAGGAATATGATTTCAGTAGTAGAAAGTATAGTTTTGGAGTCACAGTTTAAAAAGGATATTTGTTTGAATTTTAGAATTTTTACCAACCACCTACCAACCAATTGAATCTTGTCAACCAATTGACTTTTATTAAGGTACCAACCACTGTAGGGGGGTTGGGAGAGTATGTACTCTCTCAGCCAGGAAATTTTGGTCTATTGTGTTCATTATCCCTCACCATGATGCACCTGTTATAATGGTATTATGGGGTTACTAATTCCATAGTACTAACTATTCCAATAATGAGGTACAATTGAGTAAGCAAATTTACAATACATCTATCAAGAATAGCAAATTTGTCTACTTTACCTGATAATACACTATGTCAGGTGTGTTTTCATCAGGAGTCCATGTTAAACTCCCTGGCTGGCCAGAACGACAGGTAGAGTTTAAGCTATCAAGGTAATCATTAAGTGGACCACATTGTTGCCGAATACGAACAGAATCTTCTACCTCCAAGAGTTCACACAGACGACCAACTGCATAAAGATGATGATTATAACTATAATAAGAGGAAGTTAATGAAAATAAAAATTTTACATACTTCCAATTGCATTATCACTAGCATCAAATCCAGCATACACTGTTTCTGCCTATAGAGGAATAAATATATATAATTATACAAACTTGTAGACATAGAATTGACATTTCTTCAATCAGAAAGTACCATTACGTCATTTACCAATTTTCTTTAGGATGGCAAATGAATTATGATTTCCTTTTGTCATGACTATTACAGCAACACTGTAGAAAAACTTTCATTTTCTAGGGAAGTCTTTGTGTGTATATACATATATGAAGTCCACTAATGCTTTTTATATTACATATAGGCCACCACAATCAAGAACTCATTGGATAGACTTACTTAGACACCAGCTAAACACACATTTTACTTTTAATCACAACTGAGCATGCTCATATTGATACAATGATTAACTACATGAAAATCTACCTCCTTACCTCTCTCTGCTGGGGAGTATTTCTTAATCTCCCTCCTGAAATGGAGTCAGTGATATAAAAGGGATGATAGTTGGCTCCGTCATTGGGGTCATTTCCTCCCTCTATGATGAAGGTGTAGGTTCTTCCACGCTGTACCACTAACTCAGGAGCAAGTATATTGTTGATGTAAAAAGCAATGCCCCATCCAGCCTGGCCTATAATGCAATAGATGGCATATATTGTGTAGCATTGTGTGGCCAGAGTGAAACTCTATCAAGGTAACTGGAGGCTAGAAATTATATAACTTTTTCTGCTACAGATGAGATGTAGTGATGATAAAGATTAGCTAGTTGTCATAACTCTAGATTGAGTTGTCATCTCATGAATATTACCATCTAAACTATTACTACTAACTTTCTGAATATACATTGTAGGTACTAGTATCTCCACAAATAAAAGTACCAACTGTTATAATTATTCTACAGCAGAGGAATGTAATTTGGCCATCATAATTATAGTGCCCCAAGAATAGAAACACTGATGTCATCAGACCAGTAAAATTTCAAAGTATAGTGGCACCTCAATGGGACTGGCATTAATATGAAGCAATATATTAGCAGTGTTCTAATTGTACTGAATGAATTTGGAGTATAGGAGTATATAATCAGAACAGCTGGAAATCAGAACTCCATACAAGTTATAATAATATTATCGGTACTTATAATCCATGGAATATGGTAGAGGAGTTATCACTAAAACATTTAATGTATCGAGAGTAAAATCAAGTTACCTGTGATGGCCATGTAGCCACGCTCATTTCCAGATGGGCCTATACGGGCAGTGAATTGGTAATCTTGGTTTGTTACTATTCTCTGACCAACAAATGGTTCACATAAATCACATGTGATGGACGTATTACTGCATTGATCGAGGGAGTCACGTCCAAAATGAATTGGAGAAGAATCAGCTAAAATACAAAGATGTGGACATTAAAAACAGCTATCATTAAAGTATGTACATGCAGTCAGTTTGTTGAAAACATCAGGACATACAAAGCCCCCTCCTTCCCCTTAATCTCAGTTACAACAGTAGGGAACCATAGTTTGCCACAATATACTTTTGTGGAGTCTAAAATAGCTTTTGTTTGTGAGAATCTTCCTTTCACACCTGCCATCCTACCAAACACAATCTTGTGGCCACACGATATAAGCTTGTGCATCAGATTGCCCTAAACCTGTAAACAGGTAGAGTATGCTGCTGATTATTTTTGTCACCTATTTTCCCTTCTTACCCTTGAGCTCAAACTTTCACTACCAAGAACTTCCTTTTAGCTCAGTTTTTAACATTCCTGAAATCTACAATACTCATGTATTATGGCTTTTGTATCAGACTACCTCACATTATCGATGACTGTTACCTATTATGATTTTGCAGTATTGATGAAATATCGACCGTTTACTGGTTTTTAACATAGGTACAGACTTTAAGCAAAACACAAATACCATTAGCTAAATTTTAGATGATTTCTAACACAACTGTTGAAAAAAAAGACAAAAATCTATGGTAGAAAAGTTTGGTTAATACAAAATTGGCAGAATCACTCCTGTCCTTTGTCACCAAAAAACTTATCTTCCATGCACTGTTCATGCATCCATCGACTGCAGCCACACTGAACCCACTCTTCGCCATCTGGGCAATATTCTCTATAACAAAACCGACACTCACAATCCTCATCTGCAGAATCCTGGTAGCCTGACAAATCACTAGAATGTGATGTAGAGGAAGAAGAACCTGGTAGAGATGAATCAGAAGTAGCAGACTCAGGAACAGACTGAGTGATCACTGAAGCAGGTAGACATAGGAGCTGGTAAGGGAGAAACTGAGGAAGACGGCTTAGTAACAGTACCTCTCTGTAGTAACCTTTGATCCTGTTTATTGATTATGTGTGGAATTTGTGTCTTAAGTGTTAATGTATCAAATCTTTGTTGTATGTGCTGATAGATTCTACAACTGTATAGAATATTCTAGAACCATGTGTGTAGTATATAAGTGTGTTGATTTAATGATTTATGTCTTAGTTCCAAGAAATGCTATTAAATTACATTTATTACACTGGCGACGAGGATTAAAGTTATGGCTACTCATGGATCTCTAGGAGAGTTTAACAGCAGCAAAGAAGGCTGGGTTTCCTACACAGAGCGGCTTAAACAGTATTTTGCAGCAAATGAAGTAGTATCAGCAGACAAACAACGGGCAATATTACTCACTTGTTGTGGACCAGACACCTACCAACTGATAAAAAGCCTGTTAGCACCAGCAAAGCCGACAGATAAGTCATTCCAAGAGCTTGTGCAGCTTGTCAAGGATCACCATGAACCCAAGCCATCTGTCATTGTTCAAAGATATCATTTCAACTCCCGTGTACGAAAACAAGGGGAGACGGTTGCAGTCTATGTTGTAGAATTAAGGCAGTTAACTCAACATTGTGAATTCGGAACAACACTGAATGACATGTTGCGAGATAGACTAGTGTGGGGCATTCAAGACAAACGAATACAGCGTAGGCTGTTATCAGAACAAAATCTGACACTGGACAAAGCTATCGATCTGGCACAGACAATGGAAACTGCTGAGAAGGATATTGAAGATCTACAGGGAACACAGAATCAAGGATCATTGGTGAACCACGTAGGAAGCACCAGGAGGAAGAGCCCAACAACAACAAACAGTCAATACACCCAATGTTATCGGTGTGGTGGCAAGCATGCTGCTCTTACATGTAGCTACAAGGATGTTGAATGCTACAAATGCAAGAAAAAAGGACATTTAGCTCGTGCTTGCAGGAGCACATTCAAGGCAAGAAAACCAACACCACAGCATCTAAGACCGAACTCATCTCAAAGCATGCATCAGCTGACTCAAGAGGATACTGTAGAAGATACCACTCACTTAATGTTTAACTTATCAGGCAACCGAGTCAAACCTCTGGTGGCTAGTCTGACAGTCGAAGGGGCAGAATTGAGGATGGAGGTGGATACAGGAGCATCTCTCTCTCTAATCAGTGAGGCAACATACAGGAAATTGTGGCCCAAGGATAAGGCACCCCAGATGGAATCTACCCAAATAAAACTCCGAACCTACACTGGAGAAGAGCTGGAGGTACTGGGAACTATCAATGTAGACGTGACATTCAAAGAACAGTTGCAGAACTTGAGACTTGTGATCGTAGCAGGAGAGGGCCCAAGTCTTGTGGGTCGGGACTGGTTGAGGAAGATACAGTTGGATTGGAATGAACTGTATTTTACCCAAGCCAATAATAACAATGATTCTTTTTCACTGCAGGTTCTCCTAAACAAGTATGGAAGTGTGTTTCGAGATGGACTTGGAACAGTACAGGGAATGAAGGCAAAGATCCATGTGAAGGAGCAGGCACAGCCACAGTTTTACCGAGCCAGAACGGTACCATATGCTATACGGGAGAAGGTAGAGGCAGATTTGGACCGCCTAGAACAAGAGGGCATCATTGAACCAGTGCAGTTCTCAGACTGGGCAGCCCCAATAGTTCCAGTCTTAAAGAAGGATGGAAGTGTGAGAATTTGCGGAGACTACAAACTCACTGTAAACAAAGCTGCCAAACCTGACACATATCCACTCCCAAGAATAGAAGACTTATTTGCATCATTAGCTGGTGGCCAAACCTTTTCAAAGTTAGACTTGGCTCATGCCTACCAACAGATCGAACTGGAGGAGGAATCAAAGCAGTTGCTCACTGTGAACACTCACAAAGGTCTATATCGTTACCACAGGTTACCATTTGGAGTGTCAGCTGCACCATCTATTTTTCAACGAGCCATGGACAATCTCTTACAGGGACTCCCTGGAGTCTGTGTCTATTTAGACGATATCTTGGTCACAGGAAAATCTGAAGCCGAGCACCTCAGGACCTTGGAAGAGGTGTTGAAGAAGCTAGATGCAGCTGGCATTCGTCTAAAGAAAGCCAAGTGTGTTTTCATGCAGACAAAAGTAGAGTACCTCGGACATATTATCACAAAGAATGGTCTGCAACCCTCAGACGAGAAAGTTCGAGCCATCCAGAAGGCACCATCACCCCAAAATACAACCCAACTAAGATCATTTCTGGATATGATAACATACTACAGTAAATTTCTATCTAATCTTTCTACCCAATTAGCACCTATCTACAGTCTACTGCAAAAGAACACTAGATGGAAATGGGGACCAAAGCAGAAAAAAGCCTTTGAAGAAGCCAAGGAGTTATTGGTCTCAGCGAAAGTCTTAGCACATTATGACCCATACAAGGACCTCTACCTTGCATGCGATGCATCACCTTATGGAATCGGTGCTGTGTTGTCACATAGGATGGACAACGGTGATGAACGCCCAATCGCTTTTGCTTCCAGATCATTATCACAAGCTGAAAGGAAGTATGCACAGCTGGATAAGGAGGGCCTGGCTATCATTTTTGGAGTCAAGAGGTTCCACCAGTACCTGTTAGGGAGGAAGTTCATCATATTATCCGACCACAAGCCACTGCAACATCTGTTTAGTGAGTCAAAGCTATTCCATATATGGCCTCTGCCCGAATACAGCGATGGGCCTTAACACTCAGTGCATATGATTACAGTATCATGTATAAGGCAGGAAAGGACCATGCTAATGCTGATGTGTTAAGTAGGCTTCCACTACCTGAGACAGTAGGTGAAGTTTCTATGCCACCCGAAAATGTGTTACTTATGGAAAACCTTCAAGCTTCACCTGTGGGGGCAAGACAGATTAAAAGATGGACAGATCGGGATCCAACACTCTCACAGGTGAGGAGATTAGTTAGCCATGGATGGAAAAATACTACAGACCCTGACTTGCGTCCATACCAGCAACGGAAGGATGAGCTGAGTATACATGATGGCTGTATATTGTGGGGAAACAGAGTTGTGGTACCTCCACCAGGAAGGAAAAGCGTGTTGGAAGAACTACACTTGAGCCATCCAGGAATATCAAGGATGAAGTCTCTCGCTCGAAGCTATGTGTGGTGGCCCAACATGGACAAGGAGTTAGAAGCCATGGTAAAAACTTGCATACAATGCCAACTAAACAGAAAGTCACCACCTGCCTCACCACTACACCCCTGGGATTGGCCAGAGCGTCCATGGTCACGACTGCATGCTGACTATGCAGGACCATTCATGGGGAAGATGTTTCTTGTAGTTGTAGATGCCTATTCCAAATGGCTGGAAGTGAAAACTGTTGATTCTGCCACATCACAACGTACCATACAATTACTAAGATCTATGTTTGCTACTCATGGCCTCCCTGAGTTACTAGTTACAGATAATGGCTCTGTCTTCACCAGTGCTGAGTTTAAAGAATTCATGCAGAGAAATGGCATCAGACATGTTACATCGGCACCCTATCACCCAGCCTCTAATGGGTTGGCGGAAAGAGCAGTCCAGACCTTGAAAGAAGGACTCAAGAAGTCAGCATTGGGGACAATTGAGACAAAAGTGGACCGTTTTCTGTTCCAGTATCGCTTAACACCTCACTCCACCACTGGAACATCACCAGCTGAGCTTCTACTTGGAAGAAGACCCAGATGTCTCCTAGATTTACTCTATCCTGATATCAGTGGTAAGGTTCGTCTATGTCAAGAGAGGCAAAAGGCTACACATGACCAACACGCAAAAGGAAGAGTAGTGGTCATTGGAGATGATGTTTTTATTCGAAATTTTGGTCAAGGCCCAACATGGCTTGCTGGATCCATCATGGATGCACTGGGAACACGCTCGTACCAAGTGAAGCTAACAGATGGCCGAATTGTCCGACGGCACATGGATCATATTCGCCCACGTACAACAGATATTCCACCAGAATCACCAGAGGATGATTTTGAAGACGATTTTACCCTCCCTGAAATACCTGATCAACCAGTCAGTAATCCACCAAGTGAACAAACACCTGATACTGCAGCAGTTGCACCAACCACTGAACCTGAGTTGAGACGATCAAGTCGAAATCGTTACCCCCCTTCACGTTTTGGGTGGAGCTACACACATTGAACCTAAGGAGGAAGGAGTGTAGTAACCTTTATTGATTATGTGTGGAATTTGTGTCTTAAGTGTTAATGTATCAAATCTTTGTTGTATGTGCTGATAGATTCTACAACTGTATAGAATATTCTAGAACCATGTGTGTAGTATATAAGTGTGTTGATTTAATGATTTATGTCTTAGTTCCAAGAAATGCTATTAAATTACATTTATTACACTCTCATAATGTGTTTTTCCCCCTTTGCAGCAGATGCTGTTACTCTAGCCATTTTTCTGGCAGAAAATTCACTCTTCTTTTTGAGGGCAGCCTGCAAAGCTAGAGTGTTGAATGCATTGTAATGTTCAATGAAAAATAACGAAAGAAAGAACTACTAGCCCTTGAGAAGAAGCAAAAGAAAGAATGAGAAAGGAAGAAGGAAGAGAAGGAAGGAAGAGCTAGCTAAACAGAAGAAAGTAGCATGCCTGAAAAAGAAGAAAGAAGACCACTCTTTACCTTCTCTGGTGCTGCAATTGGCTCCATGTTTACTTAGTGGTAACTTGAAGTGGCTAGAAGTTGTGGGTGTACTGCCAGGAAGGTAATTGGGGATAGAAGCCAGGGGTAAATGCTTTGGAAGTGAAGATGCACTCAGGATACCACCAGAATGATAGACTTCAGGAGTACACAAGGTGGGAAGTTGAAGTAGATGAATTAGAGGGAGTTTTCGAGGTAGGAGTAGTTGAAGTAGAGAAATTCCTCAAACCTCTTCTGAAACAGTTTTTCCTTCTCGGATGTAAACAATGGGAATCAGCACTGTTGTCAGAGCTCTGAAAAGAACTAAGCTGGCTATCTTCCATATAGACACTTTTCTTATGCCTAATTTCCACAGCACCTTCAGATCCCAGGCAACATTTTGTTGAGATGATTAGCGGGTTGAACGGAATTACTCCAGCTTTCTCAAAACAACTGATGATAACTTTGGGCACACTTGTCTTCAGCCATTCGTTCGGAAAAGTTGAACTTGGTGATTGCCATCCCAGGTGACGAACAGATGTCAAGAGGTTATGTTTCGTGAGTGGTATGGGGTGGGAGGCAAAAAATTATGACCGAGTGATCACGAGCAAACTTGATGGAATTTGGATCATAATGCAAGTTATGGCCATCTACTAGAAGTAATAGTGGTCGAGCAGGTACAGCGTGAGCTAAAAAAATGCTCCTTCAGCCAGCCCAAAAACAAGCCCTGATCAGTCCACCCACTCTCACTTAGTCCATACCTAGTGCCATTAACTTCACCACAGGTCCATAGGTGATTGAGCTGCTTGGCATCGAATATCACAAATGGTGGTAACACTTGTCCAGTTCCACTGCAACACCCAGGCACTGTGATTTGACTCTTTGAACCAGGACATTGATAGCAAACTTTTTTCTGACCCTGAAGAGCAACTGCTTTTGGTGAATGTGGATTTAAAGGGAGACCACTTTCATCCATATTATAAATTTGTTCTGGATGTGCTTTCAAATTATTTTCCTTTAAAACAGAGTCCAGGAGGTCAAAATAAGTCTTTAGATTCTCTTTGCTCATTGCATTCATTCTTAAGTAGCCAGTAGTATTGCCGCTATGGAGTGAGAGGTCAGGATGCTGCTGAAGGAAACGATGCCACCATCCATCACTGATTCAACAGCCCAGATGGATGCTGCTATAAAGGCTGTGCTGAAGGGAATTATGGCTGAATCCATCAATGCTGCTGCCAGGGATCATGGGTGTCTCCACTACAACTCTGTCTGGTACTGATAAAGTGGTCCATGGAACTAACCCAGGGCTTCTTGCTGCTTTAGAAGAGGCTGAAGGAGGGTGTGGTGGTAATTTTCTGATTGACTTCTTCTTAGTGGCATATGAGCTGCAAAAAATGGAACTAAAAGAAGATGTTCCAGCAGCTATTTCTTACCTTAGAAGCAAGGATTACAAGCGGAGAAAGCAGATATAGCAAGTAAACTATAAACGACACAAGCAGCAACAATTATTATGTACAATTATCACCGGTCCTTCTCCGAACATTTCCATAAACTAATAATTAAACTGAAATGAGTCTATATCTGGTACTGGTTAATAATTGTGGTGACATTAGAAATTGTGTTAACCCCACTTTAAGATAACAATATTGAAAAAAACACTTTTCATCAGGGATATTATCACTATTATTATTATGTATCATGTAGCATCATGTATCTATTATATGTACATCATACATGTATATAAGTTCTGTTATTTTTGTTCTATTAGCATGCTCAGTACATGTTACTATGGTATCACTTGGTTATTATAATAACTTGAGCATTTTCTTATACAGTAGACCCTCGCATATTACCGGATTATCCGGCCTACCTCTGCTAGCTAGCTATATCTACTTACACAATATTGGGTTGATACAACAGGTTATGAATATCATTAACCGCTAACTACCTGTTGTGGGCACCTCCTACCTTCTGTTAATGCAAAGCTGCTAACACTGGTTTAAGGACTTAGCTAGAGATGTGCCTAGTTAAAGCAGACTAAACTACAGTCATTTTTTTCTTCCTGTGTCACATGTATATATTATTACAAAAATAAATGGTTTCACATATACGGACATTTCACATACGGACTAGTGCAGGTCCCAAGGAGTCCGTATAAGTGAGGGTCTACTGTAATAACTATAGCTATTTTTCAATAAACAATGTCTTTATTGAGCTAGAGAATAAGATTAAACTTACAGTCAGATCGTTCAAAGTGTTTTAAGGCAGTTTCATCCATTCCTCCAACGCCCCACACTATATACGTTTCCTGATTATCAGGATCAATGGGGATATCACAATCTCTATCATCTAGAAGAAATATTATTATAATCATTATAAGGATTTTATAGATCTTCAATCAACTGATGATTTGCTGATATCTTTCTCTTCCGTAACAAACCTGTTTCAAATGGTCTTATGAAGCTCACACACTGTAGCCTGTTGAGGGATTCTCCACTCATAACTGTTACATTATTAGCACAAGTCCCACGGCTATCCAGAGTATCAGGACACACACCCACACCTCCCCTGCACTGCATATGGAATATATAACATACAGGAAGATTAGTGTGGCATCACTAACATCCCACCTCACCCAACCTACTGAATAAAACTGATTGCATGTTAATCACTATTAAGGGTTCTCTAAAAGATTGGTTAATTTAGAAGTTAATGCCCCAAACATACAGCATCAACAGAGTAAGACTGATTAGAGGAGACACCTCAATTAACCGATTAAGCGCGGATTACGCCAATTGGCGTAATACGCTTGCGTGCTTTGAAAGGCGGTTTACGCCAATTGGCGTCATTATAACAAGCAGCTACTTTTCCTGTTAGCAGCAGACAACGGAAGCTCTCCAGCAAAGGATCTTTTATTGTGGTTACGCAGCAGACATGTAAGTTTATTTAGCGCTAAAATTTAGTTGTAGTTTACATAACAAATAATAGAGTAATACAGGCTAATAATTATGGTACATGTAACAGCAATAATACTTTATATAATATGATTTTAGCTATAGAAATGGCCTGTAGAAATTTTTCTTTGGATGAGGTATTGTCCCTGATGGAGCATGAGGAGGATTTGGAAATAGATGACCCTCAAGTAGTGATCTTGGGAGGCAGTGACGAGGAGTTTGACGACATGGAAGACAGAGAACCTAGAAAACTGTACAGTTATCTTCAATTATATTATGTATCAATGTATTACTATCTCTTGTCATGTAGATATGGATTGTGAGACATGCAACTCTGGTTATAAGTCAACTAGAAGATAGAAGATCTCCCTTAGTACCACCAATTGATGACATTGAAACTGGTACTGTTATGTTCATTACGCTAGCTATTCTAATATCATCCTTAAGCATTTCCAGGAGCTACTTACCACTCTACTGATTGGGGAGTACTGTAGTAGAAAAAAGGTAGGCCCACATTTCCCAGCAAAGAAGAAGAGCACCAACTCTGAAAGGAAGAGAGGGATATATAGCCTTTGTTGGGAAAGTAACCGTTGCAGCGACACCCAGTGGTTCTGCAATGAATGTGGAGTATGGCTATGCCACCCAGGCACTTTACATGACTGCTTCCTCCTGTGGCATAAAAGAAGAGTTTAAGGTTTCAACCTGGATCATTTTGTATTTCATTGACATGTGCCTAGACATCTAGGCTTACACCTGGCATGTACAACTCACTTCATAATTTTTAAAACTTTTTATGTATATGCCTCTTCCAAAACCAGCTTTTCTAAAAGCTACCACAAAACACCTAAAACCAGCATTCATAAAGGCCACCACAACTGCAAGAGTGTATTGTCCTGGAAGGCAAAAGAATGGTACCAGAGTTTCACCATTGAACACACACACACACAGACACACTCTGGACATTCAGGCCCTCTCTTTCATATTCATTTGTGTCTAGCTAATATTATTATATAACTACTCTAAGGTAGCTAATAACTACTCTAGCTAAGGTAGCTAGCTAATCAGATAACTTACCCCACGTGTAACCAGCTAGCTTGGCAGTCTGGTAGGATTCACACCTTGCGAGTTTTCTTTCTCTACGAAGGTTGTTACGGCACCTCCTAGTCCTCAGGGTCAACTAGAACACCCCAACATATGTGGAGAAGTTGTTAGAAGAGCCAACAGTCGGAACTACTATGGAGCGGTGTTAATTTTTTCAACACTATATTTTGTTCACGCTATTATCTAAGCGGGAACTTGCCTTCTGGCCCCAGTTGTTTCTTTATCAAGTAGCCTAGAGCATCTTCATTCAATGAACTGTAGACAGCTAGAGGCAATCTCGCTCAGATCTCCCACTACAAACCTTTCTAGACGATGACTAACAAAGAACTGGATCACAAGACGTCAGGTGCTAATTAATTCCGTGTCACGCGTACTCGCATTAAAATTTAATTTAGCAGTTAATCGGTTAAGGAGACAAACAACATCACAGGGAGACAATGATATTCCTATCAAATAGAGGGACACTCACACTACTCAGTGGGAGTATGTGAGTATGTAACACTAATGATGCTGAAGGCTAACCTGTACTCTGTTATTCCTACGGAGGTGATAATCTTGAGCCCTAGGCCCCATGGAACCATGAAACCACACCACTGTGACATCAGCACCATCCATCAGAGTACTAGAGTTACTACCACTAATTCCAAATGCCATGTATTGGGGAACACTAGAAAATGTATCATGATGAAAATTACAATGTCTCTGAGTGATATGACTACTTGTAAAGGGAATCAAGCATAAAACTACACATAGAGTGCTAAAACTACAGTGGAATCCCTCTATTCTAACTCCCTGAAATGAGGATGATACCTCTATATTAAGGACACTTCCAACATCTTAAATAATAGCTTATGTAGAATTTCACCCCCAGAAATTATAGGCCACCTTTCATAACTTGTAAGGAATGGAGAGGCCCCATCATATGTGAACGTGTATAGGAAAATCGGGCAGAAATCCGGATATTTTTTATCATATCTTCGGGCTCTCAGATGCTCATAGATTCTAATGCTATAGCTAGTACCATCGTGGAGCTACAGCCCTGAATGCCGCCTGTAACGAGGTAATAAAAACTGAGAAAATTGATGTCAAAGGCGTTGCTAGGGCAGGCCCTTTTACTGTATAATTCCATAAATGACAATGTACTATTGCACCTGGCTCACCAGCAACAGCTCTTGAAACACCTACTAACCAGTCTCGCCCTTCTCCCCATCTGTAGTTGAAGGAGATAGCAAACTCCTTTGCTTCTGACTTGCTCAAGTGGCAAGAAAGGAAAAGAGACCACAGCTTCAGTGAAGATCTTTAACTGGCATTTACTGACAATAGTACATGGGCTAAAGGTGGGCATAGCAATTGTCTGTGGACTAAGCTTGCTAAGCTAGCCTGACCCCCCTTACTTCTGAGGGTTATAGCATAGCCCTTCTTCTACTAAGTGCCTGAGCTTCAAACTTTGCCAGAGTTTAGATAAAGTTATGTTTTATGCAAAAAATTTTTTTCACAAAATACTACGTAGCTAATTATATCTCGTTTTGTCTGATTTTCCTATATCTGGTCACATATAACAATCGATGGAACAACGAAGTGGAAGGAACACCTTCCTCCCCACTTAAATGAGGATACCTCTCTATATCAACTCTAACCTAAGAAAGTTTAAACACATGCGGTCTTTTTTATGTACTAAAAATTCAAATACTGAATTTCCTTGATCAGACACTATTTGCAATTTGAGAGCAACAAATCTTGTTATCATGCATGACTATTAGCTATTCTTGTCCTGTTTCTCTTTGGCTAAAAGCTTCACCAGTCTCTTGGTATAGGTCACTCATTCATAGTCTTACTAATCAAGGAAATATGACACTTTTCACAAAAAAGTCACAATTACACAGGTCATTTAGAAATGACCTTCAGACCTACAGCTGTCAGTATATCAAGTTCTTACTCTGGGTCACGGCCTTGACATCCACATAACATGAATGAGATCACCTCACCATCCCAGTCCACTGTCCAGGAAACCTGGAGCGATGAGTACAGTGGGATACAGTTTTCATGTCCCCCAGGAGGTCGTATTGTGACTGCAAAGTAGATACATGGATACATGTTGTTATATATAGAGTGAGGTGTTCCTTTCCCCCTAGTTGGTTTCTTTTAATACAGTTACATGAATAGACAGTCTCTTGAATGCTCCTTACTTCTTTCTGCTATGAAACATGGCATTTTGTCTGCAAGCTAGGAACCATACATGATTACTCACTTTCTACAAACTCTGATTATGAACTAGTATGCAGCAATTATTATAAACTTTCAGACATGAATTAGTGTAGAGTAGGTAAAGTCATGTAGGTACCCAGGTCATTGGAATAGGTTATCAGGAGGAGAGTCAGAGATTAGTATTCACTGTGGAGTATAGGACTAGTTATTTCAGGACTGGAGGATAGGTAGAGATTGGTATTCACTATAGATTATTCTAAGAATTGGAGGGTGGGTATTAGAGATTGGTATTCACTGTGGAGTAGCTATAGTTAGAATTTTTGTCTACAAGCTGAACAGGTTTACTATCTCTTACTAATTAGGTTATTTATAATATGATTGGTAAGTTCTATTATTAGAATACACACTATTCTTAGGCTATATCCTAACTATATGAATTAGTACCAGGTATCTGTACTTTTAACATGTCTCTGCCTAACACTCCCTACTCTCCCCATGCATTACTCCCATACGAACTAAATATAATTTACCTGTATCAGGTGTGGGTGAAGTTGAGACTTGCTGCTGCAAGTGGTATAAAAGACATTGTAAGGACATAATTTCTGGTTAGTTGGTGATCTTTTTAATTAGCTAACTAATGAGATTCTGATAAATAACATTAGTGCTTATTTTGAAGGAGCTCAACTTTTCCAGTTTTTCACTAATTAGGAAAGATCCGACAAACTTTTGCTCTTGAAACTAATCTTCTCCATTTAACTGGCTTCCTCATGAATGTTGTTTTGACCTATTCGTGAAAGTTGAGCTCCTCCAAAATAAAGTGCTATACAGTAGTAATACACAAGAAACCATGCATAGAGTACACACACTCTCCACCAGCTGTTCTCTTTATATGTCCACTGAGGACACCTCCCCTTAATATCTAGCTACTGTAGGGATGGGCAATCAATTTTATAAGGGGCCACATGAGAAACCTGAGATATGCTGGAGGGCCAAACCAACACTTGCTACTATGTAGTGCCAAACCACAGTTGCTACTATGCAACTGTGTCACCACATAAATAAAAAATGGCAGTCTTTTCAGAATAAAAGCAACACAGCCATATTGTGTGCACAGCATAGTTAGAGGCCCACTTGACCTCAGGTATGCCAGGTAGGGACAGCCAACAGGCAGATGTGGCTCCCTGGTTGTAAAATGCCCAGTCTGAGCTATTTAATGTAACTAGTGTTATAGTTATAGTTTCAACCATACTATTTACTACCTCCTTCCCCCCACTCCCTCAAACTTATAAACAAGTTAGCCTGTTTACTTAACTAAGTAGCTATATAACTTACTGCCGCCGCCAAAGTGCATGGATCTGCTCCATTTGAAACCTACAATGTAAACAATAGTAAATTGTACCACTATCATAGTCCCAGAGGTGGTTACTAACAATAACATGAGAAATGGAAAATGACAGTGTACTGATAAAGGACTAGAAAAATGTTAGTAATTTTTAGCAGCTTCATAGTGACACAGATCCTCTAAAATGACTAAGCAGTAATCTGAGGAGATACCAAATAGGCACAGATATCTAGGACTGGAATAGCACGAAAACTTCATGAATTTTATGAAGGAGGCAGAGATCCTATCAGTGAAATTTTGGATTATTGACATTGTTCTCCCACTTTATGAATATTAAATTCATGGTGATTGCAAAAAAATCTTGTTAGTGAAATTTTTCAACAGTGTAGTTTTCCAGTCCACATCTTTACTTTGAGGAAATAAAGGTGTTACATAGAAATGTCCTTTAGATTAAATAATCATCCCATATCAAATTATAATCCCACTAGTCTCAATTTCAAAGTGATTACTTATTCCCAGTACAAAGAATGGACCCAGTAGTTATGTTATGACCCTATTAGCTAACTAGAACTATTTTTGACTGGATTTTTTATAACATGATTGTTGCTGTCATTTTGCTTGATGTTTTGTTTCTGACCTACAACACTATATCTCAGGAAAAGAAACAGGTAGAGTCATTAATTCAAGTTAGTTAAATGATTCCTTTGACCTGATATACTAGTTATAGCTAACTGGTTTCCTGATTACCTATCTATGAATTGAACTTACAAAGGTACTTCTTGGTATAGTAAGCCTAGTGAAAAAGACACTGAAGTCCTCACACCAGACAGTAAAGGTGGATATATCACAGACATCTGTCCCACTGGGAAGGTCAATAGTCAAATCTTCATTGTTAAATCTTCGACCTAGTGCACCATCGCTATCTCCTCCTCTACATAGACCACACATTTATTATTACAGTATAAATAGCTAACAATGATAGCTAAGTGGTTATAAACTAATGCTTTTATTGTATTACTAAATGTAATCCTGTAAGCACAACAGCACACTAGCTACTATATATATTTGTGCTATCTTGCCGTGATTGTGGTAGATTTATCTTGATTCCCTGAGAGGTGCTTCGCTGCACATCCACTGGAACACCAGGTGGGTAGTAGTACAGATATGCAGCTACATGTAGTTAATACATAACACAAAAATGAACCATAGAGTTCTTATGAGATAGATTACCAGCTACAATAGCTGTAGTATGGAAATTTGATTAAAAAGTTTTGTCCATTCCCATAAATATATTGCTTGTTGTAACTCTAAATTAAAGCAGTTGTACTAGTACAGGCATCTAGACAACTTTTTAGGACTGGGGGGGGCTAGTAAGGTAAAGACAAAAGAGCTGTAATTCAGCTTAAGGGCAAGGGTGCAGGAAGGGGTGTGCAGGCCTTCATTATGGACAATCATTATTGCATTTTGGTAAAGTGTCATCACTTTGTTAACCACATTTGTTTTTATGAAAATATTGTCGTTTAATTAGAGAGTAATAAAGTTTCAAAATTAGTTTAAAAGTGCAGTTAACTAGTTTAAATCTCTTTGCATCTGAGAACAAACTCCTTCAGGGGGCCCTCCTGCACGAAGTGTGGAAGCAAAAATTTTCTTCAAAATCCAAGAGGTGTAAGAGAGCAAATTAGAAATATGTACAGAAGGATAGGCTAGGCTCTATTTCATTTGAAGATAGTGGATTCTGTACTGAAACATCTTCAACATCACTTTCAGGCTAAGAGTCAAGCAAGTTCTCTAAGTAGCTGTACCATGTTTACCTGTTAACCACTACTGTCATGGTTAAATAATACTGTTCACCAAATCACTACAATGCACATCATAATATGCAGTTTACAAAATATGGGGGGGGGGGGGGGGGGTTAGCCCCCCCCCCCCCCCCCACACACACACACACACACCCTTGTAGTAATTATATTATGGGCACTTGAGGAACATAAATTTCATTACTACAGCATTAGTGTACTATTGTAAAGTGGTAGCCCTTCCCCTCAAGCAAAACCATTAATTTACTGGTTAGGAGGATATAAGATGCATATTTATAACTACTACATCATGTGACATCTTTTGGTACATTATGCAGAGGAATATAAAGACCATACCCTTAGTCCTTATTTAACACATGATCTTTACTCTATCAATAAATAAGTCTACTACTATACCTGGGGCTATTCCATCATAAGAGAAACCACTGATTTTTATCTGAGTAGTTGTGACAATCTTGAAGGTGCCCATTACACCATGGTTCAGGTTAGGCAGAGAGCCTACAACAACACCTGTGAAATAAAATTAAAATAATGATATACAGTGTACCTTACATTAGCCTACAGCATACTAAGCAGGATTTAATAAAGGTAGCAGCAGAAGATGTGTTATCAAGAATAAAATTTTGCCTGCCCACACCTACTTTTAGCTATTATTCAAGTGGTAGAGGTGGAAGATACAAAGTAACCAACTGACAGTCACATAGATACTAGATGTAAGTAGAATCCCTCCCCCTAGTCCCTGCCTCTAATATCTGAAGATTTATTTAAACATAGCTAACTACTTCCTGTGTTATTTTGTATAGGTCAATATAGCACTATAACTAGCTAGCTATGCTAATTTAAATATCTATCCATGCACTCAAATAGCTTCTGAAAGCTGTCTGAAAAATTCTCTTGAACCACAGCAGAATTTCTTTAATTTGTATTCCAGGAACCCAGTGAGTTGCAATAATTGTGGTATTTTGGACACATCTTCCCAGGAGGAGTCCTTTTGGTACCTTCATTGACAAATGCTACATTTTTCATAACTCTAATGTGATTAAAACATACTCATAATTTTTTTGCAAAGTCCACAATTTTATCAATCACCTGGTTAATGTGGCATATCTAAGGGCGGGCCTAGCAGGGCATAGGCCCTACCAACCATTCAAAATGCCCACCCTCTGGACTAGTTAGTAGCCATAGACAAATCAGTAATAATTGAACTTTCAACAATCAAAAAATTGATACCTGCTTTTAGTGGCTAGCTGGCAGAAAGTATACTTAGCTCTAGTATTACATGGCTGGTAGGAAGAGAAACCAAAGTTTGATTGTCAAGTCCTGAATGGTGCTAAAAGGAGCAATTTGACTTAGGCTGGTGTCTCAGCTCCTTATTCTGGACAAGATCTTAGTGACGATAATGGCTGTGGCTCACCAGACTATGGTCTATAGGAACATTCTGAGTTTGACTCTTCATAAATGGTTTCTCAGATAGAGAGGATGCCACGTCAAATATGGAGGATCCAAGATCATCAGGGGATGTCAGATTAGCTCTTGCCAGTTATTAGTCATCTGCTACACCAGGGGCTCTCCAAAATAAGTATCAAGAAAATATTGACAAGCCCTCATGGTCACCAACTACAATAATTATCCCGTCTATATCAATTTTCTGCTTTGCTACCACTTGCTGTAGCTTATGGTTTGGATGAAGCTGCCGTAGATATGAAAGCTAACTAAGAGGACATTGGAAATGTCAGCAACATCAGATATGATTCTCTCTCGTCCCACTTAAGTAAAGTTTTCTGACTTCTTAGGATAGACTCATTGACTATTGCTGTAAGTACTGCTCATTGTGAAAGGTTCTTTACAGCTCTAAAACTTATCTATGGTCTACAACGAGTGGCAATTCTTTTAATTGAAGGAGAGTTATCTAGCTCACTATCACTTGAGAAAGTTTTCATAGTAAAGATCACGTTATGACTTTTTTGTATCTTATCATCAATTGTTTCATTCTTTTGAGAAAACTAAGTACTCAGGTGGTGCCCATTCAAGGCCCTGCCAATTCCTAGACCCCACTGCCCAGTTTGACCCCACTGCCCAGTTTACCTTTATATTCCAGAGTTAGACTTATACTAACCCTAAAATCTTGGTTAAGTGCCTAAATGTTAAATGTAGCTAGTTCCTTCCTGAAAGTCTACTACTTGAAAGTGTACATCCTATCCCCTTTAGGTGTATCCTATCCCCTGTATGCATATACACATATTCTAACCCCCCCTTATCTTATCTTATATTTGCACTGTAATTTCATTGTAAAAATTTAGGTGTGAGCAAAAGTGTTGAACAAAATGTATTAAGGTAGGGTATACAAGGTTTACTTTAGATGGAGATTAGCAATATTTTGGGAAAGCTTAGAGTATCAAGAATCTAAGAATCAATGTTTACATTTGCACAAATTCCTGCATGGCCATCAATTTTCAGTTTCAAAATGGCCACCAATATCGTGCCTGTTCAAACATTCGAGGATTACTAAATAATTATACTGTTAATGAACAAAGAAATATATTACTAAACTTCTCTTGATAAAAAAATCATGATTAATTTCACACTTCTAATGTCCAAAAATCATGAATAAATGTCACCAGTGAATTTGTTGAGTCCAAAATATGTAATTTAGTAGTGCATGCATTAGCTATATATGTATATTGTGACAGGATATGGGAAAAGGGGGCTTGTCATGCAAAAAATAATTTTGCATGACAAAGCCTTAAATCAGTACTTACAGAGGTACAGAACAAGATATAGGGGTTATGCTTGGCTATTTATAGTAGTTTGATATTCAAATTTGGTAGACAGCTAGCCAAAAGATTGAACTTCATGTTGAGCAAAAAAAAAAAAAAATTTTTACAAAAAAATGATTTAAAATTTAATGGTAAAAACTTAAAATATTAATAATTAACTACAGAGTGATATTACTGATTTTCCAAAATCCTGTCACATATGCTACTTTACTAATTTTTATTTTTTGACATAGTGAACCTGACTAAGGTGGTGGGCAATTAATTTTTACAAGGGGCCACTTGAGAAACTTGAATTGTGTTGGAGGATCATACCAACCATAACTTGAACCTACTGTAAAATGTGCTATCTTAGACTTAACAGTGGATGCTCCCTCTTCTTGCTATAATAAAATTTCTTAATTAATTCAGAGCTTCTTCCAAGACTTCAAAAGGTCAGCTGCAAGGACAACTAGTCTTTTTAGACTCACTATTGACAACTGATAGTACCAGGAACTACAGTATATAGTCTGAAAACTAAAGCAATAGTTCACTATCAGCACACGCTGTCTCACAGAAATTAGTTACTTTATTACTTAATAGTAACTTAGGAAAAAAATGATATAGCAAACTAGCTAGCTGGAATACAATGCAATGAGCACTATATTTGAGCTCTGCAGTAGGTAGTAACTATCTGGCTCCCTTGCAATGCTTGTTTTACCTCTAGCTGCTAGTTATACCTTAGCTGGGATGGCTATTTAGGTGCTGCATCATATATTTACATACCTAAAAGCTACATGACTTTTATAATTTTTACAGTCTAGAGCTATGCAGTGACCTCCTCCCACCTTAAACATAATATATAACTAGCTAGCTAACATCAAAACCTACCGGCCTGGACTCCAGGTAGGCATAAGCCTAGCCACAGGAAGCAGCTCGCGAGTAAATAGCAACTCCCAGAATGAAGATACATTATCTATCAGCTCCTTTTACAATCTCCTTTTACAAGGTCCTATTACAAGCTCCTTTTACAAGCTCCTTTTACAAGCTCCTTTTACAAACCGCTGTATTACTAAGTATCCAGCAAGTGAGCAGCTGGACAAGTCTAACAGCTGCACACAGTATATAGCTCTCGCGCTCTCGAGTTCTAGTAAAAAGCGGCTGCTCGACCCCGCCCCTCCTTTTCGCGCAAGCTCGAACTTATTATCAAGTAGCTAACTTTCCAGATTCTGGTTCGCATTATCTTTCTTCAGTTTTCCAAAACCTTGAGAGCTTGAGTTCCTCACAGCAAGCATTAAATTAATGTCTGAAGTATGTAAACTCATTGCACTATAATTATTGTCATGCCAGCCATTAATGCTACAAGTGAAAGGACATTCTTTACTTGAGGTCTAGATGACCCAGACCCAGTATTATGATATTATCAGTACACAAAGCATTGGATTTAATTGACATTGGTAATGAAGAATCATGCCACAGACAAAGCATTTTTGAAATCAGTGGATTCACTTGTAGTAATTTAATCTGTCAACTTTTGTGGGTGTGACTTTTGGGACTGCCACCACCCCACCCACTCCTCACTTAAAATCTGTCCCCCCCCCCATGTTTATATATAGATAGTTCTGAAACCACCTTGACTAATCAGTTATACATAAGCCTTAACCTCTAATATAGGGGATAGAGCCCCCCAGCAAGGGACACCTCATTAATGTCCAGAGATTATGTAGGTAGTGAGGTATGTTTTCCATTATGCAGTAGTGTTTGACACTGTACAATCAACTTGACAGTTCTTTCTGACAGTTCTCTCTGATAGTTATCACTTATGCTAAATAGAATCTGGTAAAGTGTGATTCTGGTAACTGTAGTTCTACGTATAAAATTCTCCAAAAAATTCTCACTAGGTATAAGTTTTAGCATAGAGTATCTATGATTTTAGGGGAATTTTTGTTGTAAGTACTATCTACAACTTAAATGAAAAACTTGTAACCCTGCTATAAAAGTTGACTATATGTGCTCATGGCGTTTCCAATCCCTGGGATAGCTTTCATTCAATATGCTACCTGAATCAGCAAGTTATTATAATCACTTCATAATTATTTAACTGTGATTACAGTACTTAAAAGATAGAACAATAACAGCAAAAAACAAAACTAATGTTTATATAATCAGAGTCATAAATAAACTGAGGAGAAGTAGCAAGGTAAGAAGAGAGGCAACAGGAGGTGCTCCATTGATCATGATCCTAAAGCCAAGATTGAGATGAGTAGCACACTACAAGAAATAAAGATAGATATAAATTTATACACAGTTTTATGCATAGTCTTCTTACTTGTTGTAGCTACCTATCAATGTTTAGATTGAATTCATTGATGAAATTACCAAAAAAATGCTTCTTATAATAATAATACATGTACAGGGAGATGCAGTTTGCAGTATGTAAAGATGTATGGTACCAACTTGACTTAGCAAATCTATAACACTGGCATTATTATTCTGGATTAGCATAATTACTAAATTTTATTAATTTTGTATGCTAGCTTGCTAACTATTATATATAATGTAGCTGCAGTCGTAATGATAAATATCATTGCCCTTTCTTGATTTTTTTTTTCAAAAAGAAAGGGTGCCCATATTTTACACTGAGTCTGCAGTGTAAGCTTACTAACTGGGAACAGGCATAGTAATTATGTTACAAGAGCAATTGGTATGGTAAGATAACACCATGGCTTGTTTGAATTAAATTACAGAGGCTGATAATGATTCTTGGAGGCTGCAAGCTTTACCAATTAAACTTTTTGATAGATATCAATACTTTTAACTAGACCTAATACCTGATAGTAGACAATATCAGGTGTATTTTCATCAGGGGTCCATATAATTATAGCTGGTTGTTCTTCAGTACACTGTGGTTCAGACAGCTGGTCAAGATAATCTGTTAGTGTGCCACATCCTTCTCTTATGTTCCTGGCCTCAGCAGTCTCTCTCAGTTGACAGAGCCGACCAACTGGAAGCAAGTAGAAATTGAACTCATCACTATCTTATTATGACTACCAGCTCTGGGGTCATGTACTCTGAGATATCACTTAAAGTCCTAGCTCCCCTTTCCTTACTTTGTTATAATTGAGAAGCTTAGCTACTACCATAGATCCAGTTAATTTCACTGTCACTTTAATTTCGCTATTTTCAGTTGGTAAAAGGTAAGCGAAAATAAAAAACTTCAATAATTATACACACAAATTCAAAAGCATTACCTAGATTGAAATCCCTCCTCACCAGTGAAAATAAAAAACGTGAATTGTTTCATAATATAAGATTTTGAGATCAGTGAAAATAAAGTGTCTTGAAAATAACTGGATCTACGGTAGTTATCTAAGCATTTACAAATTGATAACCTGAATTTTTCCCTCACTTTTTATGCAGGTAAGAAGGTTGAAAATAATATACTACTTTGTTAGCAAAAATGATGATGACATCACTCAATTCTCTCCCCATATTTTACTACTACAGTGAGGCCAGCAGTGGAGCAGTAGATATTGAGGAGGGGGAGGGTGGCAAGGGTGGATCCAGGAAAATAGAAAGATTGGGCCCACCGAGACTCTGTAAGTAGTTACTAGTTTACCAACCCTAATTAGCTATAGCTTTTTTTGTGATAAAAATTCTTTTTTTGTGTTTATGAAGTATAACTATTATTCATCTCAGTTTGCTAGTGCCATATTATCTTTAACAGAAACAAAAGCAAGAGCATCCTTGTGAAACATTTCCCCAGTACACAGTGAAAAGTGATTTCTGAGTTTTTCTATATAGTGCACTTTTAAAGTCTGTAGCTAAGTGGCCAGTTAACAAGAATTCCAAGCTCTTTCATTGTAGATCCACATTTCCCAAGCAACACACAGTACTTGCAATAACCTCTATTATCAGATTCAGAGTATACAAGACCATTAAACTGTGACAACCAATTACTCTGAAAATGCCATTGAAAAGCAAAGGAGGAAACTTATAGTTATGTTCTGGAATAAAAATGATTCTTTAACAGAAAGTACGTACTTCTCTCATCATCATTAAGACAGCAACAAGTTCTTAAATTAACTACTCTACCAAAATCACCACACTTAAAGAATCACTATGACTGCCTAGCATAGTTAGGTTGTTCAGATACAAATTCGGTGTCACTATCAGGACCAGACTCACACAACCTGGAATCTCCCTCAGGCTCACCCAATCAGGAATCAGCATAAGAAATTTTGTAACCAGGTAACTATTAGCTAATGGCTTACTAATAATTAGCTAGCTAGCTTCTAGCTAAGTATATTGCTATTAGCTAGCTTGCTTGAGCCACCTTAGCTGCTTGCTCAATGAGTCAACTATATACAACAATAACATCATCACTGTTCAGCCCTCAAATTCTGGTGTTGTAGGCTCATTTCTCAAAATGTTAGGCTACTTGAAAATGTGATATAAATAACATGAATGAGAGGGGGGGATATAATGCAGGAAAATCAAAATTAGCTAGTGATAAATATTATTTTTACCTCCAGTGGGATTATCATCTGCATCAAAACCAGCATAGACAGTCTCAGTCTATATGTATTATTAACATAATTATTAGAGAGCAATTCAAGAGCTGAACACTTCATTATAGATTCATTGTTATGCTATTATTATAGTAACAAGGGCGTATCAAGCTGCTAGAAGAAGCTACAACTCTCCATGGGATAATACAGATGCTTAAATAGAGTACAAACCCCCCCAGCAATTAACCATAATGTTATTGTTAGTATAATCTTTCTCTGTCAATGAACAATTTTGCTGTCTATATTATAGCATTATAAAAGTTACATGCCCACACTTCACTTTGTGGATTGGTATGTCCTTGACAGTAGCTAATACTCACTAACATTAAGGGATAATAGAAATAAGGACTTACTGCTCTATTTGTGCTTGTCAACTTGCCACCTTCAATAGAGTCAGTGATATAGAAGGGATGGTAATTGCCAGGATCAGTACTGTCACTTCCTCCCTCCACAATGAAAGTGTAGGTCCTGCCCCTCTGCAGCACCAGTTCAGGAATAAGGACACCATTAATGTACCAAGCTATTCCCCATCCTGGACGTCCTAAAAGATGGGATGACTCACTTAAAATTAGGATGAAGTACTCTGATTGGATATTGAATCCATATATCTGATTTTGACAGGCATGCATAGCTGACTAATGGAATCCCCTATGAAGTTGATTTTAGTGCCAAAATATAGTTGAAATAAACATTCTAATTGTATTTACTTTAAGTGTACCTTCCTTTTGTCATCAGACACCAGCTATCAGCTAAAAAAATATATTTCTCACTAGTAGCTAGATGTGGAGTAAAATACAATAGTGAATTTGCAAAGAACCACCTTATCAGCTCTTTCTATGTTGTTCCAAGCTTTCTTTTCTACCACTAACCTGTAATGCCCATGTATCCTCGCTCACTTCCTGAAGGGCCAATTTGGGCAGAAAATGTTGTGTCTTTTAGAGCAACAATCTGTTGTGCCTCAAAGGTATCACAACTGGTACACACTATTTCCCTCTCTGCACATTCATCCAGTGGTTCTCGTCCAAAGTGAATTGGAGGATCAGAAGCTATAGAGAAAGAGTTGATTAGCTAACTATATGCAATATTGACAATAGAGACTTTAGCTCCTGTGCTGACTCAGCAACAAGATTAGATATACATGTACAAGTAGCTACGACAACTTGGACATACAGTTCAAAATTTATGAGCTTTGTCCTGCTATCAGTGCAGAAGTATAATTAAGGCCTGTATTATCTTATACCATAATCTAACAACTTACTCTCTGCTCTAGAGAAGTGCTTGAATGCAGTCTCTCCTAATCCTCCAATGCCCCACACTATGTACTGCTGTGTGTTATCAGGGTTTAGAGGAAGATCACACGTGCTGTCATCTGTACACAAGACAACAGTCCACTCATCAATGACTATAGCTAATCAATAATTAATTATTTAAGCTTGCAAATTGTGTGGTTGTGGAGATAGCTAAGGTAATTATGGATTACACATTAATTAATAAGTTGTCATTCTGTATACCACAATCACACTTATTAAATGACCTGCCTTACAAGCAAGCTACTAACATATATCCACTTACTGGTGTTGAAAGACCTAGTGTAGGAGACACACTGCTGTCTGTTGATAACCCTTCCTTCGATGTTCGTCACATCATTAGAGCAGTTACCACTACTAAATAGTTCATCAGGACACACCCCATTCCCTGATCGACACTGCAATATTCAAAAGCCAAGAGATAGTTACAACTGCTGTCATAAACTAATAGTGGTAGAGACTATGAAACATGCTATGTGCCAATTAGACTCTAAAGATCACAGTTCTTGGGGTGAAGCTGAGCAAGCCCATATGCCATATGATTCCCCGAAACAATGCTGCATTTTACCTGAAATCGGCCACTCAGATGGTAGTCAACAGCATGTGCCCCCCTGGAACTATTCACCCAAGCAATGACAACATCAGCTTCATCCATCCAAGTAAACTGATCGTTCCCACTAGCACCAAATCCCATATATTGAGGAACACTGAAAGAGTTATTTATAGTAGCAATAATAATGTATAATACACTGTAGCTAAATAATGAGGTCAATATTACCACATTCCCCACTGTAGTATAGACTTGTCTACACAAGGTTGGAAATGGTAGTTTTAATTTCTAATACTCCTCTGATCATTACTGTTAACATTGATGCATGCAGTTGTAAATTTGGAAATTTTCGAATTGAAATACAGTATTTCAAATTTTTATTGTTCGACAAAATATATTTCAGAAACAGTACCATTAATTAATAGATAATTTAACTTATTTAGCAAAATTGGAATGATTCCGGCTTCCTAAAATATTTTACTTTTAAAATTTATGGTATCCATGCTGACTTTGACCCCTGAAAAACCATGCTATAATAAATTAACATTGTTTTTCTTATAAAAATGGCCATTCTTTTGAGTAGATCTTTTATATGCAGAGCAAGCATATATCTCTATTGGCTAAAAATACACAAGGTAAAAAAAGTCTGCTTGGACAGATTTTTTAATTTTACTGTCATGATACATGACTGCAGCTTGACCATGTGATACCCAGCATCTATCAGTATATACTAGTGGTAACTATAATATGATAGTAAATGCAACTAAGGTCAGAATCAATTCTAGAAATGTAGCACAAATTATGCTGTTAATGGGACATCCCTGTTTCCTGTCTTACTTTATATCAACTCCTAGACAGCCACATAACATGAAGTTGATGACATTATTGGGTCTATCCACCTTCCAGGAGAGTTGGAGGCTATCACCTAGAGGGATGCAGTTGTCAAATTCGTCTTCTGATTGAACTTCAGATGCAGCAAGCTATAACAATTTGATAATCCTCACTATTATGATAATTATTCACTGAGTAGACACATCTTTAGATATAGCTGAGGACTAGTATATCTCATAGTGCTCTGGTTTGTACTGGGCCCATGTTGTATATAATTGTGTTAAAATCAGGATACAGGTTAGAATAGAGAATATGACTCTTTTCAAAGGGCTGATACCTAGCTATTGCTAAGGGGACATTCCACCTTTTAGCTATGATTACTTAGCTATGATTACTATATTATATATAATATACTGTCACCTGAGTGCATGTCTAATATTAACCAGATCAAATTACACTAGCATTGCCAAAATGGTTACTCATAATAATTATAGCTAGCTGTCACAGTTGACAGTTCTGGGACAATAAACAACAACACATTTTTGTAAATAACAACCTGTAATTATGACATAATCCTAAAGCCCTTTCCAGGCTTCACAATTCATTAACACAATTTAAAACTCCATATTGACTGTTTTTAGAGTCATAAACTTTTATAGCTAGCTAGCTATTACAATTCTATATCCAGGGAATGAAGCCAGACAATAATTATGAATTAATAAGTGGTAATACTCTCATCTTTTATCCTGTGTTGTCTGAGTGGCAGTTTTACCTCACACACTCACGTGCACGCACACACAGAGGTTTCACTGTACACATAGCTATACTACCGTAGATCCGGTTATTGTCAAGACACTTTATTTTCACTGATCTCATAAAATCTTGTATTATGAAGCAATTCATGTTTTTTATTTTCGCTGGGCGGGGAGGGATTTCTGTTTTTGAATTTGTACATAAAATTATTGAAGTTTTTTATTTTTGCTTCCCTTTACCTACCGTGAAAATAGCGAAATTAAAGTGACAGTGAAATTAATCAGATCTACGGTATATTGCATTCCCCATATATATTTATTTTACTTACTCCTAAAGTGCATGGGTCTGCTCCTCCATTGACCTGTGATGAGTGATGATAAACTGTCATTCAGCACCAAGTATAGCGACTAGCTACCTATAGATAGAGCTTACAAATAAGTTCCTCGATATCTCCAGCTGAACAAATATTTCCATTGCCGATCTGCACCATAATGTGAGTGTACCAATATCACATATGTTAATACCATTCAATTCAATTGCCAAGTCTGTGTTTACAAACGTTTGGAATTGTTGAAAACCTCCTTCATCACTGGAATAGAAGTACATGTAAGTTATACCAATCAGCTTTAAGATTCTATAGCAAGTGTTATTTTCTTGAGATAGCTATCACTATATCTAACTCCTCCTTCCACCATGATATACATACATTCATAATCATGTCAACCACAGAACTATCTAAGCCACTGATTTTATGCCAATCTTCCTCATAACTCCACAAACTGCCAGTCTCCTCGACTATTTTTGAGGCCTTTAATACCTTGTAAGCTGAGACTAGACAGATCTCCACTATTTATGCATATTCTTCTAATTTGTCTGGCTCTTTGTCCATGTAACAGAATCAATAGTATTGTATTATCATTGACAATAATGTAATCTGATTCTGTTTCATGGAGAAAGAGCCATTTGTCTTGAGAGACCTTCCCTCTTTGAGCATAATGAGACTCTTTTTTTTATAATACCTTCTCTTGTGACCCACCATCTCTCAGGCATGAGTTAGAACACCTACCAGACCACCCAAGCTATACACCAAGACACAATTATTAGCTATAATTGTAGGTATTTATACTTACTTAGCCAAGCTTCTTTCAATGGGAATGATGCTTCCATTTCCAGTTGGATTCACAGTATCTCCAGGTCCATATGCATAAACAAAGGTATCTATAAAGTTAATGATGGAATACATCTAGTAGTGTTAGGACACTTAACTTTTTAATTACCTGGTGGTTGCCCATCAAAATTGAAATTTTTAATGAGCAAACTGGTGGTACTGGTGATATGAACTTCGCCAGTTATGTCATGGACAGTGGGTGGAAACCAATGGCCTGCCACAATTACTCCATTCTACAAGTACAAAGTGACCAAATGCTATATCAAGCAGAAATAGTCATCATCATCATCAAGGACAGAATTAGGAACAGATCCAGGGGGGGGGGGGAGAGTGGGGCAACTTAGGTGGGATATGTCTTACATTTTTTGATTGTGTACTTTTTAAATCATTTACTTTTTTTTAATGTTGGTAGGAAAGGCAGAGTCATGAAACTAGAATTGAAAACAATAAGCCTTGAAGATAAGGGATCATAATTTAACTGCCACTTTATTCTCACTTTGATATTTGTAATGCTATTAAGCATCATTGGACCTCACAATAATAAATTGGGGCCATTAATAATTAGTTCATTGTCATCTAGAAGTTGATTTAGAAGTTGTAATTATGAAGTGGTTAATGACATTCCTCCCTGTTGCTGTTTATCATGTCCAGTTCACATTTAGAAATGAGGATTTTTCCAAGTGACGAGGGAACAAGAATGAATTTTATGAAATTCTGACTTATTAACATTCCCACAAACAATAAGTAGTGGGAGTTGGATGACTATAATAAGTGGTAACTCACACACCTATTAGACTACATATCTATTTTATGTACTTACATTAAGTAGACAGTTATCTCCATTCAATGTCTATAACAAAAAGTATACCTATGTAATAGATGATGCACTACATGTATCTAATAATCGCTTACAAATAATGACTCGGAAATAGGAAGCTGAGAAAATATAACTTGAGCTTGTCTGCACCACAAGGTAAGTGTACCAATGTTACACACATTAATTCCATTAGGAAGTTCTATGACTAGATCTTGCACCGGGACAACTTGATTTGGGATAAATCCACCTTCATTACTAAAACAAAAGAAAAATTAGCTAATTAGTGACAAGCACTCCCTGTAATGGTAAGGGTCAACAAATAATTCTATACTTACTGCTATTAATTTTTAATTATATTCCTGATGAAAATTTGCAAATGCCCAATTTTTACCACACCTACTTAATAACAGACTACTGGTAATGTTATAACCTACTTAATACCTCCTGATGCTAAATATTAATAATTAGCTATAAGGTCTCTTAGACATGTTATAATTTTCCTGCTAGTTAGCTGCTCTGCTATACCATGTTAGCTATAGAATTCTGGAGGAGAGGGGTAAGATCACTGGCTCTCAGGATCTGACACTACCTTCTTTTAATCTAGAGCCGATTTATTTTCAAAGATCAATACAGGTAAAAAATTCTGCTATATAACAAGGAGTTGGGGCCTTCTATGTGATTTCCTTACAGTATTCTTATAGTATATTACAGTAATCTTATTTTATAGTCAGTAATCTTATTGAATATTACAAGTATATTACAAATGACGTAATGTCGAGGATTTACACATAGAATCACCCAAGGAGTTAGCTATCTATGTGTGTATAGGCTTAAATTAGAGAACATGAAAAAGCATTATTACATAATATACAACACCAGAATGTAACAGTCCATGAGCCTCTGCTGTCAATGAATGTACATTTGCATTGGAATGGGAAGTATGTAAGGAATTGTGTTTGTACATATAATGACCCTTTACCAACTTTACTAAAGGATAACTATATTCATACACAGACCTTGCAATATTTCCATTCAGACGAATGATTGTACCACCACCAGTAGCATTTACTGTAGCACCACGAGCATAGGTATAGAGAAAAGTATCTGTATGCAAAGAGTATCTTAGAGCAGACCTGGGGATTTTATGGCCCTAAGGTCACATTTGGCCCATTGGCTGTCTCTGCCTGGCCCACCTGAGGTCAGGTAAATTAGAACATAAATCAAAACATAGGCCTCCATTTATACTGTGCACACAATATGGTTGTGCTGCTTTTATTTAGTAGTGAAGCACTTGCATACTAGCTAGCTAGCTAGTAACTAATCACGATGCTTTTTGCTAAGCCAAGCAGCTAATCTTAAAGTAGGGGTACTTAGTGAGTAATTGATCATATTATACCTACTAATTTCAGTATCATGGGATTCATATGATCCATTCAGTAGTCATGACTTTGTGCGTGCTCACTCGTGCGTGAGAGAGCAAGAAGGAAGTATGAGAAAACAACCACATTAATCTTATGATGTGGTCAATTGGAATCTCCCAGCTATAATGCTAACAATATCTGTTTAACTGCCAGTAGTCATCTGATACTGATAAAAATTGATGACCCACAGAAAGGATATCATTATATCAAGGAGTACTTATTATTTTGATCATTTCTTAGAGCAGGGTGACAAGAGTAGTGGAGTCCAATTACGTTGAACTATGTATTCTGTCACAAGGTGGGATTTTGTGGAACTGTGTTAAAGACCTATTATGAAATTCTGTTAAAACCTAAAAGTTATTAGCTATGTTAGTATAGTCACATACATTTTGAGCACCTTTATAGTTGTCTGTTTCTGGTAGAATTATTAAAGACTTTATTCCATAGTACCCCTTATCTATAGCCTCTTTGTATTAACAGCAACCATACAATCACACATTGGGTCAGGCACTCTCCCTCTTAGTATCCCAGATCTGTTCATGCTGCTCTCACTAATAGTCAGCTACCAGCCTGTTAATAACCTGTCTTCATAACCTAGATTTTTGTGGATTGTAAATTCTGTTATTCTAGAATGTTGGCTATAATAAGTATGAATCAACAGTACTATATTGTCTAGTCCTATATGAATGTATGTCTATGTCTAGACTGTTCAATATTTTGTAGCAATCAAAAATTAGTTATACAGGTAATAATACTACACATAATAGCTATAAACATAGCTAGCATATTAGCTATTAGCTACTATACATCATCTGCAGATCATGACTGTATTTAACTATACTAATTACTACTAGAAAAATAAATATGGTGACAAGAATGTCAACACTCCTATCCCTTCATGCCTATATATGTGTGTATACCACAGATTAGTGTTCAAAATTTACCATTTGTCAGTTGAACAGACTTTTCTGCCCTAAATTTGAGAAAATAGCTTTTCCAGTTGGCTCACATTTTGAGAAACTCACATTTTGAGAAAAAATAAAGTGATGTCATAATAATATTAGTTTTTGACCAGCCTACCTATGTGAAAAATTAAGTTATTAATTATAAATTATGCTATAAGACAATTACAGTTGGGCAATTAATTTTTACAGAGTACATAGTTCAATGTAATTGGACTCCTCTATTCTTGTCACCCTGCTCTAAGAAATGATCATAATAATAAGTACTCAGCTTGCTATAATGATATCCTTTCTGGGTCATCAATTTTTTATCAGTATCAGATAACCACTGGCAGTTAAACAGATAGTGCTAGCTTTTTAGTCATTATAGCTAGGAGATTCCAATTGACCACATCATAAGATTATTGCAGTTGTTTTCTCACACTTCCTTCTTGCTCTCTCACGCATGAGTGAGCACACACAAAGTCATGACTACTGAATGGATCATATGAATCCCATGATACTATAATATGTAAATAATTAAATATGATCAACTACTCACATACTGAAAATATTCTGTTATACTATTGAAGTTCGTAAGTAGCCCTACTTTGAGAGTACTTGGCTTTGTGTTATCAGTTATTTAACATAACCTGTTATTGGTTGTACATGGTAAACATTGCTAGCAATAGACATCACTATATTCTGCTAGCACATGTGTGTGATATGTGGGTACTATTATCTTGTTTCCCATACAGCGTAGTTATTTGTAGTCATTAGAAGAGACATTGTGTGTGTACTGGATAACCAAATTTTATGGGTTGGAAATATCATTGAATGATTAGTGCAAATATGTAACAAATATGTAGCAAATAAAGTGTAGGAGTCATACTTCAACAATTCTATTGATTTTGTTTTCATCAGGGAAGTTAGAGAGTATTAGAAATTTTCATAATTATTACCTGGTGCATTTCCATCAAAGGTGAAGTCCTCAATGAAGATAGTAGTTGGACTAGTGAAACGTACAAGGCCTCCTATACTGTGATCTCCAGCTGGTAGCAGACCAGCTACAACTTGAGCAGCTTCTACTCCCTGACAGTGAGAATATTATAACTGATTGAAGATCAATGGTTAGCTAATATAATCTTACCATTGGTAACATACATGAACCATCATCACCTCTTATCTATTTCACAATACAAAAATAAAATTTCGAGAAAAGAGTTTGATAAAGACCTTTTTAAAGGGAGTAGCCTGTCTGTGCATTAGTACAACTCACATAGGATGACATAGGAACAAGTAGCACTGAAAACAGAATTCCAGCACTTCTGCACCATAGAGTGATGCTCCCAAAATCACAGATACTTCCATTTCTTAATTCAATAGTTACATCTTCATTATTGATGGCCGTGTTCTCAATAAACCCTCCTGCATCACTGTAAAGAGTGTTAAATAATACAGTGGAACCTCTCTAACTCAAACACTTTGGGACCAGAAGGGTTAGTGAAATGTTCAAGTTATAGAACACATGATGTAATTAGCTTGATGTGTACATTATTATATATACACACTATTTAACTATTTAATTGGTATCTTCCGAATTCTTTTGTTTCAAGTTAGTGCTTCTTCTAAGGGCTGCAGTAGAATGAAGTCTGTGCAATAACATTAAACTAGAACTGTTGGAGTTTGGTTGCTGTTCTAAGTATTTAATGCAAATCTCAAAGGCTTCTGCTGCAGCCTTGTGAGTGATTTCATCTTCACTGTGTGTTGATGTTTCTTCATCTGAGGAGCAGCAATCTTCAGGTTTTTCATTCTTCTGGGCTAATTAAACACTACAGTGTGATGGGTGTGGTTTTAGCAGGTGTTCGAGTTACTGGATAGGTCAAGTTAGAGAAGTTCAAGTTAGAGAGGTTCCACTGTAATAACATTAGGGACACCCTCTATAGTCAGGACAGATCTTTTCCCCATACTATTATAGTGGAACCTAGTCCAGTACAGTAAATCGTGTACTCGAAGACATTACTAGCAGCTTTGATTAACCACATCCACTTAACTATTACTTGCAGTTGGATGTGCAGAAAGGTGTAAGACAGCTCCAGTAAGTAGCCAATTGCTTTAGCCTAGGGCTTACTACAATTGCTGTGGCTGGCCCAAGGTAAGCAGCTATGCATACTATTTGCCAGCCAGCCTCTGGCTTTGGAGTTGTTACAGTGGTGGGCACAGTTGAAAGATGAGTAGCTGCTAGCTATACTTTTGCTACCTACCTAGCTACATACCATAGCTAGTAGACTTAGCCATTGTAAACAGTAGACCTGATAATGATAACAGAGTAAAGACTGTCTGAATCCAACTAATATTATTTTTAATGCTGTGTCATATTTTCCTGCTAGATACCAGAACAATAAGGAAAGGAATTTTTAGCTAAAAACACACAAATTCTACATAGCTAGACTAAAATCCCATCATGGTCCATTGATGCTCTCATTCCTATCATCATGATACACATCCCACTTTAAGTATCTTTAAGTATCTACTTTTTACTCTCATCAGTACGTAGCTATATTAGAATCCTCATAGGAGTGATCATAACATCAAAATCACAATTCTTGGTCATGATAATTATTTACTTTGTAAAGTCAGCTTGAATAGGTAGTAGAAAACCTCCAATTCCATTATTAGTGGCCTCCACTCCAGGTGGGTATGTATAGAGAAATGTGTCTATATGAGAAGATACTATGCATTACATTACTTTCATCTGATAGATCTTTTGCTATAGCTAGCTATGTAGTATAATAGCTTACCTGGTGCATTCCCATCAAAACTCAGGTCATCAATTACAACAGTGGTTGGGCTGGTGAATTGAACCGTGCCAGTTATTCTGTGGTCACCAGCAGGGAGTTTACCAACAATGACCCTTGGTGATCTCTGCAATAATAACAGGTAAGCAGGTAAGTATTATGTCACTGACAATGAACTAAGTAAAAGTTAGAGGAAGAACTGAAAGGATAGAAGCAAAAAGATATACTCCTTTACTGCAAGTAAATACAGATTGATCAATATCATAATGACCTGTCAGAAGATTATAAACTTCCCCTTAGGCTATTTCAATATACACTTATCTTGAATGTTGCTTGTTCGGATTGTTACAGCCTGCCCAGGCCCCTTAAGTCTATAGATTCTTATTATTTTGACTTACAAGAGTGCAAGGATCTTCACCATTCTGTTCCTGCTTGTACAATGTATTAAAGGTGAGGTAAGCTACTTTGAATCTTCAAAACACTTACAAAAGCAGCATGTGGTACCACCACTTGAGTGAAAATAACTTGGGCTTGCCGACACCACAATGTGATGGTTCCGATATCACACACATTGACTTCAACAAGTTCTACACTCAACTCAATATTAGTGATAGGAACAGATTGTCTGAATCCACCTTCATTTCTGTGCATGGATAATAATGGTAACAACAACAACAACAACAACAACAACAACAATAGTTATAAACAATGACATACTAGAGGGTGCCAGGTCAATCTAGAGAAAGCTAGATTTTCTTACTAAGTAGCTCCTGTAATAACAGCTACTACGTGCATGTAATGGCTGATGTGATAATCATTAATTTG
Source organism: Diacarnus erythraeanus (assembly GCA_964016965.1). Classification (NCBI taxonomy): domain Eukaryota; kingdom Metazoa; phylum Porifera; class Demospongiae; order Poecilosclerida; family Podospongiidae; genus Diacarnus; species Diacarnus erythraeanus. Next base: position 2,355,520 of record OZ024684.1, on the reverse strand, counting down.
ACAGAAATCCCTGCTGGGAGATTGCCTAACTGCTTATATTTCATTTAATAATGTTCACTGATCTCTACAGTATTAATGCTATATAACATTCTTGCTGTGATATTCTTATTCTTTCTATGGCAATATGGCTATTACACTTGAAATTTGAGAAAAAAAACTTAATATACATACATATTGGCTATGCATGTTAGGCAGACACATGGGTGGCTACTAATCCAGGTATTGACACTTATTATAGCTTTTACTATTAAATTAACCACAACGTAGTGATTCCATATTAATTTTTAATTCAAGGAAAATTCAAGTATGCGATCATATATTGATGACCACCAGTGTAAGAATATTTGAAGTAATAGAGTATCAAAGTACATTATCTAAGGGGTCTGAGGGCATTTCCCCCAAAGAAAAAGAGGCCTAGGAATGCATAATAAGTATAATTATTGTAAAAGTATAATGGGTAGATATTACTAGCTGTCATAGATATGGATAGCTATATATTTCCAAAGTTTTTCCAAAGTATTTTTTTTAACCGAGATAAAGTTCTCTGTAATATGGTAGAAGTTCAATTGCTAAGTGTTATTTATTGAAGTTGTTACCACTGAAAACAGTAGGGGGACACCAGCATCTGGAACCCCCCTACTTCCTACGGCACTGATGAATATGATTATATCTTTACGTGGTAAAGTCTCCTTGCACTGGAATAATTGTACCTCCTCCTGTGCGATTAACTGCTATACCAGGACCATAGAAATATAGAAATGTATCTGTGGAAAAAAATTAGTGTTATTAATGCTTTGTACTACCACATAGCTATCTGAATTTGTCAGTGTTATCATTGGAATAAAGTTGTACAGATAGCTAAGATGCTCCAAATTTAATGCAACATATCATATTATGTGTACAATATTTAATGGCCAATAATGACTGCCCACCCTCATAGAATTTGTAATGAGAAACAGGAAATCAACTTTGCCTAGTTTTATAGATAAGCATATCGCAAGTGCAGGTAATTCAAAACAAAGTTTAGTGATGTCAATGTACCTTTGTTGTGTGTGTATTTATGCTACCTGTGGAGTGGATGAAATCAGGTATAGTATGTTCTAGAATATTAACAAAGAAACAAACAAAAATTAGCTAAATATTTGGTGGCACTTTCTGGAGACTTTAAGCCAAAGTCACATTATTATTAACTTTTAATGTACTCTGAGCAGGATGCTATGTATTATAGTAAATTGTTGGCATCTATGCCAGTATAAGCATCTGACTATTAGACTACAACAGCAGTCAAACTTTCTTTAAGCAGTGTATATACATACCATTATTTTCAAGGTATTCACCCAATGTAAATAGTTATACTAGCTATATGGCCCTAATTTAAGTTTGATATTATGCAAGGTCATTTTTCTATAAATTATTATGCACAGCAAAAATCATATTATAGCCAATAGTGAATCTAGTGGAAAAAAAAAAATAATGACAGTGACACATAGTCATGGACTATAGGAAATGCATAGCCAATTCCAGTCACAAAACTATGATCTTGACCTGGGGAAATAATCTTTTGGATGGATTATTTTGTGCACAAAGTACTAATTTTTGTGATTTACACAAAATTGATATTAATAACATTAATGTGTAAATCATGCAAATTAGTACTTAGATGCTTCTAAACAATAGCTATGATTTGCACCAGTAAATTTAAGTGAGTATAAAATAATTATTTGTATACTCACCAGGAGGCTCTCCATCAAAGCTGAAGTTCTCAATGACCATAGTTGTTGGAGAAGTAAATTTCACTACTCCTGTTATTCCGTGTGGAGCTCCAGCAAAGTCTCCAATTTGAACTATGTAACGAGTAAAAAATGCAGTTAGTCGCTAGAACGCCAACAATTGCTGCACAAGTAGTCAAAACTACCGCCTGATGATCTTAATAATACTATTCCTGCTTTGCTTACCAGCGGCATTCACTTGTTCTAGTGGCATCAGAGTTGCAAGCACTACTACAGCTAAACACTGAAAAAAATTCATCTCTCGTCGTTCTCCAATTTTTAGTAGCTACGGCCGAAGATAAGTTGCTGCACGTAACTGGCAACTACCAATATTACGTGAAACTGGAAGGGAAGCACCTAAACTTTTGCTATAATACCCGACTTGAGTGGAATCAATGGCCTGGAGAGAGGAAAGAGGGGGCGTTTCCGTATCACGAATATTCCGGTTTTACGGAAAGAAGGACTGTATTTTTGGAACATGTTATCGTTTACACAATAAACTATAAGAGAGTTGTTTCAATTTTGAAGGCTTTATCTGGGAAACGGAAAGAGAACTGTTTATAGGATTATTAAACATGTGATATGACATGTCCTAGTTGCTATATTAACCCTCAAACAACTGAATTGTCTTTCTAGTTAATTATTGTGAGAATTAATGGTGAGAGAATAATAGGCAAAACTAAAGCCTAATTATTAATATTATTGTGCATAAAAGGCCCTGTGTGGTGAGTCTGTTGGTTGAACTATGCTTCAACATTCAATGTTATTATTTTAGCCAGGTATATATAGCTTGGTGCAAAACATTTCCTGAGTATGTATGTGCAACTATAGAAAGAAAGTAGCTAATTATACTGATATTGAAATTTTTTGCTAGTAAAAAAATGTATAATGGTGCTTTTAAAAAATTAATAAGAGAAGTTACAACTCAGACAGATTTAAGGTAAATATTACAAACAGGAAAGTATACACATTAATATATGGCAAATAATAGAAATGTGGAGTGATAAATAAAAACAGATAGCTACACTCTTGTTTGCTGTTTTATTAGCTATTGTTATATAGCACCATAGCTATCTCCATAGAGTAATGATGGTATACTATATTATGTAAATACTTTTATAGAGCTCCCAATCTTAAAAAAATTTAATCAGGAGAATTTAGTAGGACTTGTAGTAGCTACAATTAGCTATATGCTATTCTTTTACATACAAAATGCAAAATGCATAAGGAAAAAAGTCGACAATCTAAAATATATTTAGTTGTCAATCACAGTAACTGGAATAGTCAAAGTGGCATTGTATCTACAAGCCACAACTAGCTATCTATATAATAATTACTGTATTAAGTTAAATTTCTTTAATTCAATGTTCAGTATATATTTACTGGAGTAAAATGTAGTCATGGCACTCCAGACAAAGTGAGGAATTAGTTTGTTTATTAACAGAAGCCATTCTTATGTTCAATATTCACTTTGTCTGAACTATTTAGCTAGTTATATGGTAATAATAAAGGCTTATAATACATACATAACAACATTATACATACACCATGCATGAGTTATTGACACCTTGATGAGTCTAGACACAGAGAGCTAGTCTACAGATACATAGCTAGCTATAATAGCTATTATGAAACTGTAACAATAAGACATTAAATCAATGTTATTCAATGCACAACTTTAGCTAGTAGCTACATTGCATCATCCTGATTTGGTTAATATCTTTTCTTGAAGTCAGAATGAGTCATAAAGTACAGCAGTTAAGAGCATCATGACTTGAGTAACAGGATCTGTGAAAAACATGCATTTTTTTTGCAAATGTGGCAAGTAGAATAAATAGAATGCTTATTATCTTTATGGCATAGTATTAATACAATTAAATCCCATGAAGAATTCTGTCTTTCAAAGTAGTGAATAAGCATTGCACACATAACTTAGGAAACCTACTTTTTACAAGAAGACCTCTATACTAAAGAATTGTAAACTCTTATAAGTTTTTAGCTAATATACCATGTAGACAATATGAAAGTCAGTTACCTGTTGTATTGACTAGTATTTATAGACCTATAGTGTTTTAGTTCTGACTACAGGTTAGATACAGATGTTTAATAGACTCACTACTGTTAATACTTGATAATGATGTACAAACAGCAATAGACAGATAGTTAACATTACCATAAACATACAATATCACACAATTCCAGTATATATAGTTATGTAGGTTCAAAGCCTACAAGTTGTTCCTTTCCCAGACAAGCAAAGCTAAAGAAGATTTTTTTTTTTTGAATAATATCATAGCTATGTCTATTTTTCTTACCCTTACATAATATTACACATTAGCTACATATCAATCATTATTATTACATATTCTTACATTTGTAGACAAAAAGCCAGTGATTATAATATATGGTACTTTGAAGTTCTCTGACAGCAGAATACCGTATAGCGAGAAATTTCCGAGGGGAAATATTTTCGTGGTTTAAATAAAACCATGAATATTTTACCCATGAACTTTTAATTTTATGGTTTAATTGAGACAGCACCAAGCTGTAAACCACGAATTTTTTTCCACGAATAAACTTGATTATTGAAAACCACGAAAATATTTTCCCTCGGAAATTTCCCACTGGACGGTAATACTTTTGAATCCTTAAGGTTTTAGTGGGTAAAATGGTTGTAAATAATTTTAGCTAGCTACTTTTTCATCCTTTAGCTATACTAATGTGCTTCATTAACTTAAATAGTTGTGTATTGGGCACTGCATGGAGGGGATGGAATAGGGTCTATCCCTCCTTATACTCATAATTTGCTAATGCACATGATCTTGCAGTAAATAAACAAATTATTGTGTTTATATTGAATGGGTCATTTGTACTCTTTGATCCTATTACTGTATTTACAGTCACTGTGCATAGCTAAAGTCTGTGCAAAAACTTAAATTATGCGCATTTGGTATCATTTATCTTACCGAGGCACTTCTTACCAGATGCCTGTTTAGTCTGTTGTAGTGCCCCATAGAAAGATACAAGAGAGTAATACAAATCCTATGGCGTTACCCTGGACCACAAGGAGTGTTACGCATAATAAAAATTGCTGCGTGGAGAGTCAGCTGCTCTTTGGGCAAATGCATCGCGAATGTTGTTATTATTGCGAGGTATCTATGAATAATATTAAAGAACTTCGGGCTGCTTCCGTGGCTCTCGTTAGCTTGGACAGACTTTAGTAGGCATTAAATTATCAAGGGTGGTGAGCAATAGAGAAAGATTGTGTGTAGATTCCCCCCCTCATGCTCACCCACTAAACTCATTTTTGTAATAACCACTTGTCAAGTTTGGGAATGCCGTTATAATGCATGTGGAATCTATTATACCATGCCACATTTGGGGCGATACTTGAGCACCCTAAAACACTGCACTTTCATTATATTATAACATCTATCTATGATGACTTATCCCCCTTCCATTTGACGACCTTCTTTCCAAGGTCACAAAGAAGTTTTCATTTACAAAATACCAAATTTAATCAATTAATACAAGCCACTCCTTAGCTTATTTGAGTGATATCTAGAATGTAGCTAATAACTCAAGATCATTAACTTTAAAAGGTGATGTCCTCTTTTTCAATTACAGCAAGCTTCACCAACTAATGAGTCAGTACTGAAAAATTAGCTATATGCATAATGTACATTCTTGTTTTTGTTTATGATGACCCTTTCAAACACACTTGCCCCATAATGCTCATGCAAATCAGTTTGACAATCAGTATAATGTTTGTTTTGTTATGCTGTCAAAAATTTGTATTATGTATAATATATAAAGGTCAGGGTCTGCTGCAACTATAATAATGACATTGTGATAGTAGCTACTTTTGCAGAGAAATTAAATGCCAACAGGAAACTAATGAACTGTAGATTTTTGCAATGCTTCTTAGATGATCTTACTTCTTAGCTACCAGTCAGAAGTTAGCAGTATGTCACATAAGGCTACTCATTGACCAGATGGAATTTGGCAAGTGGGTCTTACAAGATTGCATAGGCAAGATGCACCCATAAATAAATAGTGTGTAATAATGTTTATGCTTACAATACTGAAACTACTTCATGTGGGCAAGGACAACATAAATTGACTTTGTAACTCATGTTATAAAACTTTATTCATTGACTGTAGCGTTTCACTGGAATTGTATGGAGCTATAACATCATGTTACATAGATTTATGCAATAGTATTGTGTATGCATAGCTACAACATGCAAGAAATAATCCTACCACACAACTTCCAATATTTTACTAGATAGAGTAGTGCATGCTTAGCAAATGTTGGGCAAGTGAATATGTATGAATATTTCTAGTTTCATCTCCTCCTCTTCGGTTAAATCATCATCAGCTTTCTCCCAGTATAGCCTAGACAAAAGGATACAGCTTCAAAAATTAGTTTAATGGTCTAACATCAAGTTTTGGTCTATTTTGTGCACTAGAGTTAGTTTTGTACAAGTTCCATGGTCTAACTTATGGATAGCCTATGCAACCTCCATTACCAGTATCACCACTTCATAACTGCATCATCAATTGAAGTAATAGCTAATAGTCATGAATACCTGGAAAACCAGGCTTCTTGGAATTTTGATTAGCTTGTACTTTGAACTCCTGTATGGGGCTTCCAGGAATGTATGTGTATAGATGTTCATTCTCTCATCTACCCAACCTGATGATGAGGATGTGGTGACCAAGAAGCAAAGAATGGGGAACTGGAGGATTGAATTAGACTGGAATTGAATTGAAATGGAAATTGGGATGGAAATAGGGGATTTGGAATGGAATTGGAGTGGAATTGGAATGAAAGTAAAATGAAACCTTATTAAAATAGGTTGAAATGGCTTGGAAGTGCACGATACTGATGTAGAGTTAAAGGAAATGACTCCTTTTTTCTTGTTTTTGTCTAAGTCTAAATAAGGCAAAACCAAGAAATTTTATTCATAACTTTTTATTCTTACATATTGAAAACTGAAATTCTATGGGAAAACAGCTAAAGTAAACAAACCTTTACAATAATTGAGTAGCTTACATAAACAATGGGAATTTCTAGCAAGTTAGAACTTGAATAGCATTCTTAAGCAGCTAAACCAGTGAGCCTGTAGATGTATTATATAGCTAGTCAGTTATCAAGTGCAAATTACAGCCATTAGGCCTATAATAAAGCTTTTGCTTAAATTTTGATCATAGATAGCTAGCTACTACCAGGCATTGAAGATGGCAGCAAACATCCCAGGGCACTCAATGGCATTTGGATTATGGCCAAAATCCAAAGCCATATCAATTATTTTTGTATCAATCTTCATATCTGGAGGAATTGCAGGAATTATAAAATATAAAGCTACTATTACCATAGACAATACATTAGTACAGCACACACAAGACGATCAATCCTCTCTTCCTCTTATGCTTGGCTCACGTGCCATAGTAATTTTATCTCTGCTGCTCTATCCAGTTTTTGGATTCTTGGCTGATGCATGCTGTGGCCGATATTGGACAGTTGCTGTAAGTTTATCCTTGATGGCAATAGGTACATTCATATCATCATTTACTATATCTCTGAATAAGGCAGATCAATACAAAACTTTAATGGCAATACTAACTTTAACTTCAAGCACTATTATTACTGCTGGTGTGGCTGGGTTTGAAGCAAACGCAGTTCAACTTGGACTTGATCAACTGATGGAGTACAGTAGTACACACCTGAGCTTGTACTTACATTGGTTAGTATGGTTCAGGTATATGGGAGATTTCTTGTGTGTTTTTCCTCTCACACTAACAAACTGTTATGATAACAAGACTGACGATGATCTTCAATTCTTACCTTTAATCATATTTGTTTTTCTTGTCTTATCCATCATAATTACACTCAGAATGAAGAATGCTTTTTATATAGAGTTGGGTAGCATCAGCCCATACAAGATGGTGATAAAAGTAATTGGGTATGCTCTGAGACATCGTCACCCACAAACAAGGCGAGGTGCTTTCTTTTTCTATTCTGGTTTCAATCCAGGAAGACTAGACTTCGCTAAAGTTCACTATGGTGGACCCTTCTCTACCAAAGATGTCGAAAATGTCAAAACCTTCCTCCAAATATTGTGTATGCTACTTTGTGTGGGCCCTGTGTTTATTCTAAAAATAACTACATCATATTTTATGTATCAGCATTTTGTTAAACATTTTGTGAATCAATCACTCAATGAAGAGAACTGCTCGCTGTTCTGGCCTTTCTTAGGAAGTGGAAATCAGATAAATTTGCTCACTGTTATTGCATTCCCAATATATATAATTGTAATCTTCAAAGTGCTCAAAGGAATTCCAAGGATACTGTCACGTCTCTTTCTGGGACTGGTGATGTTTAATTTATATTTAATCTCCATCCTTTGTATTGAAGTAATTGGTCATTACAAATTCATGTCCAATGAAGGTAACACCAACAAAACACTGCACTGTGCCCTGTCTGTGATAAATTCTACAGACAACAGTTTAAATGTGCATTGGAGCTCACTTTTAGTACCAAGCTTATCACTAGGCCTAGCTATGCCAATACTATATGCTACTGTCTTTGAATTTATAGCTGCACAGAGTCCAAGAGCCATGACGGGTCTAATGGTGGGTACATTTTATTGCGTGGATGGAATATTCCAATTAATCGGTATTGCTAATACAATCCCCTTTTCACTTAAGAAAATATGGAATCATAAAGAATTGTTAAATTCTACCTACATCCTTGAAGAATCCTTCAAAAATCTCCAGAAAGAATCTTCTTCCTCTAAAATCAGCTACACAATTTATAAAGCTTGTGAATTTTGGTATCTTGTGATCACAATAGCTCTTGGAATAATTGGAATTATCCTGTTTTCTATTGCTGCTTGGAGATACAAGTATCGAAAAGTTGAAGAAGATCGGATTCCTCAGGCTATCATTGAGGATATTGTAAGTAGGGCCATTGAGCAGGACATTCAAAATTTACTGGATGTGGCATCAGTTGAGGTTCAAAATAAAAGGGAATTACGTCACAACGATGCATTTCGATATAGAAATTATGGACTTTGTGACTGATGTACAGGACAAATAGCTAATCACCATTATAGTGACAAGAAAGTGCAGAAAATAGCTAACTAGTGGCAAAGGTCAAAACTTACTAATTAACTATATTAACTTTTGATTTGAAATTTACACAGATCTTTCAGTTTAGTTGCGTGTGAATTTGAACTACACTATGATGCAAATATCATGCAGGAACACTGCACCATATCTCTTTGTACTGTGAATTTCCACCCATCATCTCTACATTCTTTCCATTTCTCAAGAATGGCTTTTGTACTGTGAATTTCTTCCCATTATCTCTACATTCTTTTCATTTCTCAAGAATGGCTTTTGTTTATGTCTTACAAACCCTTCAGGTTTTGAGAAGACTGCACTGTTAAAGTAGATATAGCTATGAAGTCAGAGATAACAAAAAATACATTTGGGGTTGATAGAAATTTAGTTGGCCACACCCCCTTTGTTAGACACACCCATTTTACTGATAACTGAATAGATTGTGATTATAGTACAATAATACAAAATGCTGAATAATAAATACCCAATCAAAAAATGTCCAATCATTTTAGTACATACTAGCTAACAGCTAAAAAATTTGAGAGGGGGGAGGGGATGCTTCAACACCCTTGCTTGTGGCCTTTTTGTCATCCTTGTTTTGGACTAAGTCCATAATGATGTCAATTCCTGTCTACCTCTTACCAAATTGGATTCTGCATAGTTAAGCCTTGACCAAGCTACCTTGTAATATTTCATCCTACAACTATTTTTGACTTCTTTTACAGGCAGGGATCATTTCACTATTTGTCTTTCTATATGTCTTAGAAAATGTACAAAGGGACCAATATGTTAGCTACAACTACAAAGCTATATTCTTTTTTAATCATGTGAACTCAATGGGAATCAATTACACTTTCAAGAAAAGTCCATCACTTATATAGCTAGGCTCTGCAAGAGGTAACCTCTTCAAATTCCCATTAGTTATGCTATTGTCACTGTAGTAGGAATTATTATGTATCACGATGGCAGTAGAAAGGATTTCTTCACTGCTCACCATCTAAACTCAATTTTGTAATAGCCATTGGTCCTAGCCGAGTAATGATAATGCATGTGGAATCTACTATTAAGGAAGTTCTTGAGCACCCATCAGCAGTTTACCCTTGGCTACACCATCGCACTTTTCATTAAATAACCTCATAACCTCTCTAATCCCAGTATTGATGACCTTCCAATGCCTGTGTAATAGGCTTGATATTCTCTATCCAGCAAAAAGTGGAAGGCTACTAGCCATCCTGAACATTATGTAATCTTCTGCTTTACTTCCTTCATACTATAATTATTACTATTCCATGGCACGATGCACTGTCAGTTGTCTACAGCCATTTTGAGGGTTGTCACTCTGGAATTAGGATACCCTTTATTTACATTTCTTCAGCTTTTGTGCTATTTTTGGTGCTGCCGCCAAAAGAGAGAAACCCTCATACATTTTCCTTTACAAATTATTAATGGGCATAGTCAGGTTGTCAATGACTTGAAGCATGTTATGGGATGTTAATCTTGAAGGAGAACTGCTACCATACCTTATTGACAGACAACTTGGTGGATTTGCTAAGGTTGAAAAACTTTATTGACTGGAGAACCAGTAATTAATTTCTTCTTCAAGCTCTGAAAACTTGCTCTGTCCAATGCTATTCTGTGTTCTTTAGGAGAATCCTGAGAGGTGCTAGAAGTGAGGGAATAATTTGTTGTCGTTCCCAAGAACCAATGTAGTTCATCTTTGCTGGCTGGTGTGCTCATGTCTACAATCACTTTTACTTTTACTTTTAGGGGTCTGTCTTTTTGCAAGAATGCAACTGACTTGACTAAGTTTGATTTTACTCTCTCCCTTTTGTTTAGCTTCAAGTTGCATTTTTTACAGATTCAAGAACTTTCTTGAGCTGATTCTTCCTGTATTAATAGGTCATCTACTACAACTTTAATACCTTATAGTACATACGTATATCTTCTGACATGACTACATCTTGGGCTGATGATGTACCAAATGAAAGCCATTTATGTAAACATGTATCTTCTAAAGAAGGTGTTGAAAGTACAGAGTTTGGAGCTTTAATGGTCAAAGAATACAAGGTGTCCAAGACTGAAAACACCTTGGTATTTGGTATTAGCAATTTCTTTAATTGTTCTCTGTTTTAAAGGGAATGAACACAGATTGTTTCAGGAATGTAGTTTCCAAGGATCAACATGGATATGACTCCTATTTATAGGAAAAGAAAGAAATGCTCTGTACTACTCGTACAGTAAAGCTAGGAGTTAGGGCAAATTTCCTATCTATGAGTAAGAGCTTGATTTTAGGACAGTAGTACTTACACTGGAAGGTTTTACGTATGGTTGAATCCATATTATATAACTTCCCATTTGTTTTTATTACTGTTACCATGCTGCTTAGCCAGTCAGTGACTTCGTGGACTCTTTCAATGACTTCCAAATATTTCATTCATTTTAGCCTAATGTAGACTTGAACTCTTTGAGGGGAGGGGGTAAACAACTGGTTTATGCCTGGTCACTCTTGTTAGGCAGTATAGCCCAGTGAAGGTGTCAGTATATCTGCCTAGTATATCATTGATGATAATTTCAAAATGCTTCATGAATTTCATCTATACTTGTACATTTGAAACTCAGCTGAATACATTAAATTCAACTGATTATTATGTTCTTGTTTTTGATGATGGTGGCTTTTTTCATGTGGGTTTATTTGGTGTCCTCAAAATGTTTCTAACTTGGTTTTCCATTTCCTGACTATTTGATGATAAACTTATATTGAACACTATTGCCAATTTTAAATGTGACATTGCATTGGCTATAGCTTGCCAGTCCTTCCAGTAATAGCAGCAATACCATGTCTTCTTAGCTTGAACTTTTCGCGTTCAAGTTCATGTAGCTTCAGCTGCCTCTTTTGGAATCTTGCATGCATTACAGACTTTGGTATAGTAACTTCATCTACACTTGTGGCGTTCCATACCATTCACAGGGCAACATGGACATGGAAGGTACCTCAATCCACATGTTCCACATTGGCATTGTTGTTGGTAGTCTGACCTTGCTGAAAAGCTTGAGGTCCAAGTTCACTGCTACATAGGTTCTTTTCACAAGTTGAGGTATATAGCTATACGTATTTCATGTTGTAATAGAATGCAGCAGATTACAAAAATTAATGACAAATAATCCCAACCTCCAGTTTTTAAGCTCAGGTGAATACATTACTATCATTGTGACACTATCTCTAACCACTCATATTATTATGGATTCACCTGCATCCAAGTAGCTAGTCTGAACATGATCCAAAGTGCCCTTCGTCCATGGCATTGTACAAACAGCTAATAATAACACTAAAATTGTGTGGGTACTACAAATTCTTACTTAATAAATTCTCCTGTCAGTGGTAGCTATTATTGTGCAATCATAAGTTGTATCTACTGCAATATCTGGAGCAAAATAATGAAGAAACATGTCTGTAAGGATATACTTCATAATTAATATGTACATAAAACTGACCAGTTATTAGCAGATACTCTAACCCACCAATTAACACACTTTAACAGGGTTTTGATAGGGCTAGCCCTAGAGATAAGGGCTGCATGTATGTCACAAAGGAAGTATTAGTTGGCTTTAGATATTGTGGTTTTATACAGCTTTGAGGAATCTGGTACCATGCTGAGTACATCTCCATAACTCTTTAAGGAACTTCATTAGTAATATTAAGCTTCTATTGATGTCTCTGGACAAGGAATATGTACATGTACTTGGCTTAGTCATAATGAGCCATAACATGAACTACCCCTTTCAAGGTCTGTCAACATTCAATGGGTGCATTAGCAATACCATATGATTTAGCATGGAGTTCGTGGAATACATGCAAGAACTAGGTTTTCTGTAACTATCACAACACGATACATAATGATTTCATTTATGACAAAGGTAATCATACAACAATTATTTAGCAACATCTATGTAGCTAAGAAACCAGCTAATCCAGCTAGAAAATTCTCAAATTGACATGAATGAACATTGAATGAAAGGTACGTAGGACTGAAAATAGGGCATTAACAGAACTATACCACAGGATGATGTTACCAATATCACAGACAGTTAGTTCAATTGGTCACGTTCCCATATTGTCCTGTACAAATACACCATTAACAGCAAAGATACATAGTAGCTACATTCAACTAGTCTAAAAGTCATATGGAATGCAAAGAAAAGAACCACAAGTTCCTGTTTTAGTGGCCTCCACTTTAGGTAGGAATGAATAGATCATACCTGCTGGTTTCATCAGGAGACTCCTGATATTATATCTCAAGATCTCCTGGTGAACTTGCTCAATTTCCTTATTTGGATGTGTTCTAATTATCAATTAATCTTCATCTTTATTTGTAGCTGAGTTGAATTGTGACAGTACAGCGAGTATGTTTAAACCAATAAGGCTATTTTACTAACAGCCAGACAGACTAAGTACATAGCTACCCCTATAATGAAAAGCACTGTTAAACTACATGACTGTACATTATAATAATTACTTATATACTTTGTCTTTGTGATGTTGAGCTATTTTCTTATAGCAGTTCATATGCAATATTTATGAATACCAATAAGCATTTTGGAAAGTTTGGGTGCTAAATATTGTATTTTAGTATTGCAAATTTAGTGTTATGGAGACATTTTGATATTATAGCTACTTAAGTGTTCCATGGTAATCTGATTATGTATGAAGAGATCATGAATCATTACAGTTACACAACTACAGTGCTTCAAAATGGGTGTGATTTCAACCAAAAGTAGACTGAATTTTGCATACATGAAGAGCACGAAAAAAATAAAAGGAACTAGCTACCCTTTCCAAATCACCTAAATATTTAATTAGTCAAGTTGCATTATTTCTATCAATTATTTTGAGAATAGGCTAATTTTTGTGTAATATTAAAAGCAAAATAGCTAGAATCTTAGGGAATAATTTAGACTGACCTGGTCCTAAGAGAGAGAAAGAAGGATATGTTGTCAAGATGTGTGAGAATCATCATGATTCCATGAATTTAACACTGGACCATCAATATTGAAGTTTGAAACATTCATGCACTAGCTGGATCTGGCAGGAATGACAGCTATCTACTTGGAGCTGCAGCTACATCATTATTACTAAGATTTTGTATCACTAGCTACCTTTATCTATGTAGCTACTTAGCTAGTAAAGAAATCTAAGTTCACAGGCCTTGGCTCTACCGAAGCTAACATCGTAGCTAGCTAATTAAGTTTTGACATAATCGTTAATACTTGTTTTGAAATGTAAACTCTTAAAATTACAGTGAGTCTATGCAAAATTATCAGAATCCTAAATCTATCCAAGCTACAATTATTCACTCTCTTTGGCTATGCCAAATATCCTTGGCAACACCCTTTGGTTGCTGGGGAGTTCTCTCTGCCTAACTTACAAGACCCATCATCTGATCTCTACAACATTACATAATATTATTACACTATAATACCCTTGCTGCATGCAGTGTCAGCTATGCATAGGCCACAATGACTTGATCCTTTTATCTGGTCAGCCAGATAAAAGTATCTTTATGTGCTGCACATATATAGCTACATAACACACTCTATATTTAAACATTCTATTTTTGTCATTGTAAATAGGGTGATTCTATATCTATGTGTAAATCCTCGACATTACGTCATTTGTAATATACTTGTAATATTCAATAATATATAATAAGATTACTGACTATAAAATAAGATTACTATAATATACTATAACAATACTGTAAGGAAATTTACACATAGAAGGACCCTGTAAAGAGCTAGCTAGATAGATAGCTAATTATTACTATAATTATTATGTCCGGTCACGTATGCTAGACGAATGTTATAAAAGTAGCTAGCTATTAATATTAACAGCTGGATTGCGACCTGCTAGCTAGCTAGCTATATTAAAATTATGGTAAAGTTTGGAATAATGAAGTTCGGAATTGTTGTAGTTCTGCTTGGAACTCTTGCAACACTGAAGCAAGTAAATGGTAAGTTGTTGGATACGTAGTTAGCTAGCTATAACGAGTTTAACGAATGCGTGCAGCTCCTATAGCTATAGCTAGCTATATAACTAGCTGTAGAAGTTATCTAGTTATCTTCCAATTGTCATGAAAATGCAAAATATGTGACTCTGCTCCATTTGTAACCAAAATTATTAACTACAGCCATTTAAACACTTTCAGAATTGCACTCATCTTTTGAGTACAATCTATATAATAATACGCTTGTACGACGAACGACGACCGACCGACGACGACCGACGCAAATACGTACCTGCACATGTGTAGAACTTATTTATGTTCTGTTGCTATAACATTGCTGTAGTTCAGTTCTGTAGTCTCTAATCTTTGTGAATGTTAATAATAATATTTTTGAACCACTTTATACTAAAACCCTCTAACGCCACCTTCAGGGGACTGTGACCATTTTAACTATTTAGCTACATGTGTTTTTGAAGCTGACCAAATTTTAGCAAGCTAAGAACTGAGAAGGACAGAGAGAGAAAGAGAAAGGGAAAGGTAGAGAAGGAGGAGAGTAGAAATGCCTGTTGCAAATGAGAGAGAGAAAGACAGAGAGAGAGAGAGAGAGAAAGGTCTAGGAGGAGGAGAGTAGAAATGCCTGTTGCAAATGAGAGAGAGAAAGACAGAGAGAGAGAAAGGTCGAGGAGGAGGAGAGAAGAAATGGGAGAAGAAGAGAGGGACAGGAAAGGAGAAAGGTTGAGGAGGAGGAGAGAAGAAATGGGAGAAGAAGAGAGGGACAGGGAAAAAGAAAGGGTTGAGGAGGAGGAGAGAACAAATGGGAGAGGAAGAGAGGGACAGGAAAAGAGAAAGGAGAGAACAAATGGAAAAAGAAGATGGAAGAGAAAGGGTGAGGAGGAGAGAATACATAGGAGAAGAGAGGAATACGGTGCACAACTGCATTAACTTCCAATACTAGTAAACTATTATAGAAGAGTTTTCTTTTACTTATTTCTATAAAGTGTATCTGTTTGAGCTATCTTTCTAGTAAACCCTTAATCAGTTCATCAGCTACATCTTTCATTATTGTGTTGCTATGGTAACTGCTAATTTTAACAAGTTGTGGTTAAAATATAAGCCACGCCTCCAAAATAGCTCTTTTGCCATTCATCTGCAGAACTATACATAATCATGCCTCCAAATTTGGTAAAATTACTCACTACATGAAGCCACATGATTGTATAGAGAGATCAACCACAAGCAACACATCCTATGGTAATTGTGCATACTTTTACCCTTAGCCACAAAATGCCAATTAACTTCCTAGTAAATAACAGTGATGCTTTCCCATTTTTGTATGGAGTAGTACTATAAATACACTTCAAATGTATAGAGTTAAAAATAATAATTTCTAGTTCCATGTCCTGAGATGAACCTAGTCAGTCTCCGCTACTCTACGATGCGATTTACATTCCTTGGAGTACTTTTGAATCAACTTTTCCAAAGGCAAACCAGCTTTATGGCCAAGGAGATAACCATACATGTAATTCCTCACTTTTCTAAAATAGTTTTGTATGTTCTCAATGTGAACACTATCAAGGGCAGGACATACATTTTTACGTAGCCCAACTATGTTATACGTACAATAGGCCCTAGTATGTCTCTTTGATTGTGACCAACAACGTTCTATTGGGTTTAATTCACAATGGAACTTAGGAATAAATAGATAAGCATGGCCACACTCATGGAGAAAGTACTCTAATTCATTTTTTTCATTGAAGAAGTCGGGATGGCTTGCTAATTCCTTCCGCATGTCATCAACTTTCATTTTGGGATTGTAGCATCCTCTCTGCTTCAAAATGTCTATCATTCCTCTTGGTATACGAACCATGTCACCAGTACGATTACGAACCATCTTAGTCATTGAAATGTGCTTTCCATCATACACAGTGTCATGCATGCACGGTACAGCACCTCCTTCCTTTGCATTCATTCGACTGACATTGAGTGAATTATCTGCAAATGCCATATGACATCCACTCTGGTCAAATATCCAAAATAATCTATAGCCAGCTTCTTTAGGGTACTTTGTCTCTGCAATTTTAACAACACTATGCATTTGCTTCATAAACTTGGCTGCAGTCCAATAACCATCACGGGATTCACCATATTCAATGAGTACTCGTGCACCCATACGAATGTCAGGATCAGTCTGCTTTTTTGCATTGTATTCAGATTGAGTCAAACATAAATAGCCATCATTCTCAGTGATGAAGTCAGAGACCATTATTCCTGAGCCACGACTCTTAGGACAGATAATCTGGCTGTCATACTGACCCCACTGTAAAGACTCATCGTCATTGGCATTAAATGTTGACTCATCATGAAAAATGAATATGTTTTTCTCCCTACGAGCCAAAGGTGGGGACTCGATATCGTCTGGAAAAGCCTCTTTGACTTCTTCACTAGGAGCAGACTCTTTTGTCAAAAAACCACTTGCGATCATCTGACGCAGAAACTTGCGTCTATGCTTAACTACATCATCTCTTTCATGTCCGTCTATGTATACCCCTTTCTTCTTATCCAACATCTCAAATCCTAGTTCATGTAACCATCTTAGTGCTGTTTGTATACTGATCCTTCTAGGATAGCCGGGTTCAAGAACACTATTTGGCAATAGATTTTCATTTACCCAGTGGCAGAAAGAAATAGGCCGGCCTTTTACCACAGCATTATTGCGTACATAATCAGAGGCAGCATCATTTAGTTCTTCGTTTTGCCACAGGATCCCATCTCTTTGGTATTTGCCTTGCTTACTGTCAGGAAAGTTACCATTATTTTTGAAGAAGATGTATTTCCATTCTCTGACAGTTCGCTCACTTCTTCCAACTAGTGAAGCTATCACATTAGCAGCATCAGTATTTGTTAATCCACTTTCATGAACTAATGCTAGTTGAAGAGTCATTACCAGTGACATTAAGTCATCCCTTGACAGTGAGGATGTCCAATCTTGCACATGATTCAAAAGGTATTCCTTCATAGTATCTTCACTAATATCAAAAGATACAGGCTCTTCAGAAGGCTGAGATTGGTCAGTGGTTACTGTGGATGTAGATGGCTCACTGGAAGACAGTACTTCAGGAATAGTAGGCTGAGTAGTGGATGCAGAAGATGAAGTGCCAGCTAAACTACTGGAATCGAGCTTCAACATTTTAGACTTTCTTGCTTTCATCAAATGAAGTTTCCTCTTGGTGTTCTTTGGCATATTTGTTGTTAGACAGAGAAAGAGAGTCACAGGTAGCAGTTCTTTCTGGCTTTACTAAAAATTTAGTGGGCTCTATTTAGAACAATGCCCCTAGCAACCAGTGAAATTTCAATTTTACACTACCACGTGAATATTTAGAGAAAGCTGATTATTTTAATCTATGGTTGTCAAGGTTAAAAATCAAGAGTGAGTGAGTTATGAAGGGAATAAAAGTTAGTGTTTAATTTTTGGTAGGAAATTTATGATGTTGTGCACAGTAGGGGGAGAGAAAGTGTGAGGAGATGAGAGAGCAGCTACTACAAGTGGCAGAGTCTACCTGGGGCCTATGACAAGGGTTTCTTAATATTGCAAGACATTGAGACCCCCCAGTGAACCCCTCAATTGTTGTCACAATGGGAAGGTCAGCCTGCCATCAACTTGGTAACTACCCTTCACCACTGAAGGATAACAGCAATAGCTACTGCAGAGTCTAGCAACTTCCAGGACAACATCAGGCAGTACAACAGTACCTTCTCCTTCGCTCCATTTAAATTAATTTGTTCTTTCGAATTATTAGCTACATTATAATTTTTATATACACCAATTGCCGGGTACTCGCTAGTTTGTATTATTATTATTATTATGAGAGGAAGAACATTTTGAAGGAAGTGTAGGGGTCACAATGCAACAAAGTGAACAAGCAAGAGGAAGAAACTAAACTGATTATACTTACACAACACAAGCCTTCCCCCCATTAGCTACATATGTAGATGGACCTTGATGAATTTTCAGTAGCTAATTATGTTGGTTATAAGCTATTAGCATGTATATACACTATATTTTGTAGGTGTTATCCAGATTGGAGAGTTCAATGGACAGCAAGGAATAACCGGGATAGTGAGATTTACTTCTTCATCAACTATTGTTATTGAGAACTTTAGCTTTAATGGAGAGCCTCCAGGTGAGTGCATGCTGATTAGCTAAAGCAGTAAGTTCCACACATTGACTAATCTCTATACAAGTGACCACATTAAACAGTTAACACATACACAACAAAGCCGACATGAGGTAGCTAATCAATGCATGTCAATAAGTCATTTCATGTAGTGAAGTCACTGAAGGTACAATCATGGTTGTCTATAGCTAGCTACTTATAGCTTACATTCTTTATTGCAAAACTGCATGTTCTCTATTGCAAAACTGCATGTTCTTAGAACATTTAACTATTGCACATGCTATTTCTTACTATACAGAGACATTCCTATACTTTTTTAGCCCTGGTACACCCGTTAGTCCTACAGGAGGAGGCACTATTATCCCAGTGCAAGGAGATTTTGCCACGTAAGATGTGATTACTGATAATATGAGTAGCTATGTCATAACTATCAACAAACATCGGAAAACTTCAAGAGTAAAATCTCACAAACAAGAATTCTTGAGAATTTAACATTCATGAATGGGCTAATAATACAATCTACAAGGGCACTGTAATAATTGTAGGAGAAAGATGTACTTTTTGTATAAAACATAATATTATAAAGCTCAAAGTGGATTTTATAATTGGATAGCACGAAATATATAAGAAAAAATAGATTGGAAATTAATGACCAACAAACCAACTCTTTCAAAATGAGTGAACTGTACACAACCATTTTAAGCAACTATAGGAACCGAAGTAGCCAAAATTTTGGACTTCATATTTTACCAAGACTGTCCATTCTGAGTTATTCTCCTTCAGTTCACTTTTACATTGTTCTGTACCTTCTTTGAAACTTTTTTCAGGTTGTTGGAGACAATCAACTGACTTTGTTTTAAGCAGTGTGCTATATAAAAATGCATGAACACACATAGAATGCATGCATGTTAATTACAGGCACCAGTATGCTGGGAATGAATGTTGTTGTAAGCATAAAGCAGAAGGATAGCACTTAAAATGTCTATGTTACATGTAAGAGTATAATATGGTGCTGTCAGGTTGCTGGCTAAGTAAATATAAATTAAGAATAGCTATAACTAACTATATACACTTTATTGTGTTATGAGGCACGATTAAGCAATAGAGGGCATGACAAAGTAAAAATATGTATATACAGTTATCTTCCAAAATCAACCCTGGCAACAAGTCCTCTCTCACCTTATTGGACAATATTTCAGCATGCATACAGGAGCAACCACATTGATATCCATTGGCACATATATAACTCCCCATTTTTATTACCAGGGATAATGACACACTGCATATACCAAATAGGAGGATAGGGTGTACACATTGTGAGTTATGGTCAGTTGAGTTCATGGGCATCAGAATCAATTCGTCACCAAATATCTATGATTGAACATGCATAGGAGCACATTAATACACATTAGCTTCCTACCTTCCAAATGCTTCTGACATCTAAATTTGTTGGCCATTTAATTTTTTAAACTTTGGGGGCCTGAATAGACCATTGAAGAGCTGCATTAATTTCAATGCATGGCCAAGCTAGCCCTCTATGAAGGAAAATTTCACTCTTTTAATTCTCTTGACTATACTGATATTTTTCCTTTATTCTTTCCTAATTGTTAGCAATAGCATTAAATCAAAAATGAGGATCTTCTCAGCCATCTTAGTTATAATTATATACTACACTGTTACTGATCGAGGCTAGCTCCTTCACATCTAGAGCCTATCTGTTGTGTCCCTTCTTATGCCATAATTTCCACTTTCTAGTAGCTAATATTCATGCAACTGGATACGACGTTACTTTATTGTTATTACTACTCATGTATGTAGAAATGCTGGTGGATTCAGATCAGGTACTCCTATTACTAATATTGAACTGACAGCAGAACTTACTGGAAATGATGTGTGTGATATTGGAACCCTCACAATGTGGTGTAGAACTGCCAGGGAGATCTTTGTAGAGTTGGTTGTACCACGTGCTGCTTTTGTAAGTTCTCCATATCTTTGATGATTCAAAAACAGTTTACCCTATATATTTTCATAAATATTCACAGGAGCAAGATGGTTCAGACCCATGTACCCTTGTAAGTTGGCAATAGGATCACAAAGACATAAATAGTTGGACATTGTATTATTTTTCTGCCAATTCTATGTCAAAGAAATTTTTTGCTCAGATACTAATTCTAACCATATACTGTGTTGATGTCAGTGGATGTCACCTATTAGCTTATAATTATTGCAGAGATCACCAAGGGTCATTGTGGGTGAATTCCCTGCTGGTGACCACAGCATAACTGGCACAGTTCAATTCACCAGTCCAACCACTGTCGTAATTGATGACCTGAGCTTTGATGGAAATGCTCCAGGTAAGTATTATATTAATAGGTTTCACACAAATCAGGAAAAGGCTATTGTTTTCACAAGGTAGAGGAGGTAAGTTCCTTCTAATACAATAATTATTAGAGGGTATCATTGAATACTCTAGGCCCTTAAGTTCTCATTGTAAATAAGTCACTCTAAGGCACCCCACCTACTCTTTTCCCCTCTTCTTCCCCATTTTATTTTATTAGAGAGTTTAAACTAGCAGAGTTACCTTT
Organism: Diacarnus erythraeanus; assembly: GCA_964016965.1. NCBI lineage: Eukaryota > Metazoa > Porifera > Demospongiae > Poecilosclerida > Podospongiidae > Diacarnus > Diacarnus erythraeanus. The sequence goes on along the minus strand of OZ024684.1, from coordinate 2,333,858 downwards.
ATTGTGAATTTATGCAGCCACATTTATCTATTCATTCCCACCTGGATTGATGGCCAATGGTCAAGGAAGTGGTGGTTCTTTTCTTCGTATTCCAACTGAATTAGACTTTGTAAAGTAACTAAATGATCAGACTTTAATATCAATGTCTTACCATTTTTATTGTTAATAGTGGTAATGGAGGATTTATAGAGGGCAATGTGGTAACAAATCAAGATGTAACAATTGAACTAAGCACTGGGACTGTCTGTGATATTGGAACCATCACCCTGTGGTGTAGTGTTGCTAGTGCCCTTTTTTCAGTCCTAGCTGTTCCTTCATCTTCTTATGTAAGTGGTGTATATTTTTAGCTGGATTAGTTTGTTTTTTGGCTTCATAGCTAGTTAATGAGTATTAGGTAACCATTGTCAATGTAAGTGAAATTGCTATATTGTATATAGATTCCAAAGTGAATGCTTTGCATGTTAATAAGGTTTAGAATGCACTTAAAAGAGAGAATATTCAGGGTCTGCTAGGTGGCCTGTTAACAGTTTTTGTGCATGTAAACTTAAAAATTATTTTTTATCTTGTAGATTTTGGGTGATGACAACTCATGTAGCCTGGTAAGATAATACAATATTTACTGATCCTTTGGTTATAGCTAATTTTTATCTTCAGGGAGTGGAAACTGCTCAAGTTGTAGCTGGTCTGCTACCAGCTGGAGACCACAGTATAGGAGGTCTTGTACGTTTCACTAGTCCAACTACTATCTTCATTGAGGACTTCACCTTTGATGGACGCTCACCAGGTACTGTTATATAGTTAACATCTCATTTGTGTAGTATAGAATTTTCAGGAACAATGGATGTGAAATAAAGCATGTTGAATTAAGTGATCATAATAATATCATAGCTATTAAATGGTCAATATTGGAGCAAAAAATGCATAGCTACTTTCATGTGTATGTATCTTAATGTGTATATAATCTGGGCTCTTGAGATAACTGTGAGTTCTGCATTTTCTGTAATGCATTCTGGTAAAACAGTGAGTTATACAACCATTTTCTGAGTAATAGCCAGGTTTACTTGGAAAATCGGTGCTTTTAGTGTCACACAAAACGTTATCATAGTATTGTATTAATTAGCTGTAAGGTCACTAATAACAGCTAATTATATACATTCCTAATAAGTTGCAAACTGTGCTTCTAGTTCCTGTTGACAGACCTTGAGGAATATGGTTCTAGCCACATCTTTTTTATGGCTAAGTCACTCACATAAGTGGAAACAGTACTGCCAAGAGACATCAATAGAAGCCAATAGTAGTGTTATAATTATTGGTGAATTTCCTTCAACAGTTGATATTGAGATGCACTCAACATGGTACCATAGATTCCTCAAAACTGCATAGCTAAAATAGAATCCACAATGTCTTGTAATCCTACCAGTGTGGTTTATACTCACTTTATTGCTTGTCCTGATAAGCCCTAGCACAAAGTATGATTGATGGGTTAAAGTACCTGGTCAGTTTTATGTATTTCTGTAATAATTATGAAGTATATTATATATCCCTTACAGACACTTTTCTCTACTTCTTTGCTCCTGGTGTCACAGCAGATCCAACTGGTGGTGGTACAATCATACCACTGACAGGAGACTTTACTAAGTAAGAATTTACAATACCCACACAAATATTGCTTAGTATATTAGCTGTTTGTACAATGCCAAGGACAAAGGACACTTAGATCATGTTATAGCTAGTAGACTGGTTAGATATATGAAAAGATTCTGGGCACAATGAGGCAATTGAAGTTCACACACAGTTATAGATAATAATTAAAACATTAGAGTCCCATTCACATCCACTTGAGCCTTGTAAGATGGAGGTTACCAGGTTGGGTAGGCATAGCTAATAGCATTTTAATTATTTACCCATGTGTAGGGGTTAGTAAATTATGCTCATTTTTTTGTGATTATGCTATGCCAGCAATGCTCATCATTTCAGCATTTATGCTAGCAAAGTGCTTCTTTTATGCTCACTGTTATGTGACACTAGCTAAGTGGGTAGTGGCAGTGCACAAAGAAATCACAATATCCTGTCACATGATCACACAGCTGTTAGTCATGTGACATGTTACATGTAGTATGGCCACAGCTGCATGAATCTGCAGGTGATCAGAGAGCAATTTGTTAGCAGGTTTTGTTATCATCTGCAACTGTTGAGAGGGTTTTCATTTGTCTTAAAAATTCATTAGCAATGAACAAAAGCCAATCTCTAGAAGATTACTTGAACTGTCATTAATATTACAGCATAATAGGAACTAATATTAATTTTTTGGCTGGAAATACTTACTAGCTATGCTCTTTATGGGTCAATTTCTGTGACACCTAAAAATTTCTGTGATCATTTCTGGAATCTTTTCCTACATTCAGGATAATTATACATTTAATTATATCTGGAATCCACTTTCCATTAAATGATTTGGTCAAATTTGTACCAGCTTGATTAAGCAACTGTATTATGAATAACAATGCAGACATTATAGTAGGAATCCATCTATTCCTGAATAACATAATTACATTGTTTTATAGCAACGAAGGTGGGATAATTGCAAATCGAGAGGTCCCAGTGCAAGATGTGGTTGTAGAACTTCCAACTGGAACAGATGTATGTGATATTGGTATACTCACCTTGTGGTGCAGAACAGCAGAAGCTATATTTACTCAACTCCCAATTTCTTTATCACTATTTGTAAGTAATGTAAGCCTATGTAGTTATACAGAAAAATATGCTATACTTGTTATTAAAAGTGGTGGATTGTGGGGGAGAGGTATATACTTTATCTACATAGCTACACCTATAATAACAAAGCTAATTGTAGTACCACCACATTTCTCTATATTTCTGAATGCCAAATATAATAGCAAAATAACTTTCATAGGTCATTATTGGCTGTTAGAATGTAGCTGCTATAATTTATACCTCATGCTGAATTACAAGTAACTAGCAAGAAAAAATTTTAATATTACAAGGCCAAAATTTATAGAATAGTAAATCATTCATTTTAATGTTTTTACTGTTTCAGGCATCAACCGATCCTTGCCAATTGAAGGTAAGTAGTGCTACTTCTGTATTAGAGTATAAAGACTTTGTATTATGCTGTATGGCACAGTGTGCTTATAGTAGCTATATCCAAGTGTGATAATGTAGTCATTAGTTAGCTGGGGGATGATGTTGGATATGTAATAAAGTATCTAGGTTAAAAAGAGGTGTGCCTTGGTTTTCTCCAAGGGAGTAGAATGATGCTGTATTATATTATGACTATATTCTGTTTGTCTATTAATCTCACTAGCCATCTCACTGGCAATGATTGTGCAACACTTGGGCAACTAAAAGAATATATTATACTAATTCCTTCCTCGCATGTCTATCTACTAGTTAGTTGCTTTGGCAAAAGTATAACTATTTACATCATGTAGCTAATACACTGTATTAGTAGCTGGTTTCCTACTCCTTGAAGTAGTAAACCATTATATTATTATTCAAATAAGGAAAGTGCTCTATGATACTTCATTCAGTGAGAAAGTAATTACAAAAAAGTCACATTAAAATTACTTTGCCATGATTAAAACTACCTGTCATCATTGTATATTAACACTGTCAACCAATGTCATATATAAAAATCCTTAAATCGGTGTTTTGTGAGCTTGATGGTCAATAGGCATGGTCAAAGTGGAGGGGTGTGGCTTTGTCCCTGAAGCTGTTTTGAAAAAGTTGAATTATTTGTATAAACAACCTCCTCCCCTCAAATTGTCAACAGAAACTCATAAACTATTATAAGTACATCCATTTTTACAGTGCCCTTCTCTTCCAGTTATAGCTACATAGCTAGAATCCTTTCGTTGTGGTTGAATAAAACCACGAGTTTGTGATATGGATAGATATGGCTTGGTGGTTATTACAATTTAAGGGCTGTGGGTTCAAGTCCAAGAAGTGATTTGCCACCTGGGTTAACTTTGTGCTTTGCAACCTGCAAAGTGTGTTAATGTACCAACAGGAAATGAATCACTTAATCACTTTGTATCGTTATGAATGGACTAATGGCTGACCCAATCTAGAGTTTCTATAGCAGTTGGTACATTTACGTAATGATCTATAGTTCCTAGTTATTGATAAAACAATAGGAAATGCAAGAACTTTGATCACTCAATAATTAAAATTACCTGTGCCTTTTCTCTATAGGATGGAGTAATTGTGGCAGGCTTTTTGGATGGACCTGTTCATGCTATAACTGGAGAGGTTCAAATACTCAGTACTACCCGTCTGTTCATTAAGGATTTCAACTTTGATGGCCAATCACCAGGTAGCCTCTACTTAGTGGAGTCATCCCACATGTCAGTTCATGGCATTTTTATCCTTTGCCACCTCTTACTTCTTCATCTTTCCTACACACTTCCCCTTTCCTTACTCCTTCACATCTCCTCTTCCCTTCCTTTCCTGTCCCACATCTCCCTTCTAGCTTCCACTCCTTCTCTTCCCTCCTCCCACTCCTCTCACTCTCTCTTCTTACTCCTCCCACTCCCTCCTTTCACTCCTCTCCTCCCACTCCTCTCCTCCCATCCTCTCACCAGCATATTTTTTGACAATTATGGTTGACTTCTTACAATAATTTAGATACCTTTGTTTATTCCTATGGACCTGGAGTTACTGTGGATCCATCAGGAGCTGGAGGACAAACTATCCCCATTGAAGCGAGCTTTGCTAAGTATGTACAGCCCTACTCATAGCTATGACTATTGGTTCCACTCTTGGCATAATAAATACTCTCATCTATATAGCATTGCCAAATTTAGAGCTTTGCCATGTAAGACTATGCCAAATTGATTAATGCATTAATAAATAACCATTACAATTAGGCCCAATGCACACATACTCTCCATATTATTATCATAGAGTACTTGACTAAAAATTAGTAATATTCTGCTTCCACCAGCAATCCAAAATTGCTTTGGCCCATATATTTAAAGAGGAAGTCATGAGAGTGGATGGTTACTGCTACTTGTTATCCAACTCCCATGGAAGCCTTTCTCATTTAAATCACTTCCCTTTAGTTTCATCTCCCAGAGTAATCTATAGCCATTTTTGAGCTGTAAATTAACATTTTAGCAACTGTAATATTTATTCCAGTGATCAGGGAGGATTCACTCCATTCACGAGGGTCACGGATGCAGACCTAACCATCGATTTGAGTGATATTAATATGTGTGACATTGGAACACTAACGCTCTGGTGCCGAACTGCACGAGAAATCTTTGTTGAGTTGAAGATATCTAGGAATATATTTGTAAGAACAATATTGCTATAATAAACTTTATGACCTAAAAATGAAATGAACATGGCATAGAATAACAAACGACATTTAGCAGGCCTTAAGTTCTAGTAGCTACATTGTGATGGACAATTATTAATTTCTTCACAGGTTAATGATGGAGCAAACCCATGTACTTTGAGTGTAAGTATTAGCTATAACTATTACCGAAATTTTCGTTTATTAATAATTCATTTTTCAAATTTTCATGTTGTTTTAATTTCGGAAGAGCCTAGCAAGCCCAGCATGCTGAGCTGTGCATCTCCAATTATTCAACTTTTTAAATTTCGTAATAAAAGTGACATCCGAAATTAAAACAACGATGAAAATTTCAATAAATACAGTACCTAATAAATAAGTTTTATTAATATAGCAGTTTTTTTACTCATGCAAAATTATAGCTAGTAGAGAAGTAACTGGTCGCACCATTTGTATGTAGAATATTATTATACATAATTGATACTGAGCATTACCCAATTTCTAATAGTACTGTTTGCGACATGACTCTATAGTGTGATATACTTTTCCTTTTCCTTATTGTATATATAACACTTAACCTGCTTCAGTTTTCAGTATTATATCCCTTGTAGTGGCCTAATTAATCCATAAGTTGCCAGGTAAATCAGAACCACTGGTTCTTTACAATAAGAGGAAGTGAGTAGCCTATGAGAGCTATTACGGGCTTGCTATCATAATACATGTAACATAAACCAGATATTCAAGATAGGCAACCCTCTCTTCTTTTTCCATTTGTTCTCTCCTCCTCAACCCTTTCTCTTTCCCTGTTCTTCTCTTCTTCTCCCATTTGTCCTCCTCTTTCCCTGTTCCTCTCTCCTTTGCAGCAGACATCTCTACTCTCCTTCTTTTTCTCTTTCTCTCTTTGTCTGCCTCTGTTCCTCAGAGAGAGCTCTGTTGCAAAGCTCTTCTTTCCATAGCTTGCTAAAACTGTCACAGTAGACAACTGAAGGATTAGTTGATCCCTGAAAAACTTCATGAATGCAGTTTATCAGTTTAGAAACACAAAATAGGTTCAATGCACTTGTATGAGTTAGGTGCAAGTTATTGCAAATATTCGTGGTGCCAGGTCAACCCAAATAGACTTTAGTATACCTTCTGCACTTCTTCATGCAGAGGAAGTACATACCCATTTCCTAAAGTGGCTATTATGTCTCTTCAAAAATACTTATATTCTTCCACTCTGCACAGTATTCCCCACGCTAAACCAACCACCTGATATGTGTGTTTGAATAATTATATTTAGATACGATCTCAAGCTGCACCTCCTCCAGTTAGTGGAACTTTTGAGAATTGCTTACCTTTAGATGATAATCTTCAACTCTCCTGGACAGTAGACAGGACTAACAATGTTACCAACTTTATGATCTGTGGCTGTCAAGGAGTTGATCCTAGGTAAGTAGCTAAATCTATTTTATGGTATGAAGAGCTAGTGTATAGCTAATTGGCATGCTGCAAAACTATTACTTGATATTAGGAAAGAGAAACAGATAGGAGTGGCATGGGCTCTATTTTAACAGGGTCTATGGACACTCTCAGAGACTTAACCACTTAATATAACCATTAATTGGATTAATGGGTACTCTCAGAGATAGAAAAAAACCTTCCAATGTAGAAAATTCTCACCTAGTATTGTTTGTACGAAATTATAATGAGTGTGGTTAATTAAAAGCAGGTGTAGTTTGCAAGTGGGTATTGTATTTTTTGACCTTCCCACTACATATGGTTTTTATCCCCTAGCATAACATGCTTATTCTCTTTTAGTGTTCTCCAATATATGGGATTTGGTGCTAGCAGAAATGTTGAGGCTACCTCAATGGATGAAGCTGACCCTATCATTGCTTGGGTTGATAATAATGGGGTAGCAAATGCTGTTGATTACCATCTGCAATCTCGAACTCAGGTAAAAGGAAGTGTGCATTATGTTGTCTATATTGTTTGGCTACACTTCTCATCTACAGACTAAATTTTCTCTAAAATTAGCAGAAACTAGCAGCTAGTATAAGCACTAGAAATTCACATTTTATTATGGAAACTCTGTTATGTGATTTATTTATAGCTTAACTTGTTCATTGCCAATCATTACTCCAAATTCTTGTATGTTTCAGTGTCGAAATGGGGAAGGGGTGTGTCCTGATGTACAAATTAATGGTCGTAGCTGCACTAATGATGTGATGAATGTTAGTGGAAGGATTACCAACAGACAACAGTGTGTCTCTTACACCAGGTCATTCACTACCAGTAAGTTTAATTTTCTGCAATACTGACCTGTGGGAATGGTCAAAGCCACATAGCTAGTACCTATATACACAGCTAATGTATCTGTGTAGGGACAGTAAAGAAATACCCCCACATATTATTATACCTAATTCTGTGATTTGCTGTTTTCAGTCTTACTAATGACATAGGAAACATGGAAATTTTCATCTCTTTGTTTGCTATGTAAGCATGATGCAGTGGGGGGTTGATGTTGGCCTACACAAGTAAATTTTATGTATAATAACTAATGTAGCAAGTTCTCTTACTAGCTATATATCTTTTTTATATCAGACAACAACAACTACTACACAAACATGGCAGAGAGACTTATATCTAGTGTGTATGCATCACTTACACCTAGCTTAACTATTCACACATAAGAGTTCAATGAGTCCTGGAATGTTCAGGTTCCAATGTGTTAATGGCCTGCATGCTTGATGTTTTGATCAAGGTGGTGTGTACCGCCACACTAAACCCTTTCCTTCTTAAATCATGAGGAGATCTTCATTAAAGGCAAAGCTTGCTAAAAGTCACCATTATAAGTTAATGGTCTTTTAGATAAAGGGTAAATAAACAAAGGATCGTAAAACAGAGGATTTATTTATATAAGCTTATGTACTGTCACTTCTGAGTGAGTATGCTATTAGCTAATAGTATTTTTTGTTTCTCATATCCTGAGCATTATTTTTATGCAGATGATAAATATATAGAATAACTGATTCATCCTTACTTACACTGGTCAAAATTAATCATGTAGCACTTTCACTTGACACAGTAAGATCTTTACATGCCACTACACATAATAATATACTCTTTGGAATTACTACACTAATAGGCAATATGTAGAATTACTGGATTAGATGGAAAACAGATAGCTAAACACCTATTGATTAATGTATATCAGGTGTTGTGCAAACCAAAAAAGTTGGAACTATGGGTCTTAGGGGCAGATCCAGGGAGGAGTCCAAGTATATATGATTTGCCAACTACATGGCTGTAAGGGGGGAAAGTGCAGGAGTGGTGTGTGCCCCCTTCTACAGGGGTGTAGACAACTTTTTAGGACTGGGGGGGCTAATAAGTAAAGACAAAAGAGCTGCTATTCGGCTTAAGGGGGAGGGAGATATGCCCCCTCCTGCACGAAGTGCGGAAGCAAAAATTTTCTTTAAAGGGTAACCGACATGGAAAAAATTTTTTTTTGCATTTTGCATTTTTCAGTAGTCCTATATCCATAGACATGTGTGGCAAAAGATTAAAACTTCTGGTCAAGTATGCTCTGAGTTATGGCTAGCCAAAATATGAGTTTTTACAATACATCCTGTTTTGGGTGTGGCCTATTGATGACGTAATGACGTGAACGATGCGCTTGGCTTCCATTGCAATAGTGTAGTTTTAGGCCAGCTGAAAGTAAACTGTGGCTGTTGCTAGGGTGAAGTATGTCTGGGAGTGAACAGAGCAGCCAAGAAGGGTTTGATTTTGAGTCAGTAATTTCTTCTGGGAGTGTTAGTGAAGGCTCTAGTGATGGTTCATTGATGCCAATGGTATATAGTTTGAACCAAGTGTGACTGATTCAGGGAGCTCCTCAGAGACTTTCAGTGATGAATCTGAAGTCAGACTTTCCAATACTTCATGGTAAGATGCTACCAACTGTAGAATGTGTACAAGAGAACTAACTTCATCCTTTTTCCATGTCAGTTACCCTTTAAAATCCAAGAGGTGTAAGAAATCATATTCAATTTTTAATATGTACAGAAGGATAGGCTAGGCTTTATTTCATTTGAAGATAGTGGATTCTGTACTGAAACATCTTCAACATCACTTTCAAAGAATACACTAGCTGATCAAAAAACCTAAATATTATTAGCTCACCAGTTCAGGCTGACTGCTGGCTAATTCAGGCCTTGATTCACCTGGCTTTAAAGGAGTGCTAAACCACTATCTTGGAGATTCACTAGCTACTAGCAACTAGGCTAAGCATCAAAATGTTACCATGCTTATTTGTTAACCACTACTGTCATGGTAAATGCTGTTTACCAAACAATTACAATGCACATCATATGATATGCAGTTTACAGAAAAAAAAAAAAGACAGAGCCTGATGTATTATTACTATTGTCTAGTTGATCTCGAAAAATCTGGGGGGGGGGGCTTGGGGGGCTTTCCCCTAGTCTACACCCCTGTGGAAACAAAACTTTGGCTTTGCTAGAATGCCTTTAGAGGCAATAAAACAATAGTCTAATTTTTAACATTCATAATCAATAAAAAGTGGGGTGGGTTGTCCCCCTGTAACACTGGAACACTCTCTCCTCCCAGATCTGCTCCCAGGTCTGGATCTGTTGGTGTCTCTTTAAGAATGTCAATGTGAATAAATGAATGTGTGTGTAGATATACGTACTCAGGGGCGGATCCAGGGGGGGTTCGACTACATTCGTTCGAACCCCCCTTTTTTCTAACTACCAAAGCTCTTCAATACCTGTTAGAAGTCCTCGGAACTCCAGATCTCCCACACTACAAAGCAGATCTCAAGACTCAAGTCAATTATCACTAGTAGACTTGTACTTTGTACCTAGCCAGCTGGCCTGTTGCCATAGCAGCAGCCAGTTATTAGTCTAGCTAGTCACATGGACATTTTCATTAATTTTTTTGCTGACATAGCGTTTTTCCTTGTGCTATACTGTTTTACTGCCAGTTGTTGTCAAGTCTCAGAGTTGTCAAAGGAAGCTTGATTCATTCTTTTCTCAACCAGTGTAAGTCTTAACGTGTCTGTATGACTAGAGTCAGTGATCTAGCTAATGCAACTAGTGTAGAGAGCACTGCACTTGTTTGGTTTTTAGTTATAGCAAATGTTGGAAGACAAGTGAAGCTGCTAGTTCCCCCTAACTATCAGGATCTGCTGGCCCCGAACATGGTGAGGAAATTCTGTTGCCTCACTCTAGTGGGGTTAAGATGCCACCAATTCAGTCATCACCTGACATGCCATCCATCCAGTCATCATTTTCAGAGATCAAGACAGCTGAGTCGAATGTAGTGTCAGCATCATCTCTCTCTGCACTTGTTCCTCCCACTAGTCCGGAATTTCCTAGTCTTGGTAATGCATGTGCTGGTAGTGTTAGTGTTAGTGGGCATGATAGTGGCTTAGTCTGTAATCCTGGTGAGATGTCTAGTGTTTGCATTGATGGATGTGTAGTACGTTCAATATCTCAAGCTAGAGTTTGTAAATTATCACCTGAAAAAAAGTACTCTCTGCTAACAAATCACTTTAAGCCTGAACCCACTTATAAATTTCCTAGTAGACCCTTGGATGGCTGTAATAGAGCATATGCCAACATAAATACTTAGATAAATTCTCATTTTGTATATAGCGATAGTAGATATTGCTTGCCTTGTGTTCTTTTTGCTGATTCCTAAGATTTGGGACAATTTGTGCGGGAGAAATTTAACCATTGGACACAAAAAGTGCCAGGTTTGCTTCACACAATTCAAAGAAGTACCACCATTGCTTCCAAACTAATGAATCTGGTACCTTCTGTAATATGTAGCGTAGCTAGTGAAATTCTATGAGGAAGATTTGCCTAATCCTGCCTTGGTTGCAATTGAGATTTTGAGGTGTAAGGCTAAGTGGGAGGGACAAAGTGCAGAGGATCAGCCATCATCATTGAGGAAGGCCATTGAGAAGTGTGACAAGGATTTTTTCCCTAATATCCACACACTGTTGCGCTTGGGCTGTATACTTCCAATCACTTGCTGTGAAAATGAACGGGCTAATAGTACACTTAAGAAACTAAAAACAATTTTACGTAGTTCTATGGGCCAGGTCAGATTGTCATCTCTAGCTTTAATGCATGTTCATTATGATTTACTAGATTTGGATGATGTTATTAGCAGATTTAAATTATAATGTACGTAATAGAAGAATTAGTTTGTAGGATTAGTCATTCAATTTTTATTCTCATCAACCACTAAATTTTGTTCTCATCATTGTCCGTTTTACCTATCAATCATGATCAATGGATCCCATGGAAGTAGTAATTAGTGGGTGTGGCCAAAGCAAAAAAAATTTTCTGTGCTCGCATAGGCTCTTTCTGCAAAAAGAGAACCCCCCTTTTTAAAATCCTAGATCCGCCCCTGGTACTTGAACTATACTTGTATGTGTATAACAATTATTATAATTTCCTACAGATGACAGCACATGTGATGTTCCTCTGAACCCTGATAACCAACAGCTATACATAGTGTGGGGCATTGGAGGACTGGGAGACACTGCATTCAAGCACTTCTCTAGAGCAAATTGTTAGTACTAAAACATTTACACAGTTTCTTGGTAGATTTCATATGCAGATATGGCTTAATATAGAAACACAGTTACATACACCAATGTAAATATGTACTTTACCTTATCTCTGTAGTTGGTGACCCTCCTATTCATTTGGGAAGAGACCCGCTGAATGAGTGTAGGAATCAACTATCTTGTGGTGCTTGCGATCCATTTCAACCACAGGAGATAATTGGTCGGGATACTACATTTAGAGCAAGTATTGGTCCAGCAGGAAATGAACGAGGATACATGGGTATTACAGGTTAGTGATGGAGGATTTCCATTAGGGTGGCTAAGATTTGAGACAATTGGGAGCATGCCTCTGCAGGAAAATTTTGTTGTCATGCATGTGATAAGATTTTATATACACATGACACACTTCATATGGTTGACATATTTTAGGGTAGTCATCTCTGTTCCTATTCCTATGCAATTGCTAACTACAGTAAATATGGAAATTTTTGAGTTGAAATATTTCAAAATTTAATTTTAGAAACAGTACCATTAATTAGATTAATTAATAGGTAATTAGTTTCGGAATGATTCTAGCTTCCAAAAATATTCTATTTTTGAAAATTTCCAGAGTTACAGTATATAAAATATAGCCCTATCACAATCTGGAGAGAGATAGAAGGTGGGTAGAAGGGAGGGGAAAGAATAAAGGCAAGGAACAGAGAATAGAAGAAAGAGAGTACCCCTTATGTTGTCACCACTGTTATTATAAATTTGTCTTTTAGGACGTCCAGGATGGGGGATATCTTGGTACATTAATGGTATCCTTATTCCTAAACTGGTACTGTTGAGGAACAGGACCTACACTTTTATTGTGGAGGGAGGAAGTGACAGTACTGATTCTGGCAATTACCATCCCTTCTATATTACTGACTCTATTGAAGGTGGTAGGATCAGGAATACAGCACAAGAGAGACAAGTAAGTTTCACAATGACTTGGAAATGTGAAGAAGCCCACAAAGCCACACCTACAATTATGGCCAGTTTGTAGGTATAATATTTACTATAAGTATTTGTGTAACTTTGAACCTTTAAATTAAGGCATGGTCTCTTTTAGTCTCCCATAGTGTTATGACACAAGAAATGTATAGATTACCCACAAGGAAATTAATTTTTTATTCATCTAGCTGGGAAAAAAATTTAACCACTTTTCCTTTCATACTGTACAGGCTGAAACTGTCTATGCTGGTTTTGATGAAAATGACAACCCCACAGGAGGTAATAGAGCAGTTTTCTGAATAGTTCAGAATTTATTAGTTAGCCAGCTTAATGACATAATATAGTACATCATAACAAGTCTCAGTTATAGTCAGTAAGCATTTTCTCTACTATTGTAGTGGAGGTGCTTAGCTATGCGACAGGCAAATTACCGAGTAACAGTCCAGTAACATGAGACATGCTTAAGAACAAATATCTAATGTGCTCTAGATTCTCTGTAGAATCTTTTTCTGAGCACGTCCAGCTTTGACTCAGTTTTTGGTTAGGGACAAAATACCTCCTTTTATCTACCTTGTCAAATTATTACTTAGAGTATCAATAGTAGCTAAGCCAGTTAGCTTAAGTAGAGCATAAGGACTCACTACCTCACCTTTCCTGTGTGGTTTGAAGACATGATAGGTCCCACATAACACAGAATAATAATTATTTACCCTTAATGGACCTTGAACCTGTAGGGGTTTGCTTAGACAGAGGCAACAGGTAAGGATAATTCATAGAACCAGCAATTGTACTAGCAGCTATATTATATTAACTATGAACTTCCTTCCTATATACGTAAAGGATTTGACTAATAACCCTTATCTATAATCTTGTTGATGATGCTTGTTTATAACATGTCTGGCTATTATGGCTAAGATTCTCCTTGTGCAATAATCTTAATTTCACTTTTAGTTGGTCGTCTCTGTCGGTTAAGAGAGACTATGGCAGCTAGGACCTCAAGAGAAAATTGTGAAGATTTGAATGCTTATCTTGAGGCACTCTCTGAACCAGAATGTGTTGATGGAGAACCTGGTATGTTTACATGGACTCCTGATGTAAACACACCTGATCTCGTCTATTATCAGGTAAGGCTGAGGCTAGTAAATCTTTATAGCATTTTTATCAGTTCTATTGGTTAAAGTGCTAGATGTTCTTTGTTGATTTTTCAAGAGTATATGCTATAAAACTTAACACCATTAAGGGTACAGTCTACATAGTAATGCACTGAGCGTTTATGAATAGTACTACATCATTGATTTTATTATGTGCGCTTCAATCAAACGTTATACCTGAAGTGGGCATGACATGAAGTAAAAGTGATTCGATGGTTGGATCCTAGCCACATTCGTGCATCTCAGGAACCAGGTATCAGAAAGGGCCAGTGGACTAGTTTTTTGCATGCTGCTAGCATCAGGTAAGGTAAAGAAAATTATCCACTGAAATTTCCAAAACAACTCATAGGGTATAAAAGTAAAATCAAAATCAAACAAAACTCAATATTATGTTAGAACAAAGAAAGAAGTCTCTAGAGTGAAAATAAACCAAGTAGCTGAGCGGCCCAGGGGCGTAGGCAAAAAATTTTGTTTGGGGGGGCTTATGTGCCGGAAATTTTTTACACTGCAGGACATAGCTATAGTATACACCCTTTCTGGTAGTACAACATAAAAATGATTTTGTGATTAGCTAAGTCTTATAATATTTGTCCAAATATGCGTTGACGACTGTCATTTCGGGAAATAAATTCATTTGCAAGGTCTTTCAAATTGAGATTATCTGTCACATCATTGTGAGTGTGTAAAATCATACACCAATTCAGCCTTGTTTGGTTCATAGTGCTACGAAGCCATGTTTTGAGCCGCCTCAGAGAACTGAAGGACCTCTCACTGGAGGCATCCGTTGCTGGCATCACTAAAATTATCTTTGCTAGTTTAATTATCTCACCATAAAACTTTTTTTCACATTCATTGAGTGATTGCAAATAATTGAGAATACTTTTAAGCTTAGTTGCACCCTTTTCACTCTTAATGTTACTTGGCATACTGCTATGCAAAATCAGCAACTGTGTCTGAAGAGTATCTCTCCTAAAATCATTTTGATACAAATTTAATACATCATCAAACTTACTAAAGTCAACATTCTCATCACAAAGCATGGTTTCAAGACTTGAAAGTATCTTATAACCCTTTTGATCAAATCTAGTTGCACAACATAGTCAATAACCTCATAGTAGATTAGCTTGTAAGTATCAGTAACTAATGTTTGATGAACAGGAACAGACTCTCCAACTTCATACCTTCTAGGAACTTTCCTTTGCCGTGGCTGTCTTGGCTCATCCACATCAAGCTGTTGTCTCTTTTGTTCAACTAGTTTCCAAAACAGAGAAAATGCCTCATCAGATCTGATACACTTCAAAGCTTCCAGTGTCATTTTCATCACACCTTGACCCTCATTAGCTGAAATGGTAGGCTCTTGAAGTGTTCTTGACAAGTTGTCTGCCATGCATAGCACTTTGCGGCCAAGTTCAATACCAAAGTAGAAATCAAAAGAATCCATTTGTCTGGCAACCCCACCAATATGTGCACGCATTTCACTATCTTTGCTCTCCTCAATAGCAACATACCATGTATCCCTTAAGGCCTCATAGTTTTCTGAAATAGATGTGAGAGCTTCAGCACGTACAGTCCAGCGAGTTGGTGCAAGCATACGTATCCCTGGGGACTCATAGGTAATTTCATGTTGAATTTTCTTGAAAATAGCTTGACGCTTTGGTGACTTTTTAATAAGTTTTGTCATTTCTTCCACAGTATCAAGTGTGTCACGAAGAATTTTATTACCTTTCATCATGTCCTGCACTGCAAGGTTTAGGGCATGCCCGTAGCAGTGTGAATACAGGGCACATGGCTCTTTAGAGAGAATTGCAGTGGCCAGCCATAGCAGCAGCTCCATCATAGCATTGTCCTCTGCATTTGTTTACCTGAAGAGAAAGCCTCAGTAATATGTCTTCAATTGTCTTCACAATAGATTCAGCAGAGGTGGTTTCAAGACTATGAAAGCCAATACAACTTTCATGTACATGCATTAGTTCATCAACATAACGAAGGCAGAATACAAGCTGTTCAACATTAGATATGTCTGTGATCTCATCGACCATAATAGTGTATTGTTTATTCGATACATCTACAGCTATTTTTCTAAGCACAGTCATAGCCATAATTTCAATAATTTCATTCTGTATTTCTGGGCTTGTAAATCGATCCTGTGGTTTCTTACTAATTCAGGAACATATTTCTCACAAAAATACAGTAGTTGCATAAAATTACTATTTATCTCCCCACTGCCATAGGCAGTGTCAGTTAAGTACTTTCCACGTAAAGGCAAGCCTTGTGTGCAAGAAAACGGATACAAGAAAAAATACACAGCAAAACCTTTTGATTTGATACCTTTTCTTGTGCTCGTGAAGAACTGAGCATATCATCAATCCCCCTTGGGTTTCTTTTCTCCCTCATGAGCACACCAGCTGCAAATATATGCGATTGGGACTGCTGATGCTTGACAAACCTGTCCAAAGCCTTTTTCCAATTGTCAAAGCCAGTGTCAGTAAAGGCCTTATCAACGTAGCCTGAAAGTGGTATTTTTCTGTAAACAGCAGTAGCACAATAGAAACAAAGCACACAATCTTTCTCTTGAATGTAGTGAAGCCAAGGGTGAAGCTTGTACCAAGAAACACTGAAGGCACGCTTTTGCTTACCAAAGGTTCTCTTAGGGAAATTCAGAACAGGCTGGTGTGGTTCAGTCACAGCACAACAAAGGCTAATAGGATTACCACCAGAAGCCATTGAGGTTTCTATATAAGCCACACCTCACCACAAGGTAAAAATGGCCCAGATTGAAACCATAGTTTAGTAGCTCAAATAGAGTTTGCATTATTGAAGACCACAACCAAGTGTATACTTAAGTAGTGTCTGCCAGCTAGCTTAGCTACATGTTTTTATCACCTGTTTTTGTAATTCGCTTGTCTTAAAAAAATTTGGGGGGGGGGGGCTTAAGCCCCCCCAAACAGATGGTTGCCTACGCCCCAGAGCTCTATTGGTGCCTGAGATTAATCGATATTATTCACTTGAGTGAAGACACACTAGTGGTAAATAATAAATAAACCTCCCTCGGTACCTGCCTATCCTGTCCGGAGGTTTAGGGTAAATCTTCTTATTGCCCTCATCCAGCTCAAGCATGCTAGCTATTAATATTCAGATGACACTGTTCCCTACATTTTAGTTCCTCAACATAGATTGCACCCTTAAAGGGATGGATGCAGGATTGAACAAGCCTACAAGCAGTACTAATTTATGCATTCTTTACATTTCTTGCTCGATCATTTCTCTGCAATCACAATGGCAGGTGCACTAGCTAGTGTCAGAGCCCAGTAGCTTTCCACATCCAATGGCTCTGCATGCATTTCCTACATAGTACATAATCACCAGAGGGGTAGGAGCAAGTTGAAAAGTGGGGGGGCAAGTTGCTGACCATGCCCACTTTTTAAAAACTACACCCCTTTTGATTATGGGGCCGGGTTCAAGGGGCATGCTCCCCCAGAAACCTTGAAAAAGAAGTTGCCCTAACCCTATCCCACAAAACATAACTAAAGCCATAAGTATGAGATGTACAATACACAAAACACAAAAACAATGCATTAAAAATTGCTTTCTCCTCTCATCATTTACTGACAAAAATTGAAGAACAATCCCTTTCAGACTGAGTTCATCTACAATATCTTTATGTACATGTACAAGTAGACTATGTTTAGTCTCTTCTCAGTCATAGTTGATCGTTGATCTTAAATACACAAGCAGTCGCTTTAAAACTGAAAATGTTCTTTCAGAGGTAGCAGATATCAGAACAACAAGGTACAGTCGTAATAATTTGTGGATCTCAGAAAAAAATCACTTTCTAGGATGAGCTATTATTCATAGCATCACTTATAGTCCGTATTGATGTAACTTTGGGAACAAACCCTCGCTTGGCCACATCAACCAACAGTGGAAGCTGCTTCTCTAGACTAGGAAGATTTAGATCTGGAGCAAAACAGCCATTTTGAATACTGTCAAGCACATTTTCATAGTTTTCACCATTAGCAGCTTTCAGCAAAAGTGATTCTAGACCTAACAATTCTGGAAGAAACTCACTTTGGATCCTCAGCTGTAGCAAATAACAGAAAGCCAAGCCTAAGCCCAAATAGGGTTGAGAATTTCTCCAATGCAGCTACAATCCCACCAGCTTTTAGTCCGTATTCGTCACAAGTGGTTGCATTTACTTCACTCATAGTTTCCATTAGAATAGAGTAGTCCTTCAGTACAGCATAAATAGCAGATGTTCTAGCAGTCCTACACAGGCTTTTGACTGTCACTACTGAATCTGAGTCGGCTTCAGCCAATTTTTGACTAAATAGATGAGACCTTTTTAGTGAGTACTTGATCACTTTTCCAATCTCACGCAGATAGACATAATTTTACTAAAAGAGATGTGAAAAAATGGGGGGGGCTGAGCCCCCTAACTTTAAAAAGTGGGGGAGCATTCGCCCCCCCCCCCTGCCCCCCCTTCTCCTACCCCTAAGATCACTCAATTTCAAATATATTTTTGGACCTGAACATTTGTATGAAGTAAGAACTTGAAATTGTATGAAGGATCCTTCTTCACTTTGTGTATCATCCATGACTTACTATCAGAGTACAGCATCAAAAAATAATATCAAGCTCTTGATTTCTTCAAAACTTCGTGGTCTTTTCTCATTTGTCATCTAGAATGTGGTGAATCCAGTAAAGGTAGTCCCACTACACTAATTTGCATTCTACTTAAACATAAATTTTAAACCATCCAATTGGTAGTTTTAGGTGAATCACCCATATCCTCATTTATCTGAGTTACCTTCCCTTCCAGGAAGGTAAGATGAGGTTCGATGATGACCAGGCTAGCAGACGCTACCATATACCCCAAACACTAGAAAAAACTCCAAACAATCTTAAGAGCACTTGAAGATGACTCAGAATTTCTATATAGCTAGCTACCTCAAAATGGTAAAATCCAATAGCAAAACAGGTGTGCTGCTCAGCAATCTAATATCATAGTTGCCAACTGTCCTGAAATGCCTGGGACAGTTGCACTATTAGAAAGAAATTTCATAAAAGATAGTCTTAATTAGACAAAATCAGCAATAAGCATAAAAATCCACAGAACTCTACTTTTTGTCTTGATCCATCCACAGACAATTTTCTGTCCCAAAAATCCACAGATTGTGGATAAATCCATGAACCTGGCAACACAGACCACTCTATCTCATGCACATAACACTCAATCAAACAATAATGTCAAAGTATTGATTAGAAAATGGCTGGTGGTTTCCACAGCTTCATGTAGGACAGGAGGGTGCACATTCCCCTCCCACATCCTCCCCCTTGCAATGGCCTCCTTGTTAACTCTTTGGATTTTTTTAGACAGCAACCTAGTAACACTGCAGTCCCGATTTAGGCTTATAAAAAACTGTCCCACACGGAAAAGCTAACCTCAGTGTATTAGCTAATCCTAGACTCCAGATATTTCCTGTAAATTTATAGCCAAAACTACAAAATTACAAGATACAACTCATGAAAATGAAGGAACTCTAAGAAAGCTACTGTGTCTAACACTTGAAAACAAAATAACCATATTCATCTGGGCATGCCATAACAGGTCAAAAGTCAGGGGTGTGGCTAAATGTCCATTTTTAGAAGTTATTTCATAGCTGCCAACTTTTCAAAGTCTATTTCAGGGACAAACCACACCCCATCCAACCACGCCCCAAAAAGTAAAACTGTATTATTATTATACATTAATTTTATACACTACATAATATTATTGTATAATACAATGTGGACCTGGCAATGTTACATTTAACTCTTACACTAAAATTTTTTCACTTGTGTAACAACAAAGTGATTTAGAGGTGTTGTATAAACTAGGTGGGCAGCTGGGGCTGTCTAGCTTGTAAAAATTATATCACTAAGAGGTGTAGTGTATCTCGAGCTGGCTGTCTGGCTTCCGGGACATAACAATAGCTTTCCGGGACTCCGGGACAGAGTGATAAATCTGGGACTGTCCCGGAAGATCCGGGACAGTTGGCAGCTATGCAACCTTCCCTGGGATAGATGGTGGATATATAAAGGTATTGTCTTTAGGTATAACATCATACAGTATAATCACAGCTGACAAGATCTTTATTCCCAATAATGCCTTCCTGGAGGATTGATGTAATCAGGATGTCATGTAAATCTTCAATTTTCTATATTGATAGGCAAGGCAAAATAATAATTATATGAAGTTAATCAAGTACACAGCATGAACTGCATTTTACGCTAATATAAAATTTATATTCTAGAGTTTTGAGCTCACTGTACAAAGCAACATAATTTTTTTTGGTTGAAATATTTGAATCAGTAACTATATACCATTAATTAATAAATAATTAGATATATTATTCATTACTTGGTCCCTAAAATGAAATTTAATGTTAATAGCTACTTTGTTAATAATCTATAATCTCATGATCATCCCCTTCCCCCCTCCCCAACAATAACACCCTCCTTTCCAAAACCTTAATCCCAATTATGGTAGTGCATAGATTTTCTTTTAACTATATCCCACTTCATCTTTTCCACTTGTAGTGTGCCACTCATCTAAATCTTGGATATCAAATAAGTGTTGTTGATGAGCTTCCCCCCAGTGGGCAAATTCCAACTACCCCTACTACAATCTTGGTACTCCTCTTTGTGGCCTTGGCAACTTTTTATTGACCAAAGAAAGAAAACAAGGACAAGCAATGTTGTTTCTTTTTTAATACTGTAGTGCAGTGAAATGTACTAGATATTATTATCTCTTTCATTCTTTTTTCTTTTTTTTTATTTTTTTAAATTTTTGCTGCATAGTTTAGAATATTTTATGAAACTTGTTATGCATTAATTATGGGCAAATCCTGAGTTATAGACACTCAATGAGGAAATTTTACTGGACAATTTTATAACTGTTACTAAAAGTGGGTTAAGAATACATCTACAATAGCTATGCATACGTTATAGATGTTTACAGAAGCATACATAAGTTGTGGTTTCTTACATACCTTTGCAGACAGAAAAGTCATGTCCACGTATGAACAACATGGACTGGACCACACAAGAAAGAAAAGGAGAAAAAATCTAGCCTGAATAGAACAAACTTAGCTGACTGACAGATGGACCCCTGCTATAGAGCCAGTGGACTTAACACCTGAAATCAATAGACCTGTTATACTTACATGCATAATCCAGGGCTGTTCCAAAATAAACTGAGTAGCTAAGGGTAACAACATACTAGATCACTCTACCTTATTCCTGAGTCTTGGTGTTGTCATGTGTGTAAGTCACAGAATAAAAAATATTTATTTGAATTTAGTGTCACTTAGCTTTAAATAAATGGTATATGTAATAAAGACGGAGCTTTAGGGTGCCCCAATTTGATGTCTAAAGTATCTGACAATATGCTATAATGTGTTAGTGGTAGAAGCCTGTTGCTACAGCAACCAGTTCATGATGAAAAGAATCCTATCAAGCTAATGGACATAATATTGAGTATGGTAAGTTAGCAGCTAGCTAGCCTAGCTATTAATAACATTATAGCTAGTCAGGTACTGCAAGTTTATCTAGTTATGTAGAGCTATTCCAGTATTACTGTGCCATTCATTATTCTAACATCATAACAGATGTCTTCAACTAATCTAGCTATATATAGTTAGTAGCTTAGCTGCACTAGAACAAGAAACCTTGGTGTGCCTAAAATTCCATTTCACATAATTATAATCTACTTGTGTAGCCCCCAGCTAGCGTACGTTTAATAGTTAAGTGCAGTAGCAAAGGAAGCTATATCATAGCCAAAATGATATGTTACTTCCTATGATGTATTATGTAGCCAAGGTTACTATTACAGCATGACTGGATACACTGTCAGGCTTCAATTATGCAGTTTATATAAGGTTGTGTCAGAAAGTAGCTAGATAGTCATCCGTTAGCAAGCTACGTAGCTAGCTAATTGCAGGTACGGGAGATACGTAGCTAGCTAAGAAAATGAATTCTTTCCAGTTTACAGCTATCGTAGCTCTGCTTGTAACTCTTACATCACTAGAAGTGAATGGTAAGCTGTTTAAGTGATCAACTAGACTAGAAGCAAGTTAGAACTAGTTAGTAAGCTGCTATGTAACTAGCTGGTGGAAATTTTCATGGGGAAATGATCAGATAATATAATATCTACATTACAGTGTAACTCCACTGTCTGATTTATAGCCAAGAACACTTAGCTACAAAGCCCACACCTTGAAAACTCCCACACAGTGGGACCATGGAATCTGTCCTTTATAATAATAGAGATTGTTTTTATAAATTCAGAGGTTAATGATATGCACACTGGCTGGGGCATGCCCTTCGCATGGTGGTTGTTCTTATTTCAGAGTGTCCTTTATCAGCAGTTCCACTGTATGATGTCTATTATAATAATATAGTGACAAAAAATAGAGAGGTTCCACTGTAATAGTATAGACGATTATCTATGTCATAATAATAATATTATTATAGTTATAGTTTAGTCTCATAATCCCATAATAATATTTTGCAGGTATTGTTCAGATTGGAGACTTTGCTGGAGCTCCACATGGAATAACAGGGATAGTGAAATTTACTTCTCCAACAACTATTGTCATTGAGAACTTCAGCTTTGATGGAGAACCTCCAGGTGAGTTTATATGTACATATTTGTAAGAAACAAGTCACCATTAGACAAATTATTATAATAGACTTGACTTATTACATGTTTCATGACCACTAAAGGCTTTTAATCATGTTGGATTAGTTTCCTCACTGATCAACCTTCCTTACTTCCTGTCATTTAATACGTAATTGCTTACTTGTATAATTTTCGATTAGGGAATTTTGGGGAGTTTAAATTACTTTTGATACCAAAAGATGTGAACTTATATACGAAATATCATTTCAAATAAGCTCTGCTATAATAAATATTGTAATGTTTACTTGTATTGTCAACAATATTACCTATTAAGTTTTATTAGAAATCTTCAACTACAACAAACTAGTATACTTCCTGGTATCATGCTATTCAATTTAGTGAGGGTCTACTGTATTCATAATTTCTACAGATACATTTCTGTACTTCTATGCTCCTGGTATAGCAGTTAATGACACAGGAGGAGGCAGAATTATCCCAGTGCAAGGAGATTTTGCCACGTAAGGATCAATACTGAGTAAATCCTCAATTACATTCCATAGTGATATTATCTCATCCAAGTAAAATATGTAGTAGTGTCTAACTATCCACATCACATGACATCACAAAATGAAGATCACAGATGATTACTTAACGTAGAAAAATGTGTACTTAATTTCAGATTCTGTTATAAACCCATGAGACTGCTCAGTAACTGTAGCATTTTCAAACTCTCACTATTATTATTATTGCATTCTTTAATGAAAAGGCATAATAATACTGGCATTGTGTTAGATCACATTGTCTATTAATTAATACTAATATTATTTTGATGTCAGTTTTAAAAACACTTCATGTCAAAATAGAAATGAAGGTGGATTCAGACAATCTGTTTCTATCAATAATATTGAACTGAGTGTAGAACTTGTTGAAGTCAATGTGTGTGATATTGGAACCATCACGTTGTGGTGTCGGCAAGCCCAAGTGACCTTCACTCAAGTGGTGGTACCACTTGCTGCTTTTGTAAGCTCTCTTATTTTTTTTTTGAAGAATTAAATATTCATGAAATTAACATTCATAGGAACAAGATGGCAGAGACCCATGCACTCTTGTAAGTTACTTTGTGACACTAATCTTAGAATATGATAACTATTGACTAAAATGGCAAATTGAATAATGATAGAAAGTATCAATGAAGGTTACTATAAACCCTTCCTGGACATGTTAATGATATTATGCAGTGGTAGCTTCTTGTTAAAAATTGTTTCAATAGCCGCACAATGACCTATGAAAAATGAGCAACTCTAAAATAACATAATGGTAGCTATTACGGATGAAATTACAATATAGAAAGTGTACAGAGGAATTACCTTATAATAATAGAGGATCATGACTATCATGTTAGAATATTACATCATTGTGCATGCACTTTTCAGCATATAGTGTGGTTTCAATTTAACTTGTCTTAGTGATTACTCTTAAGTAATCATTGGCAGTTCATTGACTTTTACTTATTGCAGAGATCACCAAGGGTCATTGTTGGTGAACTCCCTGCTGGTGACCACGGCATAACTGGTACTGTTCAATTCACCAGCCCAACCACTGTCGTAATTGATGACCTGAGCTTTGATGGGAATGCTCCAGGTAAGTATTATAATATATGAATGGTATTATAGTTACATAGCTACAAGGTAGGGGTATTGCTAGCTACAAGGTAGGGGTATAGCTAGCTACATAGCTAGGTTGATTTAATTGCATATCTCTTCAATCTGATTATTCTCCCATGGGATATAATGATTTAATTTCACAAAAGCCAATAATTGACTTAAAACAAGTAGATCCATTTATTTTCAAGCCATTAATTTCTATTTTCACTAATCTCAGTGGGACTATATTATTTAAATTTATTTTGAGGTTATAGTTCAACAATATAGTTTCATAGTCAATGACCAATAGTGAATATGGCAAAAAAGCACTGAAATTAACCAGAACTGTCACCATGAAATCATGAATCTATATAATATAGCACACAACACTTATATAGCTACCTCATAATCCCCTTATCAGAGTCTCAGTTTTCTCTAGTGAAAATTGGATTATAGCAAATAATATTATTTTTAATGTATACAGACACTTTTCTCTATACATTCCCACCTGAAGTGGAGGCCACTGGAGCTGGGACTGGAGGTGTTCTTTTACCTATTCAGGCTGAGTTCACAAAGTAACCAAAATTAGAGTTTATTTTCAATAGGATGAAAATAATTGTTAAATTTGCAGCAATGATGGAGGATTTATAGAGGGTCAAGCCATCATGAATCAAGATGTGGTCATTGAACTAAACAACAGCACCATCTGTGATATTGCAACCATTACCCTATGGTGTAGAGCTGTTGGAGTCCTATTCTCAGTGTTAGTTGTACCCTCATCATCTTATGTGAGTAGCTATCAGCTATACACTGCAGAGTAATTTATCAATGCAATATCTGTAGTTATTCTGTCTAGGAATTTGGATAAGCCATTAACTTTTTTAAGTTACATAGGCAACTTATCTCGAAGTTAAATACATATAGCAGTAGCATTATAATTAGCTCTATGATAGCTAATAGGGTATATAGTAATCTGGTCTGTTACCCTTTATTCTTCATCTGTATCTAATAGGTATTGGGTGATAACAGCGAGTGTGTCCTGGTGAGATATACATTAATTTTCAGACTCACTTTTAGTAATGGCTCTATGATGTTTAATTTTCTCAGAGAGTTGAAACTACTCAAGTGATAGCTGGTCTGTTGCCAGCTGGAGATCACAGTATAGGAGGTCTTGTACGTTTCACCAGTCCAACTACTATCTTCATTGAGGACTTCACCTTTGATGGAAATGCACCAGGTAATAATGATATTCAGCCCCAGAAAATTGTTGTGTGTTATGTTTAGTGAAATAATGTAAATGCATGGTACTAGTTAGAACTCTTGATATAATATAATAATAATATTAGCAGTAGATTGGACAGATTAAGTTTGCTCATGTCCAACTTGATGACCTCCATTTGATTCTTTCTCATCAAAAAATGTTTTTTGTGTAAAATCAATAATGTACATAGCTTGTATGTATTGATCATTCTCGCATTAGGTTGCTATAGTAAATTGATTTCTTTTACTAAGGCACGTTTCTGACCTCTAATGGTTTCATTATTTACATGTGCATGAGATATAGCTATGACTACCAAGGATGTTACTTACCACACATTTCCTTATTGAGTATTAACCAGAAGACTTCAGTCTGAGTCCATACAAACTTCAGCAGCTATATATATCAAAGGATTGTGGCTAACCACATACTTCCTTATTGATTTTCAAGCAGTAATTAATCAAAGACTTCAATAGAATTGATTTAGAGAACAGTTCCAGGAAGTGTTGCAGTAGCTATATTAAAGGTGGTTTACCACATATTTCCTTGTTGTTTCTCAAGCAGTACTAGCCACAGAGACTTTAGTCTGAATCTATACAAGATTCAGCACATACAGTTTTGATTTAGACAGCTGTTCTTCAATTCTAAAAGTGTTACAGTAGCTAAGCTATATTAAAAGATATCTTGAATAGTACATATATCTCCAGCAATATGAAACATGGTTGGTTTAATTATAACAGAAAATTTAGCTAAACTTTCATTGGTGGTGAAAACTAATAACTAGTTTAGCGTCCATTATGAACTGTACTAGCTATCACATTTGTAATGTGTACTTAGAATGTAGTACGTAGGACCAAATGTACAGCTAAAAAAACCCCTTCCCACTAACTTTTTAGCTAAAAGAATGCAGGCATTATAGTGATAACTCAAAATAATTATATAGGCATAACATATGAATGTAATCATATTTATACAGCAGTGTAAACAAGTCCATGCCTTTATATATACTGTGATCAACATGCCACATTTTATTATGTCTCTTACAGACACTTTTCTCTACTACTTTGCTCGTGGTGTTGAAGTAGATGAAAATGGTGGTGGTATAATCATACCATTGACAGGAGACTTTACTAAGTAAGAATAATAAGAATAATAGCTCATAATATCACCTGACATCATAGCAAAACAGAAGACCACACCCCAAAAGTATTGTTTTTCTTGTTGTGAGATTATTCAAATATTGATGTGGGACAAATCTAATTTTATATTTAAAACTTTGTACAACTTCATGAAAATGTTACGGCTAAGTACCTGGGTTAGCTAGCTATTTTTTAAGACTAAATTCCCTTTGACAATGTGTTTTTGTGAAGGAGTTAAGTAAAGAAAAAGGGTTGCTCCAGAAGAGAACATTGACACAAAAAATTTGAAATTATCTTCATAAAGGGCTAGCTTTGCCACACTGCCAAAGTTAGCTAGTCTTTGATTTGAGTTTAATACAGTTTCTAGTGTTCTTGTTGTAGATAGCTAATTAAAAATATTATTATTTTATTATTGTTACAGTAATGAAGGTGGAATTATTGCAAATCAAGAGGTCCCAGTACAAAATGTGGTTGTAGAACTTCCTAATGGAATTAATGTGTGTGATATTGGTACACTAACCTTGTGGTGCAGAATGGCAAGCGTTATATTCACTCAACTCCCCATTTCTCAATCATTGTTTGTAAGTGCTTTAAATCTTTGTAGCCAGCTATTACAGTATGCATTAAATTTTTCATGAGGAGTAATGATACTTTCATACAACTACAATAATTAATATAATTTCATGCATTATTTTTGTCGGGAAGAAGAAAACAATTTACCATGCAACTTCAATTTTGAGAGGCCAGAGTTGAACTCATTAAGAAGTCCTGGATAGCGATAGTTTCATTTAACCAACGTAGATAATTAGAGACCTGGTAGCTATTAATTTTAAGTATATTGATACAGCAAACCCTTTCATTATCCTGTTTGTTGTCATTTCTAAATTGTTTCAGACATCTAATGGAAATAGCTGCCAATTAAATGTAAGTATTACAATATATAACTATTTTTTGTTATTGTGTTGTTGTGTTGTTGTTGGTGGTGGAGTTGTTGTGTTGTTGTTGTTTGCTTACTGGATGTACATAGATAGTAGTACTTAGGTATGCATACTGTACAATAAAAAAACCTGACCTTATACATTGGAAATTATTTCAATGTGTGAATGTTACAAGAATCATTCATTATAGAAGGTTCCAAAGCAGGTTCAAATAAAGAATATTCACATGTGATACAATAATTAATACCATTACAACAGAAATTGTACAACTGTTACTATTTACGTAGCTATATTCAAAACATCCATGCAACACTAATAATTGAAAATTTAGTTGCATTCCAAAATGCAGTAATTCCATTGAATAATTATTATGCAGATTGTACAAATTATGTAGCTGTATTAACATGACATACTATATTATAGGGTGGAGTAATTGTGGCAGGCTATTGGTTTAACACTTCCCTTGGCACAACTGGAGAAATTCAAATCACCAACACCACCAGCCTGCTCATTAAAGATTTCAACATTGATGCCATAGGAGGTTATATATTAAATTATAGTAAATTCAAACATATCCATGTAATTAGCTATTAATGTCTCTCTGCCTCATTGTCAGTTTGTCATTATTTAAAACAGGTACTCATAGCAAAAAAATTTGCAAGATATATATTCTAGCTACCAGCTAATATTTTTTCCTACAAATATCACAATTGTCAATGTGTATACTCTCACAATAACTAACAGTTATTGTTGTAGCTATAAATAGCATAAGATAATAATAGTAACAATAGGGTAGTGGTGTTATAACAATGTATTGACAATATTATTATTATAATAATTAGATGTAGATACCTTTGTTTATGCATATGGACCTGGAGATACTGTGGATCCAACTGGAAATGGAACAATACTCCCCATTGAAGGAAGCTTGGCTAAGTATGTTAATTATGATGTTCTTTTCAGCTTCTTTATGCCATACCTGTCTTCAAATAGCATTCCTTGATCACCTGGAATAATAATCTTGTTGGTTTCCTATTTTACCTGTAGTAGAGGTAGATGAAGTAGAGGGGGAGGGGGGTAAAATAGGAAGTAAAACTTACTAAAATTGCTTACACATTCATGTAGGTGGGTTTAAGGGGAAAATGAGAAAGAGTTGGCTAAAAATGTAATGGTTCTGACTTATTATCGTAAATCAGAAGTCTGAGCTGATTTATAGCTAGTATTATAGCTATTATTATTATTATTATTATTATTATTATTATTATTATTATTATTCCAGTCCTGAAGGAGATTTAATTACAATCCAAGCAATTATGGATGTGGACCTGATGATCAATCTGAATGGTACTGATGTGTGTGACATTGGAACACTCACACTCTGGAACAGAGCAACACTTGAAATATTTGTTCAGTTAGAGATATCTCAGAATATATTTGTGAGTGATTACCTTTAATTTTTTATGACAACTGTATCTAATGAAATTAGCTACCTTCCATGATTATTCTTTTGTACTTCACAATTATATCTTGAGTTTGGCCTCCCAAGAGATGCTTCTATTTATAACTATTTCATTATCATAGGTTAATGAAGGAGCAGACCCATGTACTTTGAAAGTAAGTATTAGAATTTTAACTACTTTCATACTTTTTTATGTGTACATTATAAAGTATAGTCTCTGCCAAGTCATAAAAAGACACTGTATACACACAATGAGCCCAATACCCCAAACTCAGTGAAATCCTTATATTTCAATTGTGACATCTGACTACATATTTATGTACAATGAAACCTTTCTATTCTGGAACTGAAATGAGACACATCCATAAACAGTCCTTTCATAAACCACCACAATGATCCTTTCATGACATTTATTGTAGTCTGGCATAAAGAAAACATGCAGGGATAGAGGAAGGACTTTATGATTGGTCAGGCAACCCCCCTTCCCCTTTCTCCCTCCCCTTCTCCTCCTCACTTTCTGACACACACACACACACACCATGAACATTCACACTGTTATATTTTCAAAAAGGCCAAGTCTATGATCACCATTAAATTAGCATGAAGAGGCAAGGTCCTGGTCTGCCTGACCTATTCTGCCTGACCTGTTCTGCCACCCCTGGCACATCTATAATCAGCAATCAGCACACAATCATAAAAGCATATTTGTGGATTATTTTAGCCAATATGTGTGCAAACAGGTTCAAAGTTTCAAAAGTGTAATTTTTTTCAGAAGCCACTCCTAAAAATAATTTTAGTACTAATCTAATTAATTGGTACTGTTTATTTTGTTAATATTTCAACTTAAAAATTTCCAAAATTACGGCTTGCTTGTATTATTTGCTGACTTAGCTCCAAGTACAGCCTGAACCCAAACTCAAACCAGAACCTGAAGTAGCTTTTGAGAACTGTAAAGCTCTGGATGACAGTCTTCAACTCTTTTGGACAGTAGATAAACCCAATAATGCAATCAACTTTATGCTCTGTGGCTGTCAAGGAACTGATCCAAAGTAAGATGTAGTGAGAAAGATTCATGATTTTAAGAATGAAAATTACATTTAGTCACTTTGTTTCTCTTTCTCAGTATTCCACAATATATGGGATTTGGTGCTAGTGGGAACAGTCACTTTACTTTTATGGATGGAGCTGACCCCATCATTACTTGGGTTGATAATTCCGGGGAAGCACATGCTGTTGACTATCATCTGAGTGGACGTTTTCAGGTAATAAGAATCTATTGAGACTGACAAACTCTCCTGCATTATTGTGACAGCCTGCCTATAACATAGTAATACTCAACACTAGAAATTTCACTTACTGCCTGCATGTAGCTATCACAGTGAAACTTCTACTTATTTGTGATGTTTGCAGTGTAGATCAGGGGAAGGGGTGTGTCCTGATGAACTATTTAGTGGCGGTAACTGCTCTAATGATGTGACGAACATCGAAGGAAAAGTTATCAACAGACAACAGTGTGTCTCCTACACCAGGTCTTTTAGCACCAGTAAGTCACTCTTATGTCCCAAAATGGTAACCCTTTACTTATTTTAAACGAGATTATACTCTAAAGAAATTAATTAGCAATTAGTTATAATATTTTAGTCAAACAGGTCAGTTATTTTGGATCCAAACCACTGCTAGTAAAAAAGTTACTTAATATCTATTGGAATAGGTAGTAGATTAACAAACTCAAGCATAATAATTATAAATATCTAACTATCAGTAATCATTGACATAGCTACTAGTTATAGCTACTGTAATTGCATAATGGGGTCTGGACTGATTCAAGCTATGTATATAGCTAGGCTCTGGGAGATTTGTCCATGGTGATAACTAGCTAGCTATATTAAAACCCTTTAAAGTCAGAATATATATACCATATTTCCATTGGAATTATCTCCATAATGGTAAATCTTTGTGTAAAAGTCCAAACAGCTATTGAAGCTTTGGAACATTCACATAGGAATAATAGTCACACTCTTTTCACTTCCAGCTATAAAATAATCATATCCTATTAGCCTATTAGCTAATATTATTACAGGACAGGTACATCATCAGTGCAAAAGACTTCATTCTATCTTGATTTACACAAACTCTTTTAAGTGAAGATTGAGCTGATATAGTATAGTAATGAATGTGTATTTATTTACATATTTTCTTAACTTAGATGACAGCACATGTGATCTTCCTCTAAACCCTAATAACACACAGCAGTACATAGTGTGGGGCATTGGAGGATTAGGAGAGACTGCATTCAAGCACTTCTCTAGAGCAGAGGGTAAGTTGTTAGATTATGGCATAAGATAATACAGGCCTTAATATACTTCTGCACTTCTGCACCAATAGCAGAACCAATAGCAGAACCAATAGCAGAACCAATAGCAGAATGTTCTTGTAAAATATTTATGGTCATTTTCTCTGTAGAAACTGAAACTTTGATTCATTATTAGAAGACCCTTTTATGGGGAATATTGTTTGCTCAAAAGATCTAAAATATTCTCTGAGTGTTTGCATAATTAATCTTCTAACACTTTTTTTTTAGCATCTGATCCTCCAATTCATTTTGGACGAGATCCACTGAATGAGTGTGGAGATAGAGAACTAGTTTGTAGAGGTTGTGATACTTTTGTGGCACAACAAATTGTTGCTCTAGAGAACACGACATTTAGAGCCCAGATTGGCCCTTCAGGAAATGAACGAGGATACATGGGTATTACAGGTAAGTATAAGGCAAACTGGTACATCAAGTGAGGGAAGGAAGAAGAAGGGAGGGAAGAATAAGGGAAGAGGGGAGGATGGGTACTAGGAAGAAGAGAGGGAGTGGAAAGGGGAGGAGGGAGGAGGGATGGAGGGAAGTCCCCCATAATCATTATAGCGGTGGTAGATAGTTAATTAAGAATGTCAAAAAAATATACCATCTATAGCCAATTATCTTGTAAAATAATGTTTCAGGACGTCCAGGATGGGGAATAGCATGGTACATTAATGGTGTCCTTATTCCTGAACTGGTGCTGGAGAGGGGCAAGACCTACACTTTCATTGTGGAGGGAGGAAGTGGCAGTAGTGATCCTGGCAATTACCATCCCTTCTATATCACTGACTCTATCTCGGGTGGTAGGATCAGGAATACAGAGCAAGAGAGACAAGTAAGTATCAGTAACATTAGTCTTAGAAAGTAGTGAAAAGACTAACAAAGCCACACAAACAGACATGAGTAGTTTGTGTAGTTACCACGAGATTTCCATTAGCTATAGTGTCAAAATTAGTTAACAGAAACAATTTAGCTAGTATTATAAAAGTAGGTTCAACTTCACTAAAAATAATAATATGATTATACTCATAACATTGCTCAGTGCATAAGTTCTTATGCTCTAGATTTAAGCATGCTCATGATGATGAGGTACATATTTCATTGCTACATGCTACTAATGACAAATTTGAAATTTTATAACAATGTTACTTTGTTTACAGAAAGAGACTGTCTATGCTGGTTTTAATGCTACTAACCACCCTACAGGAGGTACATAATGTATAGCTAGTTTCTTACTGTCCAAGCTAATTCTAGGACAATTTAACTAGCTACATGCCATAGATAATGTCTGCAACTTCTTAGAATTCATTTTACTTCTATGTAGTTGGTCGGTTATGTCAGCTGAGAGAGACCACTGAGGCCAGGAACATAAGAGAAAGATGTGGCACATTGACAGATTATCTTGGCCAACTTTCTGAACCACAATGTGCTGCTGGAGAACCAGCTGTTATTACATGGACTCCTGATGAAAACACACCTGATGTTGTCTACTATCAGGTATTATATATAACTAGTATATAGTTGTCTGAACTATCTATATAGCTCTAACTAGATATGTCAACAATGATGGAAAAATAGCTATATAGTTAAATCTTATTACAATCACAGTAAATTATTAAACTCTGTGTCATTGTAATTACAAGAAGCAGGGGCTGATCCAGGGGGTGAATAGGGTGACATGTCACCACCCCCCTTCTCTTAATTTTAATGATATTCATTATTTTAAAATAATTAGACATTGATATCAGCAACAAGAAAACTATTAGTCATTTTCTAGGGTAAAGTTGCTTAAATTTGTCTTAAATGAGTATAGAAACCATACCATGGAAGTGAGGAAATAAGTGGGCATGGCAACCCAAAATTCCCAAAATTAAAAGTCACCCCTTGTAAGAATTTTTTGGAGTAGGTGATCCAAACATGTGTAGCTTCAGTATTGCAGTGGCTAACTATTATAAAACATGTTCCAATACTGAGGCTATACATGTTGAGTGTGTGTCGCACTTCTCAATAAATTTTAGAACCCATAAAGTTGTTGCAGCCATTGCTGTGCCAGCCATAGTGGTAGTTCTAGCCATAAGTACACAAGTAGCATAAATATCATACTAGGGATTACTAGATATAGGTAATTGATCTACTCACCTTACATCTTCTAGACTACAAATACAATAGCTGAAGTTAATACTCTTTTTTCCTCCCTCTATAGTGTGCTACTCATCTTAACCTTGGCTATAGGATTGTATTCAACAGCGTAACACTCCCTACTCCTTCAGTTGTAGTGTCAACCTCTACACTTTCTGAAGTGTCAACCTCTACACCTTCTGAAGTGTCAACCTCTACACCTTCTGAAGTGTCAACCTCTACACCTTCTGAAGTGCCAACCTCTACAGAAGAATTTAGTGCAAATGTAGCAGTTCTTGCCACTCCTATTACAGTCATGATGCTTCTCTGCAGTTTTATATTCTCAGCAGTTTTAACACTGGACTAGCTAGTCTAGCTAAAACTAATTCATATTAGTACTATATTATTTATAATAGAACTAGTCTAGCTATAATTATTATAATTTTTATTATTATTATAACCATTTGAGGGTGGGGGCCGGGAGTTAGCTAACAGCTCCACCCCCTTTTGACCACGTGTGCGGGTATGGGTAAAATCAAAGCTAAGAGGAGAAAGAAGAACTTTCATCTTCAGCCGACAGGGTTACCTTCAGTCAAGGAAGTTACCGAACTTCAAGCACTAGAATCAACTTCACAACCTGCTATTCCTGTGTTGGAAAAGGTATTGAGGGCATTTTTACAAAGAAGTCTGTGTGATAAACTAAGAAATGGTAGTTTACAGCCACATGTCCCGACTTAAGAAATATAGAGTGGTTGTTGATTATTGGTTTACCTTCAATGTTGATCACACACTTATACCAGGCCACTTTTATATTGGCCTGTAAACTTGCCTGTAGACTTGTTGTCTAGTAGCTGACCTCTGTTAGGTTAGAAGGATTCTATATATATATATATATATACACACAATACTTATTAAGGTAAAACCAGGCAAAGTAGATTCATTGTTTCTCATCTACTGCTTCAGAATTACTGTTAAAACATCCCCTTATAATGTTTACATTATAAATTAAGCAACACACATATAAACACATATAAAATGTTTTTTGGTTCATAACTTGGAGGGGGGAGGGGGGAGGAGGTTATTGGCACATCAACAAATAGGAAATCTGAGGCATCCCCCCTACCCTTTCCCTACCCAGGAAGGACTTGGGCCTCCCTGGTTAAGTTTGACAAATTTGATAATGACTGTGTAAACATAGAGCTGCTCACACTTTTGAGTTTCAATGCCCATGTATTTATCACTGACTCAATAATTAAAATTCTTGCCACCCCCCCCTCTCTCCCCGTATGAAACCCTGTAATGTGTAAAAAAATAAGCAAAGAAACATTGCATAATTTTTCCCTTATAAATTGCCTATTGTTATAGTGCCCAAAAGTATGGACTAGTTGGTAAAGGACTCCAAAACAAACATCCACTAAAGAGTGACTGTTTTTTTGTTTTTTTTTGAGCAAAAGTAACTCCAAATTGAACATCCAAATCATAATGAGTTTTAGCTACTGCTAAAACAAAAATTTAGGCCAAGTGGTCATGCTGAAGCAATATGATTTACATATAAAGAGAAAGGCAAATATTTAACTGAATATACCATAGCTATGTAAGCTGTGTCTTTACAATGTAGCTAAGAGATGCATCTATGTCTGAACGCCAGTGGGCTTGCCACTCTCTTTTACACCTCTTTGAGGAGAATGGCACTCGAGAAAAATTAGTACAATGTGGCGCAGTCAAGAAAGTGGCTCCATTGCTCATGGACCAAGTTTTACCCGTTCGTGAAGCTGCTGTTAGTCTTCTCAGGTATGTAGTTGTGAGGGTTCTTAAAACTAACAAGTAGCGTTAGTAGTTAAAAATATTATTTTGAGTAGCTATAACCGTTCATGTAATAATGGTGTTCAAAACAATTCACTCTCCGACCTAGCAACCATAAAAACTACTGAGCATGTGCAGTTCAGTGATACAATGATAATAATGAGAATGATAATACAAATAATAATAATGATAGTCAATGAGAATAAAATAGTCTTACATAGTATAGTCCCGTCAGCTGTAGCTAGTGTGAGACATCACATGTCTGATGTGAGTCCCTGACATCTCCTCCTTTTTCAGACGAAGCTTGCTGAGTGTAAGCTATCCTTGAAAGTCCATCAGCATTGCCATTGTTCACTCCTGCTCGGTGACGAATCACAAAGTCATAGGGTTGCAAGCTCAGACTCCAGCGAGTAAGACGTCCATTTGTCTCCCTCATCCTTTGCAAATATTCTAAAGAACGGTGATCTGTCTCAATGGTAAATCTGGTTCCTTCCAAGTATACTCTGAAAAACCTTACCCCAGATACGACAGCAAGGCATTCTTTTTCTACTGTGGCGTAGCGAGTCTCCCGAGGAAGAAGCTTTCTACTGAAATATGCCACGGGGTGTTCAACTCCACTTTCATCTGATTGGCTCAGTACTGCCCCTATACCAGTTTCAGAAGCATCAGTCTGGAGAGTGAAAGGTTTCTTAATGTCTGGACTGTGCAGTATCGGCTTAGAAGTGAGGAGTTTCTTGAGTTGCACAAATGCTTGCTCCGTCTTTTCATTCCAAACAACTGTATTTGGCATCAACTTCTTAGTGAGGTCAGATAGAGGTGTGGCTATCTCAGCAAAATTGGGAATAAATCTTCTGTAATAACCTGCCAAACCTAAGAATGCCCTAACATGCTTCTTTGTCTTGGGTTGGGGGTACTCTTTCACAGCTGTGAGCTTACATTCTTCAGGCTGGACATAGCCTTGGCCAATGATATGGCCCAGATAATGACATTCTTTGTGGCCAAATTGACATTTCCTTTTCTTCACTGTGAGTCCAGCCTCTCCAAGTTTCTGAAACACTGCTCTGACATGTTTTACATGCTGATCCCAATCTTCACTAAAGATAACTATATCATCAATGTAGGCAGCCGAAAATAAGTGAAGATCTCTCAGTAAGTCATCCATCATTCTCTGAAAAGTTGATGGGGCACCCATTAAACCAAAAGGCATTGTTAAAAACTGATACTTGCCAAATGGAGTGACAAAAGCAGTTTTAGCTCTTGATTCTGGAGCTACAGGAACTTGCCAATATCCTTTAGTTAGGTCCAATGTTGTAATAAATTTGGCATTCCCTAACCGATCAATCAGCTCATCCACTTGGGGAATGGGGTATGGATCTGCTTCTGTTACACTATTCAACCTACGAAAATCAACACACAATCGCTTGGTACCATCTTTCTTGGAAACCAAAATCACAGGTGATGCCCACTCACTTTTCGAAGGTTCAATAATTTTGTGCTTCAACAGCTCCTTAATTTCTTCTTGGAGTGTTTCTTTCATTGCCTGAGGAAGTCGATAAGGAGGCATACGAATAGGACGAGCACTTCCAGTCTCGATACTGTGGCTGACTAATTGTGTCTTTCCAGGAATGTCACTTAGGACATATTGAAACTCATTCAGCAGTTGTGCTAAGTCCTGTTTCTGGTCTTCAGTGAGATGTGAAAAACAATCTGTTTCGTCAGACTTACTGTCAGTCTCCCAGGTTGGCAATTCTTCACCCACTTCTCGATCTTCTTGAACTAAAAGGGCTGCTGCTATAGGGGAGTGCCACTCCTTGAGAGAATTAATGTGGAAGGTTCTCTTTCTCTTAGCTCTGTCCATCATGTCAACTTCATAATTGAAGTCTGAGAGTTGCTTGGTAATGGTATATGGTCCCAACCAATCAGTCAAAAGTTTATTGTTCTTTGATGGTAATAAGACAAGAACCTGATCTCCTTCCTTGAAGGAACGCTCTCGGGCTGTCCTGTCATACCACTTCTTCATTTCCTGTTTGGAATGTTCTTCATTCTCCTTCACTAGTTTCTTCATTCTTTGAAACCTCTCTTGCACTTTTCTGAGGTATGTCACAACATTCTGCTCTGTCTGTACACCATTCTCCCACTGTTCTGCAAGAACATCTACAGTGTCTCTCATCTTACGTCCATATACAAGTTCATAGGGAGAAAATCCTGTGGTGGTGTGTTTTGCTCCACGATAAGCAAACAACATAAATGGTAGAAGTTGGTCCCAATCCTTGGCATCCTTGGCAACACCTTTTCTAAGCATTCTCTTTAATGTAGCATTAAAACGTTCAACCATGCCATCAGTTTGTGGATGATATATACTTGTTTTAATGGGAGTAACTCCTGTCAGATGATAAAATTCTATCATTAATTTCGATACAAAGTTTGAAC
This sequence comes from Diacarnus erythraeanus, assembly GCA_964016965.1. Classification (NCBI taxonomy): domain Eukaryota; kingdom Metazoa; phylum Porifera; class Demospongiae; order Poecilosclerida; family Podospongiidae; genus Diacarnus; species Diacarnus erythraeanus. The sequence continues at coordinate 2,296,029 of OZ024684.1, read as the reverse complement.
CCTGATCAGTTAAAATCTCTTTAGGTATCCCGATTCGAGCAAACAACTCCACAAGAGTTCTTGCTACTGTCTCGCTGTCCACTGACTTCAAGGCCACTGCTTCTGGCCACTTAGTCGCATAATCCATTACGACCAATATATATTTATTGCCTCTATCTGTTCGGGTGAGTGGTCCAACAACATCCATTGCAATTCGAGAAAAAGGTACATCAATAATAGGGAGGGGCTTCAGAGGAGCTCGATTTTTCTGAACTACAGCAGTCTTCTGGCACTTTGGACAACTTCGACATAGGGCTTGAACTTCCTTTCGAACTCCTGGCCAGAAAAATCTCTTCAGGATACGTTCAGTTGTTTTACGTTTTCCAAAGTGACCTGCAAGGGGAGCTGAATGAGCTAATTCCAAGACTGACTCACGGCACTTTAATGGTAGTACAATTTGTAGCTCTGGTTCTTCTTGAGTTTTCACTTCTCTCACTCTATACAGTAAGCCATCATGCCAAAGGTAGGATTTTCTTCCCATATCTGCCTGGCGTCTAGCTTCAGCCAGTGTTGGATCATTTTTCTGAGCCAACTCAAGTTCTTCTCTAGACATCTTTTCTGGCAAGCTTGCCTCTTTTCCACTCAGTAACTGTACTGACTGTTGCCTCTTTTGACTTCTGGTAAGCTTCTTCTTATCTCGAACTTGCAAAAATAAAGAGGGATCAAAATTATACAGATCACCAAGGTTACTTTTAGATTCCTGTGGTGATTTTGATGTCAAAGTAGATTCTTCATTAATGTCCATAAAGTGTTCATGAACAGGCTGAATACTCTGACTAGTCTCTTCTTCGTCTGATTGGGTATGTGATACTTCAGATGAATCTTCTTCATCCTCAAGGGTGTGAGGTTGAACTTCAGATTGCAACTGCTTCCTCTGCAGTTCCTTATCCTCTAGCTGTTCCCTTCTGGCTTGTGCTCTTGAAGTCACCATTAAGGCCTCCTCAGCTCGCTGTTTGTCAAACTTTTCTGCCAACTGATTTAGCTCTGGAATGTCTCTACCCAGTAGAGCATTGTATGCCAGGCCTTTTGTCACTGCTACCTCTAGGGTGTACTTCTTTCCTCCAACTACAATCTGTACCTCAGCTAAGGGCAGACTCTTTATATCTCCCCATGCATTTCGAAACAGTTGAGATTTTCCTACAAAAGCTCTTTTTGGGATCCAGCTTGGGTGTACCAAGGTTCTGTCAACTCCACTGTCCACACGAAGACGGGGTGCTGCCTTTCCCTCAATAGTTCCTTGGTAGATTATCGCTCTTCCTGTGTCTTCTCTTTTGTGCCATTGCCCACTGTAGTTAGCATTTTCTGCTTTATTTGGGCACTGAGCAGATACATGCCCCCACTTCTTACAATTGAAGCAGAGTGGCCCTTTCTCTTTGTCAAAACTTTTGGAGAATTTTTTGTTGTGATTGCTGTAACTAGTTCCATTGGATTCTCTTGAGACACTAGTAACAACACACTTTTCCTCTCTTTTCTCCTTTCCTGCTCTATCCTTGTCTCGTACTCCAGGGCGATCGTCATTTCTCCTGAATTGGCGATTTCCTGCCCCATACTCAAATTTCCTATTTCTCACATAATCATCAGCCAATTTCCCTGCCTCCACCATGGTCTTGGGTTTCTTATCTCTGACCCATGCTTGGACATGATGGGGCATTGTACTGATAACTCGCTCAGTTCCAATCAGCTCTCTCCAGTCCTTTCCTGTAGAACAGTTCTTCGCCCACTTATCCAGTAGATCACCTGCTCTAGCACTGAACTGAGAATAAGACTCCTTGTCTTGAGGTACTGCTGTGGTAAATCTCTGGCGATAAGTGTCCTCACCTATATCATAGCGTTGAAGGATAGCTTCTTTCACTTCCTCATAATTATTGGAAGACTCTCTTGGCACAGACATGTAGGCTTTTTGTGCCATTCCACGAAGGAGTGGTGCTATCTGTGCCACCCAGTATGCCTTCTCAACTTTGTATGTTTCCATATGTCTTTCAAATGTATACAGATATGCTTCAATATCATCAGAATCTTGTAGCTTAGGTAGCTTAGGGATATCCCGGTGTCTATCATAGGAGCTTGAGGTTGGAGATGTTGAATACTTGGCTGTAGAAGAAATCATTGTTCTGAAGAGCTCTTCCCAACGTCGATTATCTTCTTCACGTTGCAGGCGGTCTTCCTCTCGACGTCTCTCCTCTTGCAAACGTTCTTCTTCTCTTCGCCTTCGTTCTTCCTCCTTCCACTCTTGCTCCCTCTTTTCCTGGGCTCTTTCCCTTTCCATCATAATGTAAAACACCTTTCCTATGGCATCTTCTGAAGGACCACAAAATTGCATTTCCTCAGAGCCATTATTGTCACTTCTCTTAGCCTCTTCATTCAGAAGCTGTTCATCTTTCTCTAACAAAGACCCTTCTTTTTGAAAAAGAATTTTATCTGTGTAAAGCACTGGAGGTTGTTCAGCTTCCTCTTCTTTTTCTTCTTCCGGAGGTGCTAGTACTACTTGTTTGTATTTCGTTCCTTGTCGTGTAGACATCGCAATCTTCTTTTAAATCTGCGAAGAGTTGATTCTAGATCAGGTCTATGTGATTCTATGAAGCTGCTGAAGTCCACACGGCACCGCTGCCACCAAATGTGAGGGTTCTTAAAACTAACAAGTAGCGTTAGTAGTTAAAAATATTATTTTGAGTAGCTATAACCGTTCATGTAATAATGGTGTTCAAAACAATTCACTCTCCGACCTAGCAACCATAAAAACTACTGAGCATGTGCAGTTCAGTGATACAATGATAATAATGAGAATGATAATACAAATAATAATAATGATAGTCAATGAGAATAAAATAGTCTTACATAGTATAGTCCCGTCAGCTGTAGCTAGTGTGAGACATCACATGTCTGATGTGAGTCCCTGACAGTAGTGAGCCTTTTAATTTGTAGTAGAATACTAGCTACGTATATATACTATCCAAGGATTCCTTATGACCTTAGATTTGGGTATAGACTCTAAACTCCACCTCACAACATCCTTCCTATTTCCTAAGGGGAACATGACATGTGCAAGGTGTATAGGAGGAATAATGATTCTGTGTTCTCCTCAGGATAGCTGAGGTACCATTACTTTCAATGTACATTTCCCTATAAAGATGCTTTTATTTGATGTGGTCCAACTCTATATGTTTTTAGACTCTTACTCTATTCCCACTGAATATTGTTTTCTACATCATTAATTTTTCATTATAATATGTGACAGGAAATGAGAAAACGTGCCTTTTCGCGCTATAATACAATTTATGTTATGGCTTAATAAAGTTTTGTTAACAAAAAAATGAATTATAATTGGCAAAAGTTTTTACCTCAGATGGTTCTAGATAGTCTTCTCTACCTCCACACATAATTTGAAGGCAAACAAGCCATGTAGACAAGCTCGAAGTTTAAAGTTTTTAACAAAAAAAGGTCACCGACATTACACGGATTTGATATAATGAATTTACTGAGCTAGTGTACCATTAATACACCGGTTACATAAGGCCCCCCCCCCCCCAAACAGATGCTTGTTGCTAGGCAACTACTAAGACTATTCAGCTCTATGAATACTATTGAATAGTCATGGCTTCCTTTGATGCCAAAGTAATAGCAGCTAATGTTAATAAACTATCAAGACTAGATTCCTCAGACCAAGTAGTACTACTAGATGTCATAGAGACTACTTCTGCCCACCCCATGCTAATAATAGTGACTCTGAGGACCCTGAGGAAGAAGTAGAGGAGATCTCCACCAGGCCTACCACAGTGGATGAAGGTGTATAGTAGCATAATTACACAATAAGTATAAGTAAACTGATAGTGTGTGTATGTACTTTGAAATAGTAGATTCCCCACAACCTACACAATAAACGAATAGCAAATTATGTGAAATTCATGGAAAATAGCACAAAGGATTAAGATCCTAACAAAGTTAGCAAAGGGGTGAAATTCCAACAACAAAGCTTTTACCCAGGGGTATGAGTTACCAGAAGGGTTGAAATTGCCACAACAAAACTCTAACACGACTAGGTTTTAGACTAAGTTCATTTAATGAGCCAACTTGAAACAAACACAAAGCTTTAACAAGGGTGCAAGTGATACAAGCTTCAATGAAAGGTCAAGATTCCAACAAAAAAGCTGATAACTATGTGAGACCATACATTAATGGGGTGATAATTCCAGCACAAATGTTTTTAACTGTTAGGTGTGAGCTAGGAAGCATGCTTAGATTACTAACTTCCGAAGGCCAACAAAAATTACATAGGGGGATATGAATTTAAATAACAAAAGATACGACTACATTCATTAAAAACACTTCCAAAAGCATTTAGGGATGAATTTGTGTGTATCTAAAACTCTGTGTATTTACTTACTCACTTTGATCCAAGACACATTAGAAATTGCATAATTGTGTGCATATGTGTAAAGAGAGAGAGAAAAAAATTGAAAATCACCAGTCTGAATGTTTGCCTCAAATTAATCCGAGGGTGTGTTGTATTCTGTATGTGTATTTATGTCCGTCATCTATGGTGTGGAGAGGAGGAAAAAAAACATAACTGTGTATAACTACATTCATTACGTGTGTAGGGAATGGAGTGCATCAATTAGCATAAGCAACAATTACTCTGAACGAATAATGTATAGGTTTTCAAACTGACCTTGGAGTTGACCTTGTGTCTGCTGAGGACTTGGGTGGAGGGTTGAATGGTAACTGGAGTGGGGGTTTGAGTGATGGATATGGAGAGGAGGAAGGCAGAGGAAATGGAGATGATGAAGAGGTGAGGTGTTTAGCAGAGGATGGGGAAGTTGTGCAGTACAGGGAGTGTGATGAAGTAGAGGAGTTTGTAGCAAAGAGTTGTAATTGTTTGAAGTGGAATGGTCATGCATGCTCTGGATAGTTTACAGCAGAATATATAAAGGCTCCTGCTTTGAGCTGTCAAAATCTGAATTTGACTTGATATTGAAAGGGCAGTTGTTGGCCACAACTAACACCAGCTCCAGTATTTGCACAGCTTCTGGACACACTGCTCACGAGAGAAAGAGATGCTACAGTGGCAACCACTACCATGGAGGCAAGGTAGTGTGTGAACAAACGTTCATGTTCCTACTTGGAGTGGGAAGGACAAGGCTAAAGAATTTGAAGAAGTCGCTGGAGGAGAGTGGTATTGGACCCCTGGTATATGGCAACACCAAACGCCATCCCCATCATGCTCTGTCATATGAGTCTGTGAAGTATGTTGTACACTTCTTACTTAGCTACTCTGAGGAGCATGGGTTGTTGCTACCTGGCCGTGTCCCCGGGTACAGTTGTACTGATATCAAGCTTCTTCCCTCCAGCACCTCCAAGAGAAGGATCTGGAGAGTATACCAGGAGGCAGCCCAGCAAATCCTGTGGCTTACAGCACATTTTGCCAGCTATGGAGAAAGTTGCTTCCATCACTGCTGCTTATGAAGCCAGTCTCAGATTTATGCTGGACTTGCCAGAAAAACAGTACTGCCATTTTAAGAGCTGCAAACTGCCCAGACAATGAAAAGTCCAGTGTCTTGAAGAAGGCTGAAGAACATCTTAGGGTGGTGCAGTGTGAGAGGTCACACTATAAAACCACATGTGACACCTGCAAGGATGACATACAGTAGAAGTACATAAATCTATGCATTTTTTTGCCCTATTATTATCAGCATTATGCCTGCTTTGAAATTTAACCAACTAGGCCAGCATGGTTTACATACAGAGCTACTTCAAAATTGATGACCAGTTCCAACCATCCCCCCTTGCTTCACACTCACCTGCCAACTCCATTCCCATCAAGACCCATTACAGTTTTGACTACGCTCAGCAAATCCACTATCCCTCTAACCCACTGCAGCCTGGTCCACTCTATTTCCTTACCCCCAGGAAGTGGTAGTGGTAGTGTCTTTGGTGTCTGCTGTGAGGCCATCCCCCCCCCCCCCCCCCCGGCAGGTGCACATCGTCATCTCTCAACTGGACTTCTCCCATCATGGTCTCGGAGAGAAGGAGGTCTACCTGCATGCAGACAATTGCACCGGTCAGAACAAAAACAACTGTATGCTCCACTATTTTGCCTGGCGATCTATGACTGGTAGGCACACTTTGTCATTTTTAGTTGTGGGGCATACAATGTTTGCACCTGACTGGTGCTTTGGTCTCTTCAAGAGGGCCTTCAGGAGAACCCCTGTTGGGAGTCTGTAAGGGATTGCACAGGTTGTCGATTCAGCTCAGTGTAACTTCGCACAACTGGTGGCAGCGGAAGATGGTTCCAATGTGTTCCCCATGTTTAACTGGACTGATTTCTTTGCCCAACACATGAAAAAAATCCCTGGGATCAAGAAGTACCACCATTTTAGGTTCGACAGTGGTCATCCTGGGAAGGTCTTCGTTAGGATCCACTCTGACTACCCTGTGGAGGAGAAGGACCTTCTCAAGGATGAATCCTGGCTACCCGATCCCCTCGTCTATCCCACCCAAATCACCCCAAAGGGTCTATCTACTCAGCAGCAATGGTACCTCTTTGACAAAATAAGAGAGTTCTGCCCTGAGAGTGATAAAGACACCACTTGTCCCGTGCCCATGGCCCACCAGCAGAGCAGGCAGAGCAGGCACGCCAGCAGAGGAGGATGACCAGCAGGAGACAGAGACCACTGTTCCCCCTGCTGGGCCCAGGAGTAGAGCAGGTACCTCTGCAGATAATGATGGCTCTTCTCCTCCACCTAAGAAGAAGAGCCCGAGTCTGTGGTACCTGCAGGAGAGAAGGCCACAACGGTAGGACCTGCCCAGACAAGCACTGAGCTGAATCGTTGGCAACCTGTGACTGACTTTCTGACTCTTCTTAGTTTATAATTTCATAACCTGGGGGTTGTCAGAGGAGCACACGAGTCAGGCATTACCTTCGATTTTAACACTAATTGTGAGTACACACACAATACTCTTAGTTTCTGTTTACTACATGTACACAGATCAGCCTTAATTAAAGTGTCACAAGCACTCTACCAAAACACGCTTTACTTATTTTACTACGATCTGACAATCTCTGGAGGAGAAACACACATCCACCCTATTGTTTATCTATTTCTCATTTTGTGTTTTATGCCATGTCACATGCACACATGCTCTTAGTACCTGGGTGTGAGCAGGGTGGTAGGGTGGGGGACCAGCAATGCAGTGTCACTTTTTCTTGACAGTGCTGGCCATCACCCTTAGATTTACTTTTAATCTAAGGGTGCAAGAACACTGCTAAATCAGGTCCCAAAAACTCACACCCAGACTATTTAATCTTACCTACATATTCATCAGGGTACTTCAAGTTTGAGGGAGAGAAACCTCTCAGGAAAGATCTAGAAGTTATTCTTCCAGTGCCCTGGTATAATTATGGTAGGTCTCTGCAGAAATAAAAAAAACATTAGAGTAATGCCGCATCTAATCTTTGTATCAAAGCTTTAGTTTAAGCTTAGTACTTTTACAAGGTTGAATAGCTCCTTGTATTTTAGCTACTTACAAGCTTTTCCATCTGATGCATGCTAGCAGTGCTACAGGCTTAGAAGCTTTATCTATAGGTTTTCTAAGCTTGGCTGAGGTTAGATGGACCTTTGATAATATTCCATCTCTTGGTTGGTTGCTTGCTTGTACTTCAGCTACAGGTTATTTCTTTTCCCCCAAACTTCCAATTTAGCTATGTCAAACTAGCTATTAAAGGATTATCTAGAAGAAATCTTGAGGATTAATCTTTACCCAAGCATTAGTTAAGGCTTGTTAAGCTTGGCCAGTGTTATAAGTTTTGACTAAACCTCTTTATTAGCTTGAAACCTAAGTTTAAGGTTCTAGTTTGGACAACTTAGAAGCTTTAGCTGGTATTTACCAATGCTTAGCTAATGAACTACTAAGCTTGTAGTGGCTTGTATTTTTAGCTATTGCTTATATTTTTAGGCAAGCCTATAACTATAATTCTAGCTATTCTAATAAACTTACCAAAGTTTAGCTGACCATTCTCTACTGTTGAGGCGCTGGAGCTCATGTCTGGAAGAAGGGAAGACACCGCCAACTTTCTCTGTCCACTAGCAGCCAGTAGTGAAATGAAACATTAATGATTACATCATAAGGTTTATGGACTAACGGGAATAATTCAGGATATTAATCACTAGCCAGGGAGACAAAACTTTAGAGGCGTTTTTCTGATAACTGTGATGTAAGATGTAAGCGTTGCCTTTGGTGGTGTTAAGCGTTTATAACTCCACGGTGCTACCGCTGTAGGAGGAAATTCTGTCCCCCACTAAATTTGTCCCCCCTCACAGTTTTTCCTAGGATAAGTTGTCCCCTAGGACAAAATATCCTAGGACAGTTTGTCCCCCCCAGGATTTATTGTCCCCTGGGGGACAAAAATTCCTAGGATATTCTGTCCCTTGTATTTTTGTTTTTGATACAATATGAAGGTAGCTATTATAGACTTTGTCAGTAGTTCATTGTTAATCTTCTTTGCTACACTTGTTACACGTCCATTATTTATTTATTTATTTATATTTATTTTTATATGTATTTGACTAATAATAACAATAATAACAATAATGTGATAATAATAATAACAGCTAGCTATAATAATAATAACTATAATAATAATAATAATAATAGCAACAACAACAGCAGCAGCAACAACAACAACAACAATAATGAACAAAAGCATACGAAGTGACCAGCACTAGCTAAACACCAAAGAACAAAAGACAAAAGCACCAGAAAACAAAACAAAACAACAATAGTTCTAAAAAACAGGTGAATTCAATACAGGTCAATGACTATGAAATTTTTCTTTCCAAACCAGCAAGTACACCTTGTACCATCTGACCTCTGCATATTATGCAATATACACACTATACTTCACAATTGATTCTTTGTGAACAGAATATTATATGAACAGGGTCAAGACCAAGGCAAAGTGAAGTGGCGAATGCTATGGAAAAAAGACCACAATTAGAGGCACCACTCTGACACTGAACACCTCTAATATTCAATGAACTTCTGATGTAAAATATTATTATAAGTGAGAGTATGCTTATGATTTGTATTCTAAAGACCACCAATCTTAACTGTGATGTTTCTTTGTAAAGTCTGATTAAACTGTTCTGTGTAGGCCATTGCACTGAGGGTGGTAAGCAGAGATCACCTTATGATTAGTTTAAATAGACTCTTATTATTAACAAACTTTCCGAAATGATAGATCTTGGACAATCATACCTAGAACAACAATAAAATAACTCCACAGATGCATCACATGCAGAAGAAGGGGCTAGCTAGTCATTAGATATAACAACAACATATTATTATCATTCTATATAAATAGCCAGCCACAGTTTCAGCTTTCTTGTTTTTGACTGGTTTGGCTACTGGCCATTTGGAAAAAATTATTATTGATTGCCATTAAGGGGTAACTGAAAGGGGACCAAAAAGTCAATACCAAACTTGTAGATATAGATATAGACTATCAGACCTCAATTTACTTGTATACCACATCTATTTCAGGAATCAGGTGAAATAACTTAGCATCACTACAACACTGGCAAGTGCCACACCTTTTGACATAAATAGAACCCTACCTGCTACATATTTCTTCATGGTTTTATCCCTTCCTAAGTGTCCTCCTATCAACAGAGAAAGTATAAAAGAGCTACAGACAGTCAAGGTACATATATGTTAATCTTCTGTACTAGAATAACAACTTTCTAATGTTCTTACAACTAGCTATAGTCTTCCCATCTAAGGTGATCCCTTCTTCACCTTGAAATGATCTGTTGCCTTCCACCTCTGAAATAGCAATTAATAATCTGCTATTTCCTTGTACAATTTCACAGCAGCAGCCATAGCTTCAAGATTTTAAACGTTCTGCAAGCGGGGGACAATTCATCCTAGGGGCGGACATAAAAACCTAGGTAAAAGTGTCCTGGGGGACATTTTTTCCAGGGGGAGACAGAAAATCCTCCGACACCGCCTTAGGCCTCAGCCTTGATATCAATCAACAGCTGAAGGTGGGCGCTACTACATTGTGTCAATAACTCAATTTTGATTTTTTGCGCAAAAAGGCACATTTTCTCATATCCTATCACATATTATGACATTTCATTGTAGATCTATTAGTGGGGAAGAGGTTTTCTCATATCCTATCACAAATTATTATGACATTTCATTGTAGATCTATTAGTGGGAAAGAGATTCCCGATCTCTCCCAGCAAGTTGCTGACCTAGATGTAATGACATTTCTCTCAGCCTTGTTGAAGGATTGCTTCTCTCAGTTTATCTCTGAAGTGGAGAGGGTAGACAGTGATAAAGTCAAAGCTGCAGAGAAAGGTTTTCTGTCTACGGTAGAGAGTATGGACAGTGATGGAAAGGAAAAGAAAAAGAAGAAGAAGAATCTTTCAAACAATGTAGCAGGTAAAACAAATGTCAGGAAGCAACAACTATTGGATATTTTGTGTCAAGGTCTCCATTTGTTTAGCAATATAAGGTAAGATAATAACTACGTATCACAGATCTGGTTATTTTCAAGCTTAGTAGTGGGCTTAATAGACCCTAATTCAAGTTTTATATTATGTAAAATCATACTTCTTACAGTCACAATAGCTATTGGACATTTGAAACACTTATTTTCACCCACCAATAACAAATGTTGAAAAAGTTAGGTGACAGTGATTTAACCAGATCTGATTGCCATTGACATTGTGATGGGTTATGACTGTACTTCTCATGTTGTTTCCAGTGAAATAAATCCTGCAGTTATAGAGGCATTCAATCATGATATCATGTTGTCCATTCTCCTACAACTACTTACATTCTCTAGTCACTCCATGAATGTCGCTCTAGCAGCAGGTAATAACACGTACTGTATATAGTTAATATACTGGTAGTGATTTTAATTTGGTGTTTGATTTTCCATGAATTAAATTGGCAGTTCTATAGAAGTGTGCATCCTGAGTTTAACCCTTACTTATCAGCATGATCAACCTTTAATTAAATCACTGTTTTTAAAAAGCTCTATTTGGTTGGAAACCTCTTCCTTAATATTTTGTGGTTTTTTAAATTTTAAAAATTTAGTGTAGTCTCAGTTTGAGTTGTACCTGTTGTAATTTTTGGTGTATCATTCACAGTTAAATGTTTGCAGACTCTAGTGGAAGTTAATCTACCATGTATCCAGCATATTCTTGTTTCGGATGACCATTTGACCTTACAGAAAAGTATACTGGACACTTCTAATGACCCTGTTGAAACTGCAATGAACTGGCATCTCAAAGCTTGTATTTCAGGTGACAGAAATAAGGACAAATCTAATGAGAGGTAGCTAAAATTATGAGACAGCCGTAACTTCACAGAGCTACTATATACCTATGTTAGAAATAATAGGCTTATGATAATGCTAAAAAATTTCTCTTTTTTCAGATGTTTTAGCTCATCTGTTACTCCATTTGAAAGATGATGACCCTAGATTTAATGGTCTTTTCAAATCTGTCCTCACTAATCATGTGGCCATACTAGATGCGGACTCAACTATTTCCCCACATGATGTATGTTCTTAGATTATGTTCCTATACCTTACTTCATGAAATGCTTGACACTGATTATGCTTATCAGGGAGAAGGTAGGGAAGAAGTTTTCTCTCTCACATAAAGTAATATTTTGGTGGGGAAGGGAGAGAAGCTGAAGTTTCTCCCTCTGGATTATGTCCTGATTTGATTATACTCTACTTTTACCCAGTAACATAAAGTTATTGTTTTTGTGTCCATTTTTATTATTAAGTATGCCATAATGTACCCTCTCAGAAATATCCTTAGTTGTTGACTCTTCTACAACTTCATAGCAGGAGAATTCTTTGTTATGGTAGTATGCTGTAAAGAATTAGAACCTCCTACTTTTCAAACACATTAAGGTTCAAATTTCATTATTTGGGCCAAATGAGAGAGAATACCTTCTAACCATCATTTACTATCACCCATGTTCACGAAGCTAGATCACATATAATACTAGATATGTATTTTTGTTGTAGTTTGAAGTGACACTGAATTTAATAAGAGCTAAACAAGTAACTATGGAAAGCATTGCTAACATGACCTACATAGAAGAAGGTATGATAACTAATAAAAAATATATAGAATGAAATCACGTGTCGACTATACCTTACTAAGATGACTGTGAAGTGGTGAATGATTCTGGTTCAGACTGTGAAGGAATGGAAGTTGAAGTGACAGAAGCTGAAATGAAGGTTTACTGTTAATTTTATGTTAAAAACTACTGTCAATATCACTGCTTTAATGTCATTTTGGTAGCAAGCAGAGGCTGTCTCTCCTATACTGAAGGGCATCATTGATGCTTCAATTCATGGGAAAGTAAGTTAATATACTCAGGCTTCATTGTGAAGAAGCTGCATCAATAAACTCCCATTATAACTTAAGCTATACCCTAAGATAATTTGTACTATTGTATTTGGCGGCAGGGACAGGTAGATACAGCAAGTATTTATGTTCACCATGGGATGTGCTGATGGCTTTTTATTCTAGGTATGGAAGACTGTTCAGTTTCTATCAGCTGACACAAGCATTATTTTTTCTTGTAATGATGGTTCTACTTCTGTGGATTACAAAGAAGTGAAGGAAGATGTTGATCAGTGGGTTCATCTTAATAATGTATATACTAGCTTGTTAATAGTGAAGAACAGCCCTGTATTCTGGAGTCTGTTGTGTTTTTTTGGTAACAGGGAAGTTGTTCCTAGGGCCCAAGTGAGCTGCAATAGACTCTAATAGTTTGCACCAGGTACACATTTGAATGGACAAGTATAATCAGAATGTCTGGTAGGAATTGAAAAACAATCAATTATTATGTATATGTGATACCATCTATGTGCATTAACATCACATGTTCTCACTAGGGTCTGACCAAATCTCTTTTTTTTGCCCATTCTACTCTGCTCTGTTGCTTTCAAATTTTACCCATTCTGCTACCAAACCTGACCTATTCTGCTCTAATTTTATGAGTAAAAAATGCAATTAATATTGCAACATAATAGAGGTTTCAACATAAACTGGTTCTGTTTTGACCCAAACGAGTTATTCAATAGAGAAAATACTCTCTTAGCTGCTGCTGGTGATGGTTGTATCAAGACAACCTTCTGGGCTGCAGATGACCAACTAGGTAAAGAATCCTCATTTAGTATCCACCATTCTAAAATATCAATGTTTGGACTAACACCAGAAGATTTTGAGAGGTAGATAGGTAGTTCCACAGAATCAAAGAAAGGAATTGATGCAAGTGGGTTTATCTGATACTCCATTCACACTCAGTCTGGTTGTTACTTGTTAGCCAGTTAAGTAAATGAATGCCTTGTAAACTATGCTACATATGCAAAAAAATTTGCCTATTCTGCTCCTATTCTACTCATTGCTTTGGTACATCTATTCTGCCCAAATTCTGCTGGGCAGATTTGGTCGGACCCTAGTTCTCACCCTTGAGAAAGGCACAACATGGAGCCTGTGACAATGTCCTTTTTAGGTATGGGAACCAAAAGAGCTACAAACTTCACAGGATATTATGTAGAGGAAGGACAATAAAATTGATTGTGGTCTGTTCAGTCATAGTACCAACTAAAGAGGTCTGGAAATGCATGTTATTTTCTCCCTAATACTCATTCTTTCAGGTTGATTCAGAGGAATGAAATTAATGTAGATCTCCCTCTTAATAGTATTAACAGTTATCTTGGAGGTAGTCAGGTTATTGATGAAGGGGAATTAAAATTATTTTAGATTCCCACGAGGGCTTGAAACCCTACTTGACTACAATAAGCCTTCATGGAGTCTCCAAGAAATGTTTTTCACATTTACATGTGAAAAATTCCCAGTGGGGTCTCTATAATCTTCACATGAATGTAAATTACATGAGACAAAAATTTCCATGAAAATTATTGTAAGGTACTGATCTTTTTTAATAGGTCACTTTCCTCATTATTGACCTGTTCACTTTGTGCCCTCCAAAATCTGATATCCTCTCTACCTTTCGATGTTTGGGGTAACCCATCTGTCATGGTCACCATGCAGTCATCTTTGTTCAACATGTTTGGGAAGGTTTCTGATCCCAGTGCTTTGAGTGCTGTATTAGTGACTCTACTCCACAGGCTTGCTCAGGAAAATGTCCTGGTGAGGTTTCATCTTGACTGGTGGGGGTAGGGGAAGTATCAACAGCACTTTTTTAGAGTTAGGGGGAGTGACCTGAATAGACCACTTTAAGAGAACTACTTTTTGGTACTATCTAGCTACATTTAGATATTCACTTAGAAATTGTTTAATGGGAGGGGTGGGGAGCACTAAATTATGGACACTAAAAGGGGGTGCTTCTATGTGTATATTTCCTTACAGTATTCTAGTATTTTACAGTAAACTTATTGTATATTATTGAATATTACAGGTATATTACAGATGTAATAGTAATGATGTAAGGAATTTTCACATAGAAGCATGTGCTTTGTTATAGTTTATAAATGTAATACTAACCTCACTAACCTTTTCCCAGCTCTGACCTGTATTAACTCAGGGTTTCATCTACTTGAGGGAGGGAGGGAGGGGGAGCATTTATATACACTAACTCCAGTAGTTGTTATAATTTGTGAGGTTATACTGTAGCAATTGAAATAACATGTCAAAATCAATGACCAACAGTGAATATGATGAAAGTAAAGTGACAGTGATATTAGCTATGGACTGTACTATAGCTATTCAGATCATACTATTTTATTTTTGGGTTTGATCATTAAAAGTAAAAGAACCAAAATTTAATAGTCCAACAAGTATTGTAATCTGTTCATTTTAGTGTATAACCATGGAAGAATTGGAGTTGACTGCTAAATTAGGATTGACAGCACATGATCCATCTGTTCGAAGTGACATGATAATGATTATTGGTCAGGTTGGCAAGGTTCAACTTTCTCAATCTCAAGGACTAGAAATTAAGATCTTGAATGTGAGTTAAAAATTTTTTATGGAGGGAGGTGGATAGAAACTAACACTTATGATAATCTGATTTTTCTCAATGTTCCATACTTACCAACCCATCAATTTTGATTTGCTTGATTAAACTCATATTTTTGCTTGAATTGAGTCAGTTTTGCTTGATCACACAAAAAAGCAAAACAAAACAAAAAAAAAACAGAAAACCATAGCTATTATGGCAGAGCTATAGACAAAGAGAATATTAAAGAAAAAAGTCAGTAGTATCACAAAGGCTGCTGCTATGAATCATAATTGTAGCTATTATAGGTACCATAGCCACACCCTAAATTCATCTACTATTATTCCCTATTAGCTAGTAATAAAATTTGAGCTATTTAGCTTGTACTTGGAAATGAAGGAAGACAGTAAGGCCAGGAAATGCACGGTTGTACCGGGATACTGGGAAAGTAGTGGTTTTTGCTGGTGTGGCCGGGATAGTTAGTAGGTATGATGTTCTTAGTGCTCTGTTCCTCGTTGGATTAGTTGCTTTAGGTTCAATGTACTTCATGGCTAAGTAGCTAATCTACACTGGATTTGTTCATCATGTCATTATTTACAGTTTCTGCATTAGTTTCTAAAGATAAAATCAGCCATTAGCTTTCAGGGAGATGAAATCAACAAATAAATGTTTTCTTCTCTATTGATAGAGCAAATTTCCTATAATATAAACCTTCAAGGAAATTCACAGAATGTGCACATTGCGTCAAATTCTTAATCTGTTTCCCCAGGTGGTTGGTACAGCACTGAGAGACTGCATATCTCAGGATGGTTCTCTGTGGGTTGTTTGTCAAGCTTTGGACAGTGTATTTGACATTTTTGGCAGTGATGATTGTCCACTGGACTTAATCAGCTCTCTTTCTCTTCACTCTGTATTAGAGCAATGTGAATCATGTTTCAAGGCAAGAGTAAGTTGTTTCATGTAAACAATGCATTAGTGAGCAATGTGCTCATGTGATATACACATGAAGATTTTTTTAGCAGCACAGCTTTTTTGTCAAAGTGTGGCTAGACATCACTTTGCATTTATACCTCTCTTAGCAGAGTCACATGACTAGAAAATACTGATAATTTAGTAATAATAATAATATATTTTTATGCGTGCAGTTTCAAGTGGAAAAGAAGCATTTAGAGCATCACATGGGATTAGTACAGAATGTTAGGGCTAACTTACCTAGATTCATTGAGTATATCAAATTAAGAGTAAAAACACATGATACTCATGGTACATAATAATTATGCTTCTTACATTTTCTATGCTCATTAATTACTTGCAAGTATAAAATATTATTATAATAATATAATATAATATAATATAATATAATATAATATAATATAATATAATATAATATAATATAATATAATTATAATATAATATAATATAATATAATATAATATAATATAATTTATTATTAGATATAATTATGCTAGTCCAGTGATATACTATAGGCTAGGGATAACTGGAAACGAGTTGCGCATACACCACACGATTTTGAGTGGTGTACCTGACTTAAACTATACAGCGAATGTGCATGTACATATTACACTGCGGTGGTGGGCTAGCAGCAAAAAAAAGTGTGGGTTATGCTGCCACTATATAACCAACACTTTTGGACCAATCAGATTCGCCAGATGTAACTAGGTATAGTATACTGTATCCTAGGAGTTACCTGATCAAAAGTACATTACACCAGTTTAGACATTAAACTCACATAAGTTAGCATCTTCATGATTATCAACACTATATATGAGGGCTGATTTATTATCATTATTTATTATCTTTTAATGCACTTGAATATGTTAAATAATGACATTTGAATAAGAGATCCTTAAATTAGCAGACCCAATGACAATAATGGTGTTACAAAAACCACAAAGATATGTGCAGGAATGAGGCATAAATAAAACAATATTATCTGTCTTGATTCTAGGTACCTAGTATAGTTACTGTTCCACACTGTCCAGAAGACTTTCACGTAACTCGATAACCGTAGTTGAGTGTTGCTCCTTGGAGAGTTCAATATTTACTAAATCTGGTTTTTTAGTATGGTAAAAATTTTGTAATCGGAAAATATTTTTGTAAGCTTTAGTGCTTGTTAATCTAAGAAATGTGTGATAGACCAAAATTCCAAAAAATGCAACAAATGCAACAGTTACTGAAACTGTCATGAATTTACAGGTGATAGTTACGTTTGCACCTACTCCATGTAGATACAGAAGGGTCAAAGATAAAAGCTCCAAGTTGAAGAAAAAGAATAGTTCAAGCCTATCTATGCCACTGTTGTGGTAGATGCTGGTGAATAAGTAAAGTCTGGCAATCAGTATAAGTGATATGATGAGAGCAACTGCAAAAATGTTTGTGATTAGTTTAATAAAAGTGTTGGTGCTAAGTAGTGTAAAAGTTGCACAGCGTATCAGAAGCATGAATCCGGTCCAGAAACGATACTTCTTCTTGTAAGGAGCATGATAGGCATCCATTATAGAAATGAAGACTACACTTTTGACAATCCACCTCAGTCCTTTCCTTGCTCTCATAGAAAGGAGATACTGTCCAAAGGTGAGTAGCAGTGTGTATGGGATGAAAACAACCACTAGGAACAACAAGGACACCAAGAAGAGAAAGAGGTGTTTACCTGTTAGGTAGTCTACGTTACCATCATAAGTCCAAACCTTGTGGGGGACTAGTTTGTAAGACACATTATCTGCTCTTGCTATCTTGATCTCAGTGACACTCAGTCCAGTTATTATTGTCTTTAAAATCTTAGTGTAAGAGAGCAGAAAGAAAGTAGCCAGCACATCTATGTTTCCTCTCCCCATCCATTTCATTGCAGTTTGTGAGTAATGGCATAAGATAATGATGACTCCAACAAGTACCCAGATGTACAAGGGAAAGACAAACTGAAGCCATGTCTTCAGGTATGTGTCCATGCCTGAGAAGAAGCAAATCTCGATTCCAAGGTCGAGGTTTAGCCATGATATAAAAACGGAGAGTATTGTGTGAATGGAGCAACCTGGTAGGTTCAGTAAACCACTGACAGAGATTACATTTGCATATAATAGCAACCCGTTTAACGTTCCCCTTGAAACTGTCAACTTGAATAGAGATATAAAGAAGAATAACACGATGCCTGCTATAGCCATCAACACAAGTAGCCATAAGAAGTTGTATCTTTCTGTGTGACTACACCTAATGCATCTCCAACTACCCAATGCGATGCTGAAATTCTTTACACACGACCCACACAGAACTCCACTGTGGAAGTCAGCACACTGGTTATCAGGCTGAAGTATTGATATGTTGTTCTGTGTACAGAAATTCAGAGGACAATAATCATGAATCCTGAGGTGTGTTTTATCGTAACTAAGCCATCCCGTTCCCTTAGTTATTATCAACTGCTGATCTATGTCACAACTTGTTATAAATGAGTACTTTTTTAATCTTTTGTCACAACCACATCTGTCTTCTTTTTGTTGAAATCCCAATGGACAAAGTTTGATATGAGTATTTATATGCAGAAGGGACTCACTATGATCTTTGCATACACCTGTTTTTTGTATTTTTAATTTAGTAAAATTCAATTCAGGTGAAGTATATACATGTAAAGTTATTTTTTCACAGCCTTTTAGATAATATTTGTCTTCACCTTTGTCCAAATCAGCAAGTTTATCTGTGTACTTGTTGTTGATTACTGTAGGTACAGGCATAAACATTTGGTCTAAACCTGTCACAAACACCTGGATTGTTTGACCACTATATCTTGTAACATTCATTTCTCTTTGTTTACATTTAGGTAGGGAATTATCACAGAAACATAATCTGTATGCTTCTGAAGTAATATCATAAGATCGATTATCATAACTAGAACCATTTCCAGTTGTTATCAGGTTAGGAATCTCTTCATAACCAAAATTATATCCCTGTCCTATCACACATCTGTCTAGCTGACCACCATAAAGAATTGACCCATTGTTTGCATAATTGTTTCCAAATTGTAGGTACTTTCTGGTTGTATTACAACCTACCACTCTAATAGGGCACCAATCTAGTATTGAATCACAATCAATTTCTGCAAGAATGAAAATTGCACCTCCTTTCCCATTACTTGATGTAACTCTGTTATTTAGGAACACAGTGAGTGATGCTTCTTCTTGTTCTTTATGAATATCACATACTTCAAGTACTGATTCATGTAGTACAATTCCTCCTCCATAGTTTCTTGCAGTGTTGTTGATCACTTGAAATATATTCCCAGTGTTTATAAAGGAATAACTGAGATACATAGCTCCTCCACTATCTGTAGCTGTATTGTTTATCAATGTGATATTATTAGTGTTAATTGTATCATGAGAAGTTAATACATACAATGCTCCGCCATTTGATGCATTGTTACTTTCAAACACTGTATCAGTGAGTTCAAATGTTTTAAAGAAAGTTAATTTTAGCTCCACATATATGGCTCCACCATATCTAGAAGCCTTGTTGCCAACAAAATTGTTGTTTGATAAGTTATAAATTACTTCTACTCCTTGACTGTAAGTTATACTTATTGCTCCTCCATCTCCAATTCTTCTATTATCAATGAAGTTTGAACTGTGTATGAATATGGCCATAGTATTGAGGTATCCATTCTTCACAGATATGCCTCCACCATCATTATCAGTAAAACTGCAGTGAGTGACTGTTAGTCTAATAGTACGAATAGTACTAAATGAGAAAATTTCCAATATAGCTTCTCCTGGACCACTTCTATTGAGATGGTTATTCTTGAATGTACATCCACTGATATTTATAAACAACTTTTTCTGGTAAGAGACAACTATTCCATGTTCTAAATATCTGTTACTTTGAAAAGAGCAGTCTGTTAAACTAACATATCTTGTGCTTCCAGTTATATTCATTAGTGCTGTGTCTGATGTACAAGAAGTGATGTGCAGGGAGTGCACTTCCAATCTATATATATCATAGAAATCCATACTAATGCTTCCCTCTTCAGTACATGTGATGTTAATGATGGTAGTAGATACATTTCTTCCATTGTAGGGTTGTAATCTGAGAGCATGTATATTACTAGCTGATAAGGTAAATGGGTTTGTTATGTAGTATTCACCAGGAAGAAACAGCAATTTGATGTCAATATTTTCATCTGATGCCAGTACATCTTGGACTTGATTAGTTAATGGGAGACAAGGTTCTAAAATGTTACCATCCACATTACACACTCCTCCTTCATCTTCTGGAGTAATGTAGACTATCTTGTCAACCATGAATATTACTTCAATAAAATTAAAGAAGAAAAGCACTGCAAAGACATGTTTTCCCATCATGTATTTTCCTACTGCTTCTTCTAGATATTTAAGTATGACTTCAAAATGGAAAGACTACTTATTTATAGCTGTGTAGAGCACAGGAAGCTTTTCATGTAAGAATTTCATTTTTCCTATTATACATTACATGCTTAGCTGAGTTCTGCTTCGACATAAACATTAGAGATTGGTGGTGAGGTAACAGATCTTATGAAAGGAAACCTTTTTGGGACAGAAGAGTGCCTTATCAATTCTTTATATCTGATAATTCTCTCTATTCATGTATTCAGGTTAATAGTTTCAGTTGTGACTGCTACTATTCACAACATTATCTTCATATGTAATCTGATCTAGACTATTGACTAACAAATGTTCCTCACAAAACAAAAACTGTTTTCTCTTTGGGAGTAAATCAGCAGTGCTAATAGCTGTTATAAATGTCTCTCTTACATTGGTGTGTGTAATTTCCTACTACAGTGATAGCTATCCAGTGGCTATCACTGAAGGGTACCTTATAGTTAAACCCCCTTGAAATGAAGTTACTTCTGTATTAAGGACACTTGGATATGTCCCAAATTATATACATTAATGGAACTTCACTTCCTGAAATGAGACCACCCTCTAATCAGAATAGTTTAATTTTTTGTGTTCAGAGTAGAGAGGTTTTACTGTAGATTATGATGTGAATAACTAAATGCTATGTGATGTTTTTGGAGTAATGTAATTTGTGTATTAGTCACTGTTCTTATGATGGTTACCATGTCTTAAGTCAGTTGGGCCATATCTTATACATAGATAGAGTACGTAGATTAGTAATTTTGACATTTATAACCCGAATGAATAAATAACCTTAGCTAATGGGAGGTAAGGAAAGTCTTCTTGCTTCATTCTAATGAAATAATTATTATTAGCTATTATGCCAGTTATCTGATGCTATATATACTCAATGACACTGCAGGTTAGTAACTGTACAAAATTACTCTGTAGCTTTGGTCTTAGTCTGTTGAGGCTGCTGGCTGCTGTTGGTGCAAAGTTTGTTTAATTTCCTGCACATCCCAAAGTATGAACATTCAACATAGCCTACTCACTAGCTATAATATAGCTAGCTTTCACCAGTAAGTAATGCTATTATGTGACTAACATAATGTGGTATCATATTAATTAATGTTACAGTCACTTAAAGCTATTATATATACATCAGAATAAAAATAATGTGAAATCTCACATTTGTATGTTGACAATCACACCAATAATCTTTAACATTAACCTCACACTTGGTGCATTCACATTTTACAATGTGAAAATCACATGACATTATACATTATGTGGTTAAACATTTATTAGACAGTGAATTTTGATCCCTTTGCATTTGGCCACAGAGATTTTTAGGGAATGGGATAAGTGAACTAATCTAACATTATTATAGCTACATTGTAACCAATAGGGAAGGGAGAGGATTATTAATAGATTTTTCTGTCATTCTGAAATTATATCTTGAGAGTAAGAGTATTGAATGGATGAAGATATATATCACAAAGCTAAGAGCATTGAATGAATGGAGAAATCATGAGACAATGCTCAATTATGAATAAAAAAATTATTGGACTCTTTCTCCATGTATGCGACAGAATCAGAGTCAACTGTACTATAGCTATATTGCTATAATTATACAATATTGATATACAGTACAATTGAC
This sequence comes from Diacarnus erythraeanus, assembly GCA_964016965.1. Classification (NCBI taxonomy): domain Eukaryota; kingdom Metazoa; phylum Porifera; class Demospongiae; order Poecilosclerida; family Podospongiidae; genus Diacarnus; species Diacarnus erythraeanus. Next base: position 2,273,955 of record OZ024684.1, on the reverse strand, counting down.
AATGGTGTACGTAATCTAATTCCGTTACACGGTTTTACTGTTCTGTATCCAAAGAAGAAGAAGAATTCAGACGTAAGGATATCTGATCTCACTGCCAACATCGTTTCCAAGGATGATTATGTACTCCAACCAGGTATGTGTATAGCAAGGCTGGTTCATAACTGTGGTAAGTGTGTGGTAGCTGAACAAGCCTAACTAATTTTATCACTGGAGTAGGAGCATCCACTTACCTTCAATGAAAACATGCATGCAAATAATTATGCGAGACAAAAAAAATTCAAAAAAAATATAAAGAGCTTACAAAAGCAGCACTTGGTAGCTGCAAAACACTTCAACACATTGACTCCAACAGTTCTATGCTCAGTTTGTTGATAGAAACAGATTGTCTGAATCCACCTTCATTTACATGAAGTGTTTCTTAAAACTGGCATCATAATAGTACATATTATCAATTGACTGCTTGATTCACAATGTGACCTAACACAGTTCCAATATAATAATTATTAATAGTAATGTATATGCCTTTTCATTAAAGAATGCAATAATAGTGATAGTTTGGATATGCTACAGTTAGCTAGCTAGCTACTGAGCAGTCTCATAACAGAATTTGTGAACCTGAAATTAAGTACAGATTTTTTTATATGAAAAAATCAGCATAGCTACTGTCAATGCCAAAATCACTCTCTTTAAACGAAGGCACTCTCCACTGGATAACACTGCTACAGTAGTGGCTAATATTTTTGCAATAACTGTGTCAGTGTATACCATAGATCCAGTTAATTTCACTGTCACTTTAATTTCATTATTTTTTCTGTAGGTAAAGGGAAGCAAAAATAAAAAAAACTTCAATGATTATGACAGCATAGTTAAAATCACATGGCATTATTATGAAGTGTTTTTTTTTCTTTTATGACAGCACAGTTAGGGTTGGATGAAGGTAATGTATTACCTAATTTAAATCCCTCCCCCCCCCCCACCAAGTGAAAATAAAAAACATGAATTGCTTCATAGTACAAGATTTTATAAGATCAGTGAAAATAAAGTGTCTTAAAAATAACCAGATCTACAGTATGTTAATTGATGCCAATTGACATCTATCAGTTAAAGAAGTCAAGATTTGGAGCTGCCAACATCATAATAATTATCATTTTTCATTCTAGGAAACAGTTTCATTTGTAAGTCCGCTGTTTAGATTTATCCAAACTAAGAATATTTGATTTACATACAGAGACAATGTTAGTGTACAATAACAGAAACTATTTACCTGAATCCATGAATTATCAGTTATGGTGAGCAACAATTCATACTCCTTTCCCAAAAAGGGATAAGATCTCCCACCTAAACACCTATCTCTCATGTTTGTGTTGAAGTAGAACTCACCCAGGAATACATTCAGTATTCAAGCTACAATTTGGAAAGTTTGTGCTCTGCACAACTATAAATGAGCAGTCTTGAGTTAGGTGTGGAGGAAGAAGTGGGTGAGACATGAGATAAAAACATGCCTTTGCACTGCTATTCTATAATAATTGTGTTAGTGTATGTGATATTGAATACTTTTCTGATACTTTTAACTATAGTCTCTGTTATAGAAGTATAAGAAACAGTTAAATTGAAATTCTTAATATTATTTTTGTTGAGTAGCTATTTGTATGACCCAAAATTAAATGTATTGATGTATTATGGAGACAGTATTTGTGTACAATAATAACGGGTGTATCCAGGGGGTGAATTAGGGGCAATTGCTCCTCCCTAAGGTAGGCTATGTCTTACTTTTTCAACTATTTATTTTTTTGACTTGTCTATAAATGTTGGTAACTATTGGGTCTAGCCAGTGCAATCACTTATCTTGTCTCCCCCCCTAGATCCTACCCTGTTATTCTGTCACAACTGAAACTATTAACCTGGATATAATAATATAAATAGAATTATCAAAACACCCAACTATATTTATAATGCACTCTCCTGTCACAAAAAAAAATTTCCTTTCATCATAAGATTTGCTACTTCACCACTGGTTTCTTATGTTTGGAAGCAGAACTATTCTCATGAGGAAAGTTTGTACTAAATACAACCATAAATTAACAGCCACTTCACAGTCCCAACTAACCTGAATGTATAAATTGGTTCCATAAACTGCGATATCCGATATCTGTAACCTCACTGATGTTTTGTGTTGAAACAGAACTCAGCTAATAATATCCTTATAAGTAGCTATTACTGGTTCCTCAGCAAGTGTTCAGGATTAATACACACTATAACTAATGGGTTTAGAAAAGGGTGAACTGTTTTGATGATGAACTTTCCTTCCTTCAAGCAAACACATCCATCTCTCCTCCAATATTGATAAGTACCAAAAAAAAGTGTGAGATAAAGCATCATATCTAGTTATTTCCACTAAATTTTTGCCTCCTTAAACCTTTCTCTCTACTATAGTCTTCCATTATTCCATCAACACTTAGCTTATTCAAGCCCAAAAGTAAAAACATTTTCTAATATAGCTCTCTATGAGGGAGAAACTACTTACATAGCTGCCAACTGTCCCGGATCTTCGAGACAGTCCCCGATTTATCACTCTGTCCCAGAGTCTGGAAAGCTATTGTTATGTCCCAGAAGGCAGAGAGCCAGCTGGCAGATAGTTTACACTACACCTCTAAGTCACTCAGTTGATTAAATTACATTTCTACAAGCTCCATTTGTTGTTCAAAAAGTGACAAAATTTAGTGGAAGTGTTCATTGGAACCATACTTCAATGTCTCATAATACACATACACATGTATTATAGCTACATAAAAATGGTATGTAGTGTCTCATCTGGGCATAACATCACAAAAATTACATCAGTTGGAGTATGGTTGGATAGGGTGTGGTCTTTGTCCTTGAAATAGACTTTGAAAAGTTGGGAGATATGTATTTACAATAATATTATTAATAATTTATAATTAGTTATCTATACACTGGACTTACATAACATTAAATTTTGGGAAGGCTGCTGGTTTTTCCATGAAGTAATTGCTTGAGGACTAGAAAGCTATAAAAAAGCAGTCTAAGAGTAAGGTCTGGAAGTGTATATAATGGAAAAACTTGTCTTTGCAGCACTTTTCTTCTTCAATTTTATTGAAGGAATATTCATGGTTGACAAGATAGTCTACATTACTCCAGAAGATGAAGGAGGAGTGTGTAATGTGGATGGTAACATTTTAGAACCTTGTCTCCCATTAACTAATCAAGTCCAAGATGTACTAGCATCAGATGAAAATCTTGACGTCAAATTGCTGTTTCTTCCTGGTAAATACTACATAACAAACCCATTTACCTTATCGGCTAGAAATAAACATGCTCTAAGATTACTACCCTACAATGGAAGAAATGCCATGATTGAGTCTACTACAATCATTGACATTACATGTGCTGAAGAGGGAAGCATTAGTATGGATTTCTATGATATATATAACTTGGAAGTTCACTCCTTACACATCACTTCTTGTACAACAGAGACAGCATTAATGAATATAACGGGAAACACAAGTTATGTTAGTTTAACAGACTGCTCTTTCCAAAGTAACAAATATTTGGAACATGGATTAGCTGTCTCTTACCAGGAACAACTGTTTATAAATATCAGTGGATGTACATTCAAGAATAACCACCTCAATAGAAGTGGTTCAGGTGAAGCTATATTGGAAATTTCCCCACCCAGCACTATTGATACTGCTAGTATTGAACTAACAGTCACTCACTGCAGTTTCACCAGTAATGATGGTGGAGGCATATCTGTGAAGAATGAACACCTCAACGCTGTAACCATATCTATACACAGTTCAAACTTCATTGATAATAGAAGAATTGGAAAAGGAGGAGCAATCAGTATTACTTGTAGTAGAACAGTGCAAGTAAGTTTAAACTTATCCAGCAACAATTTTGTTGACAACAATGCTTTAAAACAAGGTGGAGCAATATATGTGGAGCTAGAATCTTTCCTTGCAATAATTGAACTCTCTGATACAGTGTTTGAAAGTAACACTGCATCAAATGGTGGAGCACTGTTTATAAACACTTATTATGGTACAATTGACACTAATAATATCACATTGATAAACAATAGAGCTACAGATAGTGGAGGAGCTATGTATCTCAGTTCTTCCCTTATAAACACTGGGAATATATTTCAAGTGATCAATAACATTGCAACAAACACTGGAGGAGGAATTGTACTACATGAATCAGTACTTGAAGTATGTGATATTCATAAAGAGCAAGAAGAAGCCTCACTAACTGTGTTCCTAAATAACAGAGTTACATCAAGTGATGGAAAAGGAGGTGCAATTTTCATTCTTGCAGAAATTGATTGTGATTCAATACTAGATTGGTGCAAAATTAGAGTGGTAGGTTGTAATACAACAAGAAAGTACCTACAATTTGGAAACAATTACGCAAACAATGGGTCAATTCTTTATGGTGGTCAGCTAGATAAATGTGAGATAGTACAGAGATATAATGAACCATCATATTTTGGTTATGAAGAGATTCCTAACCTGATAACAACTGGAAATGGTTCTAGTTATGATAATCGATCTTACGATATTACTTCAGAAGCATACAGATTATGCTTCTGTGACAAATCTCTACCTAAATGTAAACAAAGAAAAATGAATGTTACAAGATATAGTGGTCAAACAATCCAGGTGTTTGTGGCAGGTTTAGACCAAATGTTTATGCCTGTACCTACAGAAATCAACAACAAGTACACAGATATACTAGCTGATTTGGACAAAGGTGAAGACAAATATTATCTAAAAGGCTGTGAAAAAATAACTTTACATGTATATACTTCACCTGAATTGAATTTTACTACATTAAAAATAAAAAAGACAGGTTTATGCAAAGATCTTTCTGAGTCCCTCCTGCAGATTAATACTCATATCAAACCTTGTCCATTGGGGTTTCAACAAAAAGAAGACAGATGTGATTGTGACAATAGACTAAAAAAGTACTCATTTATAACAAGTTGTGACATAGATCGGCAGTTGATAATAACTAAGAGAACAGGATGGCTCAGTTACAACCAAACACACCTCAGGATTCACAATTATTGTCCACTGAATTTCTGTACACAGAACAAAAGCATATCAATAGATCAGCCTGATAACCAGTGTGCTGACTTCCACAGTGGTGTTCTGTGTGGGTCATGTACAGAGAATTTCAGCATTGCATTGGGTAGTTGGAGATGTATTAGGTGCAGTCACACAGAAAGATACAACTTTATATGGCTACTTGTGTTGATGGCTATAGCAGGCATCGTGTTATTCTTCTTTATATCTCTATTCAAGTTGACAGTTTCGAGGGGAACATTAAACGGATTGATATTATATGCAAATGTAATCTCTGTCAGTGGTTTACTGAACCTACCAGGTTGCTCCATTCACCCAATACTCTCTGTTTTTATATCATGGCTAAACCTCGACCTTGGAATCGAGACTTGTTTCGTCTCTGGCATGGATGCTTATCTGAAGACATGGCTTCAGTTTGTCTTTCCCTTGTACATCTGGGTACTTGTTGGAGTCATCATTATCTTATGCCATTACTCACAAACTGCAATGAAATGGATGGGGAGAGGAAACATAGATGTGCTGGCTACTTTCTTTCTTCTCTCTTACACTAAGATTTTAAAGACAATAATAACTGGACTGAGTGTCACTGAGATCAAGATAGCCAGAGCAGATATTGTGTCAGACAAACTTGTCCCCCACAAGGTTTGGACTTATGATGGTAACGTGGACTACCTGACAGGTAAGCACCTTTTTCTCTTCTCGGTGTCCTTATTCTTTCTAGTGGTTGTGTTCCTCCCATACACACTGCTACTCACCTTCGGACAGTATCTTCATTTCATGAGCGAGAGGAAAGGACTGAGGTGGATCATCAGAAGTGTAGTCTTTATCTCTATAATGGATGCCTATCATGCTCCTTACAAGAAGAAGTATCGTTTCTGGACTGGACTCACGCTTCTGATACGCTGTGTACTTTTTACACTATTTGCCACAAACACTTCTAATATACTACTTACAAACATGTTTGTAGTTGTTCTCATCACATCACTTTTACTGGTTGCCAGACTTTACTTATTCACAAGCATCTACCACAACAGGGGCATTGATAGACTTGAACTATTCTTTCTTCTCAACTTGGAGCTTTTATTTTTGATCATTCTGTACCTACATGGAGTAGGTGCAAACATAACTATTACCTGTAAATTCACAACAGTTTCGATAGCCATTGCATTTGTTACATTTTTTGGAATTTTGATCTATCACACGTTTCTTAGATTAACAAACACTAAAGCTTATAAAAGTATCTTCCTTAAATTACAAAATTTAAGTCGTGCTAAAAGACCTGCTTCAGTAAAATTTATGGAACTTTCCAAGGAGCAACACTCAACTACGGTTATCGAGTTACGTGAAAGTCTCCTGGACAGTGTGGAACAATAAGATATTTCTATATTAGTCTAGAAACAAGACAGACATCATTATAAGCTAATTATTTTGTGAGTATAGCTATTATTATTATTATGTTTGTTTTTATTTGTAAACTTATGGCATAGGTCTAGGAACACATCAGAGATTGTGGGTCACCTGTGAGGAAAGGTGTATGGTATGGTCAGGCTGAGAAAGCGTTATCTTCTAGTGACATTTCTGTTCTTGAACTGACTGTTCTCACCCAATGTCCAATCAAACTTCACTATAGCAAAGAGGAGGAAGGCAAGGAGGATACCTATACTCCACTTATCAAAGTCCTTGAATCAGCAAGAAGTTTTATGAGCGTCTATGGCACTCTGCCAATATATGCACTAAACACACACCCTAGGCACTCTAATTCTTCTTCAACTATCTAATATAGCCATCCCTACTCTCCTGAACTCTCTAGCAAAAATGGATAAAGGGTGCATTTGATGCTCTTCTTTTCCACTTAAAACTTAAAACTGCATGCTAGAATTGATAGAATATTTCCTAGTCATGTGACCCAACCAATAGTCATATGTAATAACTATAGGTCCATTTCACTTTCAAACACATTCCATAAATGAACACACTGCTAACTCATGCACCAAAAGATTCTGCTTACAAACTTTTGCATGATTCACACTCACTACTGAGCTGTGATGTGAGCTTCAATAGAATATAATTATTATTTTTTAGCTAGTTAATAATATAGCTAATACTGTATTTTCATCAGTACATGGTAAGCCTGCTTTAGTACATTGCACCTGGTGCAACCTTGATTTGATTTACATGTACGTACCCTTGATGACGATGTGTTCTTGCTGCTTCAGGAATGGTCATCCAGCAACCATGGTCTCCATCTTTGGCCCATCCCAATCCTTCTTGTACGGGAACATTCTGAATCTGTAGGTGGCTGGTGGTGTAGATACTGCTTTAAAAACTGCTCATCTCGCATGTTGCAGCAATGCATTCTAAGAAATAAAGGTTTGCTAAAAAAGTATAGTTAGATTATGACAGCACGTGTTGATGGTTAAGTATTCTAAAAGAGATCTAGACGAGCTTCATTTTCAGCTCTATTAGATAGTTTCTTGCTATGACTAAGTGAACGAATATTCAAGCCAATATTATACATGGGTGGGGTCAAGTGAATGCCTACTCCTTTTATTAGAAGTGCAATTTTTTTCTTATATGAAGAATATGTAACCTGTGATGTTGTGAGACAACTTTGGGAATTAATCATTGTTATTTTCTTCACTATTTATTTAGACTAAGCCCATTAAGAATCATAGAAATTAAGCTGAATCCTTCTGGTAGTCCTTTGGAAAATGTCCTTCAAATTTACATTTAGTTCACTCAGGAACATTTTGCTGCAGATATCTTATAGCAATGCTAGCAAATTGTATACTTTCAGACTTGCTTTCAGATAGAATACCAGAACTCTATAATAAATTCTTGCATCCCCTCAGGGAAACATTTTTTTCCCCATCTGATTGTTCTTTATTTCTGAAAGTAGCCAAGAAGCTCTCTATTATTGATTGAGGTTGCTTTATAAGAATTTCATAGCATAGGTAGCTAGCATGGAGCCCAGCTAATTTAAAAAAATGGTCCCATTCTCTATGCTATTTTCTATAATCATTAGCAACTCTGCAATAGCTCATGTTTTATCTTGCTTCTCCAAATTAATGAGGATGTAGATGATCCTTGTTGAGTACAGCAAAAGGAACAGTAGCAATCAACTTTATTTTAACAAAACATCTAAACAAACATTTCCATTTCAAGATGCAGACAGGAAAGATGATATTTACCCTCAATTGCAACTAAATCAATACCACCAGATATCCTTACAAGCATCTCACTATCACACATCTCCAGAGATGGACTTATCAATATTAAAAATCGTAAATTCATGCAATAGCTCTGAAGTGATGTTAGTTACTCTCACAAAAAATACAGTATACATAATGCAGTGGCGTAGCTAGTCTCTTGGAATTAGTGTGGCTGTGAACACACAATAGCTAGCTGAATGCACTTTAGCTAAATGTAACACTAACAAATTTCTCATTGGAATAATTATGTCATGATTATGACGATAAGTATCTATAATAGCATACGAAGCGGTTGTAAAGAAGCAAATGCATCAATGACACTGTTGAAGTCAACTTTGTGAGTTCTTTTTTAATACTCAGTACAAGTAATGATGACACGCGTGCCCCACTCATAGTTGATATCAGTGTAGTTTTTATAAGTTTAAGTTTTGAATAGGAAAGTTCTGTTGAAGCTGTGGTGACAGGTAGTTCCATAGCTGCTTTGGTGTGGCAGATAACAAAGTTTCCAGTCAAGGCTGTTTAATTCAGACATAGCTACTTTGGAGCATTTGCTTGTTGGTGCAAGCAGCAGTTACTTGCAGTTACTCAGCAATCTGCTGCATTTCTATATACATGTTAAATGCATTTCATTATGGTTTTACATTAAAGTTGCACAAGTCCTCTCCTGTTTGCCAAAATTGTTGCAGCCAGTCATTTTCTTGTTCTATGTGACCATATACATGCACAAATAAATTTTAGTGCTTTTGTCCAGTGTGTAAACAAAATGACTTTTTTAGACACCTGAAGAAATCACACACACCAATGAAAGGTAGACATTTATAACAGCTATTAGCACTGCTGATTTTACTCCAAAAGAGAAAACAGTTTAAATTCATATTATTGTTTTGTGAGGAATTTGTAAGTCAATAGTCTAGATCTGATTACATATGAAGATAATGTTGTGAATAGTAGCAGCCACAACTGAAACTATTAACCTGAATACATGAATGGAGAGAATTATCAGATATAAAGAATTGATAAGGCACTCTCCTGTTCAAAAAAGGTTTCCTTTCATAAGATCTGTTACCTCACCACCAATCTCTAATGTTTATGTTGCAGCAGAACTCAGCTGAGCATGTATTTATTTTTATCACTTTAATAGGAAAAATGATATTCTTACATGAAAAGCTTCCTGTGCTCTTCACAGCTATAAATAAGGAGTCTTTCCATTTTGAAGTCATACTTAAATATTTAGAAGAAGCAGTGGGAAAATACATGATGGGAAAACATGTCTTTGTGGTGCTTTTTTTCTTCAATTTTATTGAAGTAATATTCATGGTTGACAAGATAGTCTACATTACTCCAGAAGATGAAGGAGGAGTGTGTAATGTGGATGGTAACATTTTAGAACCTTGTCTCCCATTAACTAATCAAGTCCAAGACATACTAACATCAGATGAAAATCTTGACGTCAAATTTCTGCTTCTTCCTGGTGAATACTACATAACAAACCCATTTACCTTATCAGCTAGTAATGTTCATGCTCTCAGATTACTACCCTACAATGGAAGAAATATAGCAATTAAATCTACTACAATCATTAACATTACATGTGCTGAAGAGGGAATCATTAGTATGGATTTCTATGATATATATATAGATTGGAAGTGCACTCCTTAAACATCACTTCTTGTACATCAGACACAGCATTAATGAATATAACTGGAAGCACAGTGACAAGATATGTTAGTTTAACAGACTGCTCTTTTCAAAGTAACAGATATTTAGAACATGACATGGAATAGTTGTCTCTTACCAGGAACAACTGTTTATAAATATCAGTGGATGTACATTCAAGAATAACCATCTCAATAGAAGTAGTCCAGGAGAAGCTATATTGGAAATTTCCCCATCCAGCACTATTGATACTGCTAGTATTGAACTAACAGTCACTCACTGCAGTTTTATCATTAATGATGGTGGAGGCATACATTTGAAGAATAGATACCACACTACTGCAATTGTGTCCATATCTATACAGAGTTCAAACTTCATTGAGAGCTGCCTACACCATATGAATTATTAACACCTCTAGAAGGTAGACTTCCATAATATCCCTATTAGCAGTGATGATTTCATTTTAGGAAACAGTTTATTTGTAAATTCATTGTCTATACTTACTCAAACTATTGATTTACATATGGAGACAATGTTAGTGTACAATAACAGTCCCAACTGAAACTAATACATGAATAGACAGTTATGATGAATGACAATTCATACTCCTATCCCCAACTCTCATGTTTGTGGTGAAGTAGAACTCAACTCAAGAATATATTTGATATTCAAGCTACAATTTGGATAAACTGCTAAGGAAAGTTTGTGCTCTGCACAACTATAAATGAGCAGTCTTTATATTTTGGAGTTAGGTGTGGAGGAAGAAGTTGGTGAGTACATGTGAGAAAACATGCATTTACATTGCTATTCTGCAACAATAGTTGTGTTAGTGTATGTGATATTGAAAACTTACTTTTCTGACTATACAGTCATGGTTATAGAATTTAAGGTTGGTAGCTGATGGTGAGTAGCTATTGTATGACTCAAAATTAATAAATACATTATGGAGACATTGTTGCAGGAATGTAGTTTTTTTTTGGGGGGGGGGGGGGGGTGTAGGATATGTCTTACTTTTTCAACTATTTATTTTTTCAACTTGTCTAAATGTTGGTAACTATTGGGTCTAGCCAGTGCAATCACTTATCTTGTCTCCCCCCCTCCTAGATCCTACCCTGTTATTCTGTCATAACTGAAACTATTAACCTGGATATATAAATAGAATTATCAAAACACCCAAGTTACTATGTTGAATTTATAATGCACACTCCTGTCCGAAAAAAGATTTCCTTTCATCAAAAGTAAAACAATTGTATTATGAGTAATTATTATAATTACACACTACATACCAAATGCCATTTTAATGTAGCTATAATAACATGTGTATACACATGTATTATAGGATATGGAGGAATGACACTTCCACTAAAATTCTGTCACTTTGTGAAACAACAAAATGTAGCTTGTAGAAGTGTTATTAGAATACTTTTGGGCTTGAATAAGCTAACCTCTAATTGTTGATGGAAAAATGGAAGACTATAGTAGGGAAAAGGTTCAAAGGAAGCAAAAACTTAGTGGAAATAACCACTATTTTTTTGGTGTTTATTAATATCAGGAGGAGAGATGGATGTGTTTGCTTGAAGGAAGGAAAGTTCATCATCCAAACAATTCACCCTTTTCTAAACCCACTAGTTATAGTGTGTATTAATCCTGAACACTTGCTGATGAACCAGTATATACTTATAAGGATCTTATCATTATAACATTACTATTAGCTGAGTTCTGTTTCAACACTAAACATCAATGAAGTTACAGATATCACAGTTTATGGAAACATTCAGGTTAGTAGTTTCAGTTGGGACTGTGAAGTGGCTGTTCATTTATGGTTGTATTGAGCGCAAACTTTCCTCATGAGAATAGTTCTGCTTCCAAACATAAGAAACCAGTGGTGAAGTAGCAGATCTTATTGGGAATAACATCACTAAAATTACATCATTTGGGGTGTGGTTGGAAAGGGTGTTGTCTTTGTCCCTGAAATAGACTTTGAAAAGTTGGCAGGTATGTATATAATTAGCTATAGTTATCTATACACTAGACTTACATAACAATAAATTTTGGGAAGGCTGGTTTTTCCATGAAGTAATTGCTTGAGGACTAGAAAGCTATAAATAAGCAGTCAGTTTCATTCAAGTGTCAGGTCTGGAAGTGTATAGCTACAATGGGAAAACTTGTCTTTGCAGTGCTTTTCTTTAATTTTATTGAAGTAATATTCATGGTTGACAAGATAGTCTACATTACTCCAGAAGATGAAGGAGGAGTATGTAATGTGGATGGTAACATTTTAGAACCTTGTCTCCCATTAACTAATCAAGTCCAAGACATACTAGCATCAGATGAAAATCTTGAAGTCAAATTGCTGTTTCTTCCTGGTGAATACTACATAACAAACCCATTTACCTTATCGATTAGTAATATCCATGCTCTCAGATTACAACCTTACAATGGAAGAAATGTAACAATTGAATATACTACCATCATTAACATTACATGTACTGAAGAGGGAAGCATTAGTATGGATTTCTACGATATATATATATTGGAAGTGCACTCCTTACACATCACTTCTTGTACATCAGACACAGCACCAATGAATATAACTGGAAGCACAAGTTATGTTAATTTAACAGACTGCTCTTTTCAAAGTAACAGATATTTAGAACATGGAATAGTTGTCTCTTACCAGGAACAACTGTTTATAAATATCAGTGGATGTACATTCAAGAATAACCATCTCAATAGAAGTGGTTCAGGAAGAGCTATATTGGAAATATCCCCATCCAGCACTATTGATACTGCTAGAATTGAACTAACAGTCACTCACTGCAGTTTTATCAGTAATGATGGTGGAGGCATACATGTGAAGAATAGATACCACACTACTGCAATTGTGTCCATATCTATACAGAGTTCAAACTTCATTGATAATAGAAGAATTGGAAAAGGAGGAGCAATCAGTATTACTTATAGTAGAATAGTGCAAGTAAGTTTAAACTTATCCAACAACAATTTTGTTGGCAACAATGCTTTAAAACAAGGTGGAGCAATATATGTGGAGCTAAAATCAACTTTCGTTGCAACAATTGAACTCTCTGATACAGTGTTTGAAAGTAACAATGCATCAAATGGTGGAGCACTGTATGTATTAACTAATCGTGATACGATTGACACTAATAATATCACATTCATTAATAATAGAGCTACAGACAGTGGAGGAGCTATGTATCTCAGTTCTTCCCTTATAAAGACTGGGAATATATTTCAAGTGATTAACAACACTGCAATAAACTCTGGAGGAGGAATTGTACTACATGAATCAGTACTTGAAGTATGTGATATTGAAAAAGAACAAAAAGAAGTATCACCCACTGTGTTCATAAATAACAGTGTTACATCAAGTAATGGAAAAGGAGGTGCAATTCTTTTTCTTGCAGAGATTGATTGTGATCAAATAATAGACTGGTGCCCGATTACATTGGAAGGTTGTAATACAACCAGAAAGTACTTACAATTTGTAAACAATCATGCAAGCAATGGGTCAATTCTTTATGGTGGTCAACTAGACAAATGTGTGATAGGACAGAGATATAATGAAATATCATATTTTGGTTATGAAGAGATTCCTAACCTGATAACAACTGGAAATGGTTCTAGTTATGTTAATCGATCTTATGATATTACTTCAGAAGCATACAGATTATGTTTCTGTGATAATTCCCTACCTGAATGTACACAAAGAGAAATGAATGTTACAAGATATAGTGGTCAAACAATCCAGGTGTTTGTGGTAGGTTTAGATCAAATGTTTATGCCTGTACCTACAGTAATCAACAAGTACACAGATGAACTAGCTGATTTAGACAAAGGTGAAGACAAACATTTTCTAAAAGGCTGTGAAAAAATAACTTCACATGTATATACTTCACCTGAATTGAATTTCACTACATTAAAAATAAAAAAGACAGGTATATGCAAAGATCATAGTGAGTCCCTCCTACATATTAATACTCATATCAAGCCTTGTCCATTGGGATTTCAACACAAAGAAGACAGATGTGGTTGTGACAATAGATTTAAAAAGTACTCCTTTATATCAAGTTGTGACATAGATCAGCAGTTGATAATAACTAAGGGAACGGGATGGCTCAGTTATGATAAAACACACCTCAGGATTCATGATTATTGTCCACTGAATTTCTGTACACAGAACAATAACATATCAATAGATCAACCTGATAACCAGTGTGCTGACTTCCACAGTGGAGTTCTGTGTGGGTCGTGTGTAGAGAATTTCAGCATCGCATTGGGTAGTTGGAGATGCATTAGGTGTAGTCACACAGATGGATACAACTTCATATGGCTACTTGTGTTGATGGCTATAGCAGGCATCGTGCTATTCTTCTTTATATCTCTATTTAAGTTGACAGTTTCAAGGGGAACGTTAAATGAATTGATATTATATGCAAATGTAATCTCTGTCAGTGGTTTACTGAACCTACCAGGTTGCTCCATTCACCCAATACTCTCCGTTTTTATATCATGGCTAAACCTCGACCTTGGAATCGAGACTTGCTTCTTCTCTGGCATGGATGCTTACCTGAAGACATGGCTTCAGTTTGTCTTTCCCTTGTACATCTGGGTACTTGTCGGAGTCATCATTATCTTATGCCATTACTCACAAACTGTAATGAAATGGATGGGGAGAGGAAACATAGATGTGCTGGCTACTTTCTTTCTGCTCTCTTACACTAAGATTTTGAAGACAATAATAACTGGACTTAGTGTCACTGAAATCAAGATAGCCAGAGCAGATAATGTGTCTGACAAACTAGTCCCCCACAAGGTTTGGACTTATGATGGTAATGTGGACTACTTAACAGGTAAGCACCTCTTTCTGTTCTTGGCATCCTTGTTCTTCTTAGTGGTTGTGTTTATCCCATACACACTCCTACTCACTTTTGGACAGTATCTTCTTTCCATGAGATCAAGGAAAGGACTGAGGTGGATCATCAAAAGTGTAGTCTTCATTTCTATAATGGACACCTATCATGCTCCTTACAAGAAGAGGTATCGTTTCTGGACTGGACTCACGCTTTTGATACGTTTTGCACTTTTTACACTATTTATCACAAACACTTCTAATATATTAGTTACAAACATGTTTGTAGTTGTTCTCATCACATCACTTTTACTAATTGCAAGACTACTCTTCAGAGTTTCCAGCATCTACCACAACAGTGGCATAGATAGGCTTGAACTATTCTTTCTCTTTAACTTGGAGTTTTTATCTTTAACCATTCTGTACCTACATGGAGTAGGTGCAAACATAACTATTATCTGTAAATTTACGACAGTTTCGATAGCCATTGCATTTGTTGGATTTTTTGGAATTTTGGTCTATCACACATTTCTTAGATTGAAAGATACAAAAACTTATAAAAAAATTTTCATAGAGTTACAAAATTTTAATAGACCAGCTTCAGTAGATATTGAACTCTCCAAGGAGCAGCACTCAACTACAGTTGTCGAATTACGTGAAAGTCTCCTAGACAGTGTGGAACAATAAGATATTTAGACAAGACAAACACATTATGTATTATTATTTTGTTCCTTATTCAATTTTTGATTCTTATATAATTAGCTGATTGTAGTATAAGTTCCATGAACACATTAGAGATTAAAATGGTGAACAGTTATGAGAATTTCTATATAGTACAAGAAAATTTTAGTCAACCATACCCACTTTTATCAGATCACACCAACATAGGGATAAATAGTGTACATTGCTACACCCGTGGAATTAAATATAGCTATAAAATGATTTCAACAACATTCTCTCTTTTACAGCAGAATTATAGCATTAGTGTAGTCTTATCAATTAACAAGTCAATGTATGATTGTGAAGTTATTTAACATTGAATAGCTAACTCATGGTCCATTGAATTTCTTCTAACCTAACTGTTAAACTAAAAGGTACCTAATTGAAATACCACTTCAATACTATTATATAGTTGCCAATGTAATAATTATGGTGCTTATTACCAAACACTTTAAAATTAATGGATGTTAATTCGACTGTCTTGTGAATGCCATCGAATAAAAAGGGTGTTAAGTAGGTTTACAGTAATGTTCTTACTGTAATAAATAATTCTTAATAGTCACATTAAATAATAATATCATCACCATAATGTTCTCACACAAAGTGAGAAACCATATATGTAGCTTGTAGTCATCAAAAAAGTTCGTCCTTTGTATCATGGATAGTACCACACACGCAACATGGTGAAATGCTTTGCAGATTCAATTCTGTGGGGTGGGGACATGAAGTTTAAAAGCTAGCTCTCACAAGCCTGAACTTGAGTTAGCTTGTTTCAAGCCAGTTTTCTTTGTCACAGCATGTATTAAAGGCAGGACCACATCCTCATCCAGTCATTCCTTTTTGTGTTATTCTAATCTCTACACCAACTGCCTATTCTCTGTTCATCTGCACCATTTGAGGGCATCAAATAGCTATAATACTTTAGCTGCATTCAGTATCATCTATGCCTAGGCTACAATGACTTGGTCCTTTTATCTTGAACTCATAATTCTATTATCTTTATGCTTATTTAACTACATAATAATTATAATAAGCTACTCACCTAACTGATACATAATATGTTTTCATAATATACACAATTTGATCACCAACAGTAAGTGTACAGCACATGTACTGATGCTTGATCACTGATTGTATGAGTGACAGCTCTTGATCATCCAAAGCTAAGGTGATCGTTAGAATGAGACATGTTCTATTGCTTCAGTCTTGATCATGGTTCATGCATGCATGATTTGACTATACCTAACATAAAGGGAAAGAGAGGGGTGGGGATTCCAGAGGTCAGGACCTTCCCTTTTTTTTTTTTTTTTTTTTTTTTTTTTGATTATGAGGATATCAAAAAGTAAACTATTGTGTATGTTTTATTGTCTCTATAGGAGTTCTAGCAAATCAAAATAGCTGCTTTCACATGAAACATAGGAAGGGGCACACACCCCTCACTGTGGCCTTACAGTCATGTATTTGCCATGTACATTGTACACAAACCTGCCAAGTCTCACTCATTGGGAGTGATTCTCACACCTGGCTCCCTTGCTTTTAGTACACAATTTATACTAGCCTTATGTAGTACATATTTATGTTAGTCTTATGGACATCTCACACCTAACCTATCCCCAACCTTGGTAGTTCTGTGTACATGGAGCCCCTCTTTCTGGTTTATCTAGGATAAAATGACTTTTTTTCTCTCCAAAATAATGGTAACTATCATCTATGAGAGGTGAGTCATTGTAGTCTAGGCAGAGATGACTTCCTATAATGACATAGTCAGAGAGAGGAATAATAAGTAAGTAATTTTATAACAGGAAGTAGCTACTTAACAGGGTTCTATCTAGGAATTTAGATTTTTGATTTGGGGAGGGGGGTCACATTTTAGTGCTCTGACTGATAACTTATACAATAATCTGAAACAAACTGTGTTATGGCTAGGACTAGG
Organism: Diacarnus erythraeanus; assembly: GCA_964016965.1. NCBI lineage: Eukaryota > Metazoa > Porifera > Demospongiae > Poecilosclerida > Podospongiidae > Diacarnus > Diacarnus erythraeanus. The sequence continues at coordinate 2,256,453 of OZ024684.1, read as the reverse complement.
GCTAGAGCTAAGGTAAGGTATTATCCCAGTGCACAAGTAACTAATGGACTTAACTATGTACAAGGATTCACTATTATAGGATATTAACCAATCCGCTATAAAATGTACCCTTTAGATGAAGGCACCCTCCAGTGATAATCACTGCTATATAGCTATAGCAGTAACAATATGTTTGCAATAGTGTTATTGTATGTGATATTGATGCCAATTGGCATCTATAGGTTAAAGTTAAGGAAGTTAGGGTTGGGAGCTGCCTACACCATATGAAATTAAACAAGGTAAACTTCCATAACACCTTCATTAGCAGTGATGATTTCATTGCAGTCACAATCTTTGTAGCTAAATCCATTGTCTAGACTTGCCCAAATTTTCAGAGTGTACAATAACAGTCCCAACTGAAACTAATAACCTGAATACATGAATAGAAAGTTATGATTAATGACAATTCATACTCCTATCACAAAAAAGGGATAAGATCTCCAACCTAAACACCAATCTCCCATGTTTGCTTTGAAGTAGAACTCACCAAGAATTATTTTTGGTATATTCAAGCTATTATTATAACTGATAAGGAAATTTGTGCTCTGCACAACTAGCTATAAATGGGGGGGGGGGGGGGGGGGGGCCTAATATGGTAAAGAGAAAAGAGCTGCAATTTGGGTTAAGGGGTAGGGTGTGGGAGGGGGATATGTCCCCTCCTGCACAAAGTGCAGAAGCAAAAATTTTCTTCAAGGTGTAAGAAAGCAAATTAGAGGAATATTCACTAAGCAATCATGATTAATATTTTAATATGAACAGAAGGATAGGCTAGGCTCTATTTCATTTTTACTGAAACATCTTCAACATCACTTTCGAGCTAGTAAAACTATATTGAATACACTGATTGAAAAACCTAAATATTATTAGGTCACCAGTTCAGGCTGGTAGCTGGCTAATTCAGGCTGATAGTTGGCTTTAAAGGACTATCTTAGAAACTCACAGACATGGTACTAGCTACTAGCAACTAGGCTAAGAGTAAAGCAAGTTCTCTAAACAGCTGTTACAATATTACCACCATGTTTACCTGTTAACCACTTAAATATTGTTTACCAAACCACTACAATGCACATTATATATATGCAGTTTACAAAAAAAAAAAAAAAGTGGCCAAAGCCTGAGCATATTATAGTTTCTGAAATTTCTGGGGGGGGGGGGGGGGGGGGCTTAAGCCCACCAAGCCCCTCCCCTTGCCTACACCCATGCACTGTAGGAGATATGATTTTGCAAAAAATACCTTAGTGTAGCTATGTGATGCTGAATATTGTTCTGCTTCCTTAATTATTATCTGAAGAAATTACACACGCCAATGAAAGGTAGACATTTATAACTGCTATTAGCACTGCTGATTTTACTCCAAAAGAGAAAACAGTTTAAATTCATATTATTGTTTTGTGAGGAACATTTGTAAGTCAATAGTCTAGATCTGATTACATATGAAGATAATGTTGTGAATAGTAGCAGTCACAACTGAAACTATTAACCTGAATACATGAATAGAGAGAATTATCAGATATAAAGAATTGATAAGGCACTCTCCTGTCCCAAAAAGGTTTCCTTTCATAAGATCTGTTACCTCACCACCAATCTCTAATGTTTATGTCGCAGCAGAACTCAGCTAAGCATGTAATAATTTTATCAGTATAATAGGAAAAATGTTATTATTCTTATATGAAAAGCTTCCTGTGCTCTACACAGCTATAAATAAGTAGTCTTTCCATTTTGAAGTGATCATACTTATATTTAAATATCTAGAAGAAGCAGTGGGAAAATACATGATGGGAAAACATGTCTTTGTGGTGCTTTTTTTCTTCAATTTTATTGAAGTAATATTCATGGTTGACAAGATAGTCTACATTACTCCAGAAGATGAAGGAGGAGTGTGTAATGTGGATGGTAACATTTTAGAACCTTGTCTCCCATTAACTAATCAAGTCCAAGACATACTAGCATCAGATGAAAATCTTGACGTCAAATTGCTGTTTCTTCCTGGTGAATACTACATAACAAACCCATTTACCTTATCGGCTAGTAATATCAATGCTCTCAGATTACTACTCTATAATGGAAGAAATGTAACAATTGAATCTACTACCATCATTAACATCAAATGTGCTGAAAAGGGAAGCATTAGTATGGATTTCTACGATATATATATATTGGAAGTGCACTCCTTACACATCACTTCTTGTACATCAGACACAGCATTAATGAATATAACTGGAAGAACAAGATATGTTAGTTTAACAGACTGCTCTTTTCAAAGTAACAGATATTTAGAACATGGAATAGTTGTCTCTTACCAGGAACAACTGTTTATAAATATCAGTGGATGTACATTCAAGAATAACCATCTCAATAGAAGTGGTTCAGGAAGAGCTATATTGGAAATATCCCCATCCAGCACTATTGATACTGCTAGTATTGAACTAACAGTCACTCACTGCAGTTTTATCATTAATGATGGTGGAGGCATACATGTGAAGAATAGATACCACACTACTGCAATTGTGTCCATATCTATACAGAGTTCAAACTTCATTGATAATAGAAGAATTGGAAATGGAGGAGCAATCAGTATTACTTATAGTAGAACAGTGCAAGTAAGTTTAAACTTATCCAACAACAATTTTGTTGGCAACAATGCTTTAAAACAAGGTGGAGCAATATATGTGGAGCTAAAATCAACTTTCGTTGCAACAATTGAACTCTCTGATACAGTGTTTGAAAGTAACAGTGCATCAAATGGCGGAGCATTGTATGTATTAAACTTATCACACAACAATTTTGTTGGCAACAATGCTTTAAAACAAGGTGGAGCTATATATGTGGAGCTAATATCTACTGTACTTGCAACGATTGAACTCTCTGATACAGTGTTTGAAAGTAACAGTGCATCAAATGGTGGAGCACTGTATGTATTAACTTATCGTGATACAATTGACACTGATAATATCACATTGATAAACAATAGAGCTACAGATAGTGGAGGAGCTATGTATCTCAGTAATTCCTTTATAAACACTGGGAATGTATTTCAAGTTATCAACAATACTGCAACAAACACTGGAGGAGGAATTGTACTACATGAATCAGTACTTGAAGTATGTAATATTGAAAAAGAACAAGAAGAAGCATCACTCACTGTGTTCCTAAATAACAGAGTTACATCAAGTAATGGAAAAGGAGGTGCAATTTTCATTCTTGCAGAAATCGATTGCTTTCCAATAATAGGTCAGTGCCAAATTAGAGTGGTAGGTTGTAATACAACAAGAAAGTACCTACAATTTGGAAACAATTACGCAAATAATGGGTCAATTCTTTACGGTGGTCAGCTAGATAAATGTGAGGTAGTACAGAGATATAATGAACCATCATATTTTGGTTATGAAGAGATTCCTAACCTGATAACAACTGGAAATGGTTCTAGTTATGATAATCGATCTTATGCAATTACTTCAGAAGCATACAGATTATGTTTCTGTTATAATTCCCTACCTGAATGTAAACAAAGAGAAATGAATGTTACAAGATATAGTGGTCAAACAATCCAGGTGTTTGTGGCAGGTTTAGACCAAATGTTTATGCCTGTACCTACAGAAATCAACAACAAGTACACAGATAAACTAGCTGATTTAGACAAAGGTGAAGACAAATATTATCTAAAAGGCTGTGAAAAAATGACTTTACATGTGTATACTTCATCAGAGTTGAATTATACTACATTAAAAATACAAAAAACAGGTATATGCAAAGATTTTTCGGAGTCCTTCATTCGGATTAATACTCATATCAAACCTTGTCCATTGGGGTTTCAACAAAAAGAAGACAGATGTGGTTGTGACAATAGATTAAGAAAGTATTCATTTATATCAAGTTGTGACATAGATCGGCAGTTGATAATAACTAAGAGAACGGGATGGCTCAGTTACGATAAAACACACCTCAGGATTCATGATTACTGTCCACTGAATTTCTGTACACAGAACAAAAGCATATCAATAGATCAGCCTGATAACCAGTGTGCTGACTTCCACAGTGGAGTTCTGTGTGGGTCGTGTGTAGAGAATTTCAGCATCGCATTGGGTAGTTGGAGATGCATTACGTGCAGTCACACAGACAGATACAACTTCATATGGCTACTTGTGTTGATGGCTATAGCAGGCATCGTGCTATTTTTCTTTATATCTCTATTCAAGTTGACAGTTTCGAGGGGAACATTAAACGGATTGATATTATATGCAAATGTAATCTCTGTCAGTGGTTTACTGAACCTACCAGGTTGCTCCATTCACCCAATACTCTCCGTTTTTATATCATGGCTAAACCTCGACCTTGGAATCGAGACTTGCTTCTTCTCTGGCATGGATGCTTACCTGAAGACATGGCTTCAGTTTGTCTTTCCCTTGTACATCTGGGTACTTGTCGGAGTCATCATTATCTTATGCCATTACTCACAAACTGCAATGAAATGGATGGGGAGAGGAAACATAGATGTGCTGGCTACTTTCTTTCTTCTCTCTTACACTAAGATTTTAAAGACAATAATAACTGGACTGAGTGTCACTGAGATCAAGATAGCCAGAGCAGATAATGTGTCCGACAAACTGGTCTCCCACAAGGTTTGGACTTATGATGGTAACGTGGACTACCTGACAGGTAAGCACCTTTTTCTCTTCTCGGTGTCCTTGTTCTTTCTAGTGGTTGTGTGTCTCCCATACACACTGCTACTCACCTTCGGACAGTATCTTCGTTTCATGAACGAGAGGAAAGGACTGAGGTGGATCATCAGAAGTGTAGTCTTTATCTCTATAATGGATGCCTATCATGCTCCTTACAAGAAGAAGTATCGTTTCTGGACTGGACTCACGCTTCTGATACGCTGTGTACTTTTTACACTATTTGCCACAAACACTTCTAATATACTACTTACAAACATGTTTGTAGTTGTTCTCATCACATCACTTTTACTGGTTGCCAGACTTTACTTATTCACCAGCATCTACCACAACAGGGGCATTGATCGACTTGAACTATTCTTTCTTCTCAACTTGGAGCTTTTATTTTTGATCATTCTGTACCTACATGGAGTAGGTGCAAACATAACTATTACCTGTAAATTCACAACAGTTTTGATAGTCATTACATTTGTTACATTTTTTGGAATTTTGATCTATCACACGTTTCTTAGATTAACAAACACTAAAGCTTATAAAAGTATCTTCCTTAAATTACAAAATTTAAGTCGTGCTAAAAGACCTGCTTCAGTAAAATTTATGGAACTTTCCAAGGAGCAACACTCAACTACGGTTATCGAGTTACGTGAAAGTCTCCTGGACAGTGTGGAACAATAAGATATTTCTATATTAGTCTAGAAACAAGACAGACATCATTATAAGCTAATTATTTTGTGAGTATAGCTATTATTATTATTATGTTTGTTTTTATTTGTAAACTTATGGCATAGGTCTAGGAACACATTAGAGATTGTGGGTCACCTGTGAGGAAAGGTGTATGGTATGGTCAGGCTGAGAAAGCGTTATCTTCTAGTGACATTTCTGTTCTTGAGCTGACTGTTCTCACCCAATGTCCAATCAAACTTCACTATAGCAAAGAGGAGGAAGGCAAGGAGGATACCTATACTCCACTTATCAAAGTCCTTGAATCAGCAAGAAGTTTTATGAGCGTCTATGGCACTCTGCCAATATATGCACTAAACACACACCCTAGGCACTCTAATTCTTCTTCAACTATCTAATATAGCCATCCCTACTCTCCTGAACTCTCTAGCAAAAATGGATAAAGGGTGCATTTGATGCTCTTCTTTTCCACTTAAAACTTAAAACTGCATGCTAGAATATTTCCTAGTCATGTGACCCAACCAATAGTCATATGTAATAACTATAGGTCCATTTCACTTTCAAACACATTCCACACATGAACATACTGCTAACTTGTGCACCAAAAGATTCTGCTTACAAACTTTTGCATGATTCACACTCACTACTGAGCTGTGATGTGAGCTTCAATAGAATATAATTATTATTTTTTAGCTAGTTAATAATAATAATAGCTAATACTGCATTTTCATCAGTACGTGGTGAGCCTGCTTTAGTACATTGCACCTGGTGCAACCTTGATTTGATTTGCATGTACCCTTGATGATGATGTGTTCTTGCTGCTTCAGATGGTCATCCAGCAACCATGGTCTCCATCTTTGGCCCATCCCAATCCTTCTGGTTGGGGAACATTCTGAATGTGTAGGTGGCAGGTGGTGTAGATACTGCTTTAAAAACTGCTCATCTCGCATGTTGCAGCAATGCATTCTAAAAAATAAAGGTTTGCTAAAAAGGTATAGTTAGATTATGACAGCACGTGTTGATGGTTAAGTATTATCTAGACGAGCTTCATTTTCAGCTCTATTAAATAGTTTCTTGCTATGACTAAGTGAACGAATATTCAAGCCAATATTATACATGGGTGGGGTCAAGTGAATGCCTACTCCTTTTATTAGAAGTGCAATTTTTTTCTTATATGAAGAATATGTAACCTGTGATGTTGTGAGACAACTTTGGGAATTAATCATTGTTATTTTCTTCACTATTTATTTAGACTAAGCCCATTAAGAATCATAGAAATTAAGCTGAATCCTTCTGGTAGTCCTTTGGAAAATGTCCTTCAAATTTACATTTAGTTCACTCAGGAACATTTTGCTGCAGATATCTTATAGCAATGCTAGCAAATTGTATACTTTCAGACTTGCTTTCAGATAGAATACCAGAACTCTATAATATTCTTGCATCCCCTCAGGGAAAAGTAAAATAACATTTTTTTTCCCAATCTGATTGTTCTTTATTTCTGAAAGTAGCCAAGGAGCTCTCTATTATTGATTGAGGTTGCTTTATGAGAATTTCATAGCATAGGTAGCTAGCATGGAGCCCAGCTAACTTGAAAAAATGGTCCCATTCTCTATGCTATTTTCTATAATCATTAGCAACTCTGCAATAGCTCATGTTTTATCTTGCTTCTCCAAATTAATGAGGATGTAGATGATCCTTGTTGAGTACAGCAAAAGGCACAGTAGCAGTCAACTTTATTTTAACAAAACATCTAAACAAACATTTCAAGATGCAGACAGGAAAGATGATATTTACCCTCAATTGCAACTAAATCAATACCACCAGATATCCTTACAAGTATCTCTATCACACATCTCCAGAGATGGACTTATCAATATTAAAAATCGTAAATTCATGCAATAGCTCTGAAGTGATGTTAGTTACTCTCACAAAAAAATACAGTATACATAATGCAGTGGCGTAGCTAGTCTCTTGGAATTAGTGTGGCTGTGAACACACAATAGCTAGCTGAATGCACTTTAGCTAAATGTAACACTAACAAATTTCTCATTGGAATAATTATGTCATGATTATGACGATAAGTATCTATAATAGCATACGAAGCGGTTGTAAAGAAGCAAATGCATCAATGACACTGTTGAAGTCAACTTTGTGAGTTCTTTTTTAATACTCAGTACAAGTAATGATGACACGCGTGCCCCACTCATAGTTGATATCAGTGTAGTTTTTATAAGTTTAAGTTTTGAATAGGAAAGTTCTGTTGAAGCTGTGGTGACAGGTAGTTCCATAGCTGCTTTGGTGTGGCAGATAACAAAGTTTCCAGTCAAAGCTGTTTAATTCTACTTTAGAGCATTTGCTTGTTAGTGCAAGCAGCAGTTACTTGCAGTTACTCAGCAATTTCTATATACGTACATGTTAAATGCACTTCATTATGGTTTTACATTATATAAAGTTACACAAGTCCTCTCCTGTTTGCCAAAATTTTTGCAGTTAGTCATTTTCTTGTTCTATAGGATCGTATACATGCACAAATAAATTTTGGTGCTTTTGTCCAGTGTGTTGACTTTGTTTGACCTTAGTTATTACCTGAAGAAATTACACACACCAATGAAAGGTAGACATTTATAACAGCTATTAGCACTGCTGATTTTACTCCAAAAGAGAAAACAGTTTAAATTCATATTATTGTTTTGTGAGGAACATTTGTAAGTCAATAGTCTAGATCTGATTACATATGAAGATAATGTTGTGAATAGTAGCAGTCACAACTGAAACTATTAACCTGAATACATGAATAGAGAGAATTATCAGATATAAAGAATTGATAAGGCACTCTCCTGTCCCAAAAAGGTTTCCTTTCATAAGATCTGTTACCTCACCACCAATCTCTAATGTTTATATTGAAGAAGAACTCAGCTAAGCATGTAATAATTTTATCAGTTTAATAGGAAAAATAATATTCTTACATGAAAAGCTTCCTGTGCTCTACACAGCTATCAATAAGTAGTCTTTCCATTTTGAAGTCATACTTAAATATCTAGAAGAAGCAGTGGGAAAATACATGATGGGAAAACATGTCTTTGTGGTGCTTTTTTTCTTCAATTTTATTGAAGTAATATTCATGGTTGACAAGATAGTCTACATTACTCCAGAAGATGAAGGAGGAGTGTGTAATGTGGATGGTAACATTTTAGAACCATGTCTCCCATTAACTAATCAAGTCCAAGATGTACTGGCATCAGATGAAAATCTTGACATCGAAATGCTATTTCTTCCTGGTGAATACTACATAACAAACCAATTTACCTTATCAGCTAGAAATAAACATGCTCTCAGATTACTACCCTACAATGGAAGAAATGTCATGATTGAATCTACTACCATCATTGACATTACATGTGCTGAAAAGAGAAGCATTAGTATGATATATTTAGATTGGAAGTGCATTCCTTACACATCACTTCTTGTACATCAGACACAGCCTTAATGAATATAACTGGAAACACAAGTTATGTTAGTTTAACAGACTGCTCTTTTCAAAAAAGTAACAAATATTTGGAGCTGTCTCTTACCAGGAACAAATGTTCATAAATATCAGTGGATGTACATTCAAGAATAACCACCTCAATAGAAGTGGTTCAGGTGAAGCTATATTGGAAATTTTCTCATCCAGCACTATTCCTACTAGTATTGAACTAACAGTCACTCACTGCAGTTTCACCAGTAACGATGGTGGAAGCATATCTTTGAAGAATACACACCTCGATACTTTAGAAATATCTATACACAGTTCAAATTTCATTAATAGTAGAAAAATTGGAGATGGAGGAGCAATCAGGGTTTAACACCACAAATAATTTTAAACTTATCCAACAACAATTTTGTTGGCAACAATGCTTTAAAACAAGGTGGAGCTATATATTTGGAGCTAAAATATACTTTCGTTGCAACAATTGAATTCTCTGATACAGTGTTTGAAAGTAACAATGCATCAAAAGGTGGAGCACTGTATGTATTAACTTTTCGTGATACAATTGACACTAATAATATCACATTGATAAACAATAGAGCTACAGATAGTGGAGGAGCTATGTATCTCAGTTATTCCTTTATAAAGACTGGGAATATATTTCAAGTTATCAATAACACTGCAAGAAACTATGGAGGAGGAATTGTACTACATAATTCAGTACTTGAAGTATGTGATATTGAAAAAGAACAAGAAGAAGCATCACTCACTGTGTTCCTAAATAACAGAGTTACATCAAGTAATGGAAAAGGAGGTGCAATTTTCATTCTTGCAGAAATCAATTGTTTTCCAATAATAGATCAGTGCCCTATTACAGTGGCAGGTTGTAATACAACAAGAAAGTATCTACAATTTGGAAACAATTACGCAAACAATAAGTTAATTCTTTATGGTGGTCAGCTAGACAAATGTGTGATAGGACAGGGATATAATGGACCATCATATTTTGGTTATGAAGAGATTCCTAACCTGATAACAACTGGAAATGGTTCTAGTTATGATAATCGATCTTATGATATTACTTCAGAAGCATACAGATTATGTTTCTGTGACAAATCTCTACCTAAATGTAAACAAAAAGAAATGAATGATAGTGGTCAAACAATCCAGGTGTTTGTGGCAGGTTTAGACCAAATGTTTATGCCTGTACCTACAGTAATCAACAACAAGTACACAGATAAACTAGCTGATTTAGACAAAGGTGAAGACAAATATTATCTAAAAGGCTGTGAAAAAATGACCTTACATATATATATACCTCACATGAATTGAATTTTACTACATTAAAAATACAAAAAACAGGTATATGCAAAGATTCTTGGGAGTCCTTCATTCAGATTAATACTCATATCAAACCTTGTCCATTGGGGTTTCAACAAAAAGAAGACAGATGTGGTTGTGACAATAGATTAAGAAAGTACTCCTTTATATCAAGTTGTGACATAGATCGGCAGTTGATAATAACTAAGAGAACGGGATGGCTCAGTTACGATCAAACACACCTCAGGATTCATGATTATTGTCCTCTAAATTTCTGTACACAGAACAAAAGCATATCAATAGATCAACCTGATAACCAGTGTGCTGACTTCCACAGTGGTGTTCTGTGTGGGTCATGTACAGAGAACTTCAGCATTGCATTGGGTAGTTGGAGATGTATTAGGTGCAGTCGCACAGAAAGATACAACTTCATATGGCTACTTATGTTGATGGCTATAGCAGGCGTCATGTTATTCTTCTTTATATCTCTACTCAAGTTGACAGTTTCGAGGGGAACATTAAACGGATTGATATTATATGCAAATGTAATCTCTGTCAGTGGTTTACTGAACCTACCAGGTTGCTCCATTCACACTATACTCTCCGTTTTTATATCATGGCTAAACCTCGACCTTGGAATTGAGATTTACTTCTTCTCAGGAATGGACGCTTACCTGAAGACATGGCTTCAGTTTGTCTTTCCCTTGTACATCTGGGTACTTGTCGGAGTCATCATTATCTTATGCCATTACTCACAAACTGTAATGAAATGGATGGGGAGAGGAAACATAGATGTGCTGGCTACTTTCTTTCTGCTCTCTTACACTAAGATTTTTAAAACAATAATAACTGGACTGAGTGTCACTGAGATCAAGATAGCCAGGGCAGATAATGTGTCCGACAAACTTGTCCCCCACAAGGTTTGGACTTATGATGGTAACGTGGACTACCTAACAGGTAAGCACCTCTTTCTCTTCTTGGCATCTTTGTTCTTCTTAGTGGCTGTTTTCATTCCATACACACTGCTACTGCTACTCACCTTCGGACAGTATCTCCTTTCCATGAGAGCAAGGAAAGGACTGAGTTGGATCATTAAAAGTGTAGTCTTCATTTCTATAATGGATGCCTATCATGCTCCTTACAAGAAGAGGTATCGTTTCTGGACTGGACTTACGCTTTTGATACTTTTTACACTATTAATCACAAACACTTCTAATATATTAGTTACAAACATGTTTGTAGTTGTTCTCATCACATCACTTTTACTAATTGCAAGACTACTCTTCAGAGTTTCCAGCATCTACCACAACAGTGGCATAGATAGGCTTGAACTATTCTTTCTCTTTAACTTGGAGTTTTTATCTTTAACCATTCTGTACCTACATGGAGTAGGTGCAGACATAGCCATTAGCGCTACCAGTAAATTCACGACAGTTTCGATAGCCGTTGCATTTGTTACATTTTTTGGAATTTTGGTCTATCACACATTTCTTAGATTGAAAGATACAAAAGCTTATAAAAATATTTTCATCAAATTACAAAATATTAAAAGACCAGCTTCAGTAATTATTGAACTCTCCAAGGAGCAGCACTCAACTTCAGTTATTGAGTTACTTGAAAGTCTCCTAGACAGTGTGGAACAATAAGATATTCCTTAACTAGAAACAAGACAAACACATATTTTTATTAATTTCTTTATTCACATTTTGATTCTTATATAATTAGCTGCTAGAATTATACATTAGGTATAAGTTCTAGGAATACATTAGAGATTAGAATGGTGGGCAGTAATGAGCAAACTTGAACTGGTGTCATAATAATTATGGTGCTTTATTATCTAACATGTTAAAATTAAAGGATGTTAATTTGACTGTCTTGTGAAAAACATTAAATAAAGTATTATAATGTTCTTTCAGTTACATTCAAAAAAAATAAAAATACATTATGAATAATATCATCAAATGTTCTCACACAAAGTGAGAAACCATATACGTAGCTTGCAGTCATCAAAAAAGTTCATCCTTTGTATCATAGATAGCACCACACATGCAACATGGTGAAATGCTTTTCTGTTTCTCTGCAGATTCAATTCTGTTGGGGAAATATTAAATTTAAAAGCTAGCTCTTACAAACCTGAACTTGAGTTAGTTTTAAGCCAGTTTTCTTCGTCACAGCAAGTAAAAAAAAGTTGGACCACCAGGGGCTGAACCAGGGGGGTGAATAGGGTGATATGTCACCCCACCCCTCCTCTTAATTTTAATGATATTATTCATATGGAAAAAATAATTAGGTATTAGCAACAAGAGTCATTTTTCTAGGGTGAAGTTATTCAAACTTCTTGAATGTCTATAGAGTACTGGAAACCACATCAAGGATGTCAGGAAATAAGTGGTTGTGACAACCACAAATTCACCCTATATTTCGTGAGAAAATAAGAATTTTCTGGATCAGCCACTGACCACTTTCATTCCTTTTTAACTGCATCAATCTCTACACCAACTGCCTACTCTCTATTCATCTGCACCATTTGAGGGCTATAATACTTTAGCTACATTCAGTGTCATCTATGCCTAGGCTGCAATGATTTGGTCCTTTTATCTTGAACTCATAATTCTATTATCTTTATGATAAGTTACTACATAATTATAGTAAGCTACTAACCTAACTGATACATAAGTTTTCATATTATACACAATCTAATCACCAACAATAAGTGTACAGCACATGTACTGATGCTTGATCACTGATAAATTGTTGTTTGAGTGACAGCTCTTGATCATCCAAAGCTAAGGTGATCATTAGGATGGGACATTTTCATATTGCTTCAGTGACCGACTGCTCTTAATCATGGTTCATGCATGCATGATTTGACTATGCCATTTGATGAATCAAGGGCAGATTAAGGGAAAGAGAAGAGTGGGATTCCAGAGGTCAGGACCTCCCCCCTTTTTTTCTTTGATTATGAGATATGAACTATTTTATTGTCTCTATAGGATTTCTAGCTAGTTCCTTTCACACAAAGCACAGGAGGGAGAACACACCCCTCACTGTGGCCTTACAATCATGTATTTGACATGTACATTGTACATGGAGCCCCCCTTTACAAATTACTGGATCTTTCCCTGTTTGCCTAGGATAAAATGACTTTTTTTCTCTCCATAATAATGGTAACTAAAAAAACTATCATCTATGAGAGGTGAGTCATTGTAAGATGACTTCCTATAATGACATAGTCAGAGAGAGGACTAATAAGTAAGTAATTTTATAACAGGAAGTAGCTACTTAACAGGATTCTATCTAGGAATTTAGATTTTTGATTTGGGGAGGGGGGTCACATTTTAGTGCTCTGACTGATAACTTATACAATAATCTGAAACAAACTGTGTTATGGCTAGGACTAGGGCTAGAGCTAAGGTAAGGTATTATCCCAGTGCACAAGTCATATTTTTTAACTAATGGACTTAACTATGTACAAGGATTCGCTATTATAGGATATTAACCAATCCACTATAAAATGTACCCCTTAGATGAAGGCACCCTCCAGTGATAACCACAGTAGCTAATATGGTTATTGTATGTGATATTGATGCCAATTGGCATCTATAGGGAAGTTAGGGTTGGGAGCTGCCTACACCATATGAAATTAAACAAGGTAGACTTCCATAACACCTTTATTAGCAGTGATGATTTCATTGCAGTCATAATCCATTGTCTAGACTTACCCAAATTTTCAGAGAGAATGTTAGTGTACAATAACAGTCCTAACTGAAACTAATAACCTGAATACATGAATAGAAAGTTATGGTGAATGACAATTCATACTCCTATCCCAAAAGAGGGATAAGATCTCCTACCTAAACACCAATTTCTCATGATTGTGTTGAAGTAGAACTCACCCAAGAATATAGGTATTCAAGTTATATATAATAACTGATAAGGAAAGTTTGTGCTCTGAACAACTAGCTATAAATGAGCAGTCTCTATATCCAAGTGTCCTTAATACAGAAGTGCCCTCATTTCAGTAGAGGGATTCAACTATAAGGTGCCCTTCAGGGATAACCACTGGATATCGATGTAGTAGCTGATGTGTTTGCAACAGATATCTTAGTGTATGTGATGCTGAATATTGTTCTGCTTCCTTCAATTATTACCTGAAGAAATTACACACACCAATGAAAGGTAGACCTTTATAACAACTATTAGCGCTGCTGATTTCACTCCCAAAGAGAAAACAGTCAAATTCATATTATTGTTTTGTGAGGAACATTTGTAAGTCAATAGTCTAAATCTGATTATAATGTGTACAGTACATAGGTGGTGTATATAGGAATGAGATTTTGATGGGGGGGGGCACTCGTATGTGTGCTGGCAAAAATTTTGAGTGACCACACCCACTTTTAATTAGCCACACATTTTTAAATGATTTAATAAGAACCAAAATGCTTTTCTTCTACTATTTTCACCTATAAACTTCTCAGCAATGTCTAAAATGTCTAACTGATCAGTTTTATCTCTGTGTACGTACATGATCATCAAATTGTTTAGCCTGCTTGAATATCATGGCTAGCTTCTTTTATATCAGATGATTAACTTTCTGGCTGAAGAGTCACACTTAGTGGATTGTTAAAACGATCCTAGAAGGTTACTCTGCTTCAGTTTGATAGCACCGGGGGCCTTGGACCTTCACTATCACCCATTGTACCTAGCTCTAGCTAATACTGCGCAGCTGCTACATGCATCAAGAATGACACAATAGGCCACAAATGTTGATACTAGGTATAGGGAGTCAATAAGGACTTATGTACGTAAACGGCCTATTCATCAGCTAACTTTAAGTGCTTGCTTGAATAGGAGCTTGATTCTCTCAAGCAACCTGCAAACCATTTTCAGTGGAGTAGGAATGAAAAAAATATTGGGGGGGCCAGACTGGCGTACTCACACCTAGTAGTATAAAGCTAAGCCATAAACAATTGATGATGCTAACTAAAAATAAAACTTTCTTCTGTCATTAATGAATTCTTTAGCTATGGCTTTTAAATTATGTTGGTCATTTTTCCCTCTGTGAACAATGCAGTTGTTAAGGCGCTCTTCTGTCATTAAATTTTGAAGGTAAGTCTTTTTCCTCTTGAGAGCAGGAAAGCATCTTTCAGCATTAGCAGTAGTTAGGTAGAATTTCAGTACTTTGTGCACTTCAGATAACAGCATTTTCAAAGTTGAAGTTTCATTAAACACATCACAAATAGTAGAAATCAGAGATATACCTGCTGTTTAGGAATACCATTCAATGGAGTAGATTTAATTGTATCTGGAAGCATTTGCAAATCTATTTTTGGAAATTGATATCTTTGCTATATAATTCCTGAATCATGAACACTCTTCAGAGGTGTAGACAAGGGTGGGCTTGGGGGGCTTAAGCCCCCCCCCCCCCAGATTTTTCAGAACATGAGATTAACTAGATAATATCAGGCTCTGGCTTAATTTTTTAGTTATTGTTATCATTTTTTTTTTGTAAACTGCATATTTTATATGATGTGCATTGTAGTGGTTTGGTAAACAGTATTTAACCATGACAGTAATGGTTAACAGGTAAGCATGACACCATTGTAAAAGCTGCTTAGAGAACTTGCAGAATCCACTATGAAATAGAGCCTAGCCTATACTTGTGTACATATTGAATATTACCCTAATTTGTTCTCTTACACCTCTTGGATTTTGAAGAAAATTTTTGCTTCTGCACTTTGTGCAGAAGGGGGCATATCCCCCTCCCACACCCTCCTCCTTGAGCCAAATTGCAGCTCTTTTGGTTTTACCTTATTAGCCCCCCCCCCAGTCCTAAAAAGTTGTCTACGCCCCTGCTCTTTTACTAGCACTTTCTATAAGCATTTTTCAATCTTTTGAGCAATAAGAAATTTTTTTTGGATAAATCACTTTTCCGATCAGCTTTCATCAAATCAATTACCTGAAAATATTCTTTACAATAAAAACACTCAATAGAAGTAAAGGTGTGGTGGGCTACTTTAAATTTCTGATTCATTATCATCTGCAGTACTACTGGTTGCTTTATCAATCTCAGGGGCAACTTCAATACTCAAGTCTAAGCCTAATAAATCATGACTGTAGTAAACAATTCTGCTTTAATCAAGCTTTTGCTTTGATCTAAACTCAGCATGCAAGACATGTCCTGAGTGTACAACTGAGTACATGGTAGGATATATAGCAGTGCTAGTCAAAATGGTATCCAAGAAAAGGCAATCTTCTCTCACTACTCTCTTGTGTCTAGCTCTAGGGGTGATTCTGAATGATTACCAAGTTAAGCTACTTAGTCAGTCAAGTTGGGGGGGCCAGGCCCCTCTGTCAGAAAAGTTGGGGGGGCCATGGCCCCCCTGGCCCCCCCCATTCCTACTCCACTGATTTTGTTAGATTTGTTAGATTGGGGGGGAGGGGCACTGGGATTTTGTATTAGTGACCAAAGCCCCCCCCCCCCCCTTCCCAGTTTCTACACCTATGCAGTAGCAGTCACAACTGAAACTATTAAACTGAATACATGAATAGAAAGAATTATCAATTGATAAGGCACTCTCTGTCCCAAAAAGGCTTCCTTTCATAAGATCTGTTACCTCACCGCCAATCTCTCATGTTTATGTGGCAGCAGAACTCAGCTAAGTATAAATTTTATCAATGTAATGTGGGGAAAATGTGCTCTCACAGATATAAATAAGTAATCGTTCTACTCTGGAGTCATACCTATATTTAAGTATCTAGAAGTAGTGGGCAAATACATGATGGGAAAACACATCTTTGCATTACTTTTCTTTTTAAATTTTATTGAAGCAATAATATTCATGGTTGACAAGATAATCTATCAGGTAGCTTGAAAGTAACACTTGTGAAATGTAGCCTATATATAAATAAGTACATCTTTGTACTTATTTATATATGTATCATAGACCATATGCTAATTCATTTAAATTGATTTGTCCTTTGGGATTATTAGCTACATTATACACCAAGTGCCACTGTGTGGCAGGTACTTGTATACAATAATAATTATTACATGGATCCAACTATTACCATGAATGCTAAATTGAAAATACATTCTATTGACCTCAATAATTATTGTTTACTTGAATATCTGTGACCTCACTGATGTTTTGTGTTAGAAATAAACTCAGCTAATAATTAGTGATGAGATCCTTGTAAGTACACACTGGTTCCTCAGCAAGTTGGTACATCTGCAAAAGATGCTGGGTTTTGAGAAGAGTGAACTATTTTGATAATAAAGTGCTTACTTATTTTCTTTCCTCAAGTAGGTACACCATCTCTCCTCCTAATATTATTGGTGGCATAAGCTATCATATAGAAAGGATAAGGTAAAACATGCATAACTAGTTATTCCTACTAAACTGATTCTTCCTTCCTGACAGCTATCACATTGGGCTGGCTCAGATACAGACAGAATCTTCTTTTCCCTATTATAGTCTTTCATTCTTTCATAATAGAGTACGTAGCTTGTTCAACTCCAATAGTAAAACTCGCTATACGAGATAAACCACTTAGCTACAATTATTACAGTTAACTCTAAATTTTGGGAAGGCTGGTTTTTCCATGAGGAAATTAGATAGCTATATATCTAATTATTCCTCTATAAACATCGGGAATATGTTATGTTATCAATGACACTGCAACAAACTCTGGAGTAGGAATTGTGTCATGCAAATCAATATTGAAAAAGGATATATTTTTGCTTGCAAGCTATATCTCAAGTAACTTGTAAGAGTACATTATTTTTGGAAAGGTGATGATATCTAACCAGAACAGCTTGGGCTATAAACAAAATACTGTATAAAAAATTGATGTGTACTAACAACTATAGGTCCATTTCTCTTTCAAAACACATTCCATACTACTAACTCATGCACTAAAAGATTCTGCTTAAAAACTTCAACTTACCCTTTCATGATTCAATCTCACTACTGTAATAGAGAAAGCAGGGAAGGAAAATTGATTTTAAGTCTATTTGATCATGCTAAAATAATTATACATCAACTAGATAGTTGCTTATAAATACTATATACAATTCAAGCTTTAAGAATAAAAAATTAAGATTCAAATCTTAAAACTGTGAACTGTATTAATGATAAAGTGCTTATCCCTTTCCTTCCTTCCAGCAAACACACCCATCTATACTGATAGTTATTAGCATAGGCACAAACAAAGTGAGAGGTAAAACATTTCAATTATTGCTCCCTTTGAATCTTCTTTTCCCTACTATAGTCTTCCATTCTTCTATTAAAACGAATAGAGATGAGCTTATTAAACCACAAAAATGAGTACATTTGCTATAACCACCCACAGTGTTAATAATAATAGCTATATAGTTGACTTAAGAAACTATAAATTTTGGGAAGGCTGGTTTCCCCATGAAGTAATTGCTTGAGGACTAGAAAGCTATAAATAAGCCATCAGTTTCATTCAAGAGTCAGGTCTGGAAGTGTATAGCTACAATGGGAAAACTTGTCTTTGCAGTGCTTTTCAATTTCATTGAATTAATATTCACGGTTGACAATATAGTATATATTACTCCAGAAGATGAAGGAGGAGTGTGTAATGTGGATAGTAAAATTTTAAAACCTTGTCTCCCATTAACTAATGGAGTCCAAGATGTACTAGCATCAAATGAAAATCTTGACATCGAATTGCTGTTTCTTCCTGGTGAATACTACATAACATACCCATTTACCTTATCGGCTAGTAATAGACATACTCTCAGATTACAACCTTATAATGGAAGAAATGTAACAACTGAATCTACTACCATCATTAACATTACATGTGCTGAAGAGAGAAGCATTAGTATGGATTTCTATGATATACATAACTTGGAAGTGCATTCCTTACGCATCACTTCTTGTACATCAGACACAGCATTAATGAATATAACTGGAAACACAAGTTATGTTAGTTTAACAGACTGCTCTTTTCAAAGTAACAAATATTTAGAACACGGAATAGTTGTCTCTTACCAGGAACAACTGTTTATAAATATCAGTGGATGTACATTCAAGAATAACCATCTCAATAGAAGTGATCCAGGAAAAGCTATATTGGAAATTTCCCCATCCAGCACTATTGATACTGCTAGAATTGAACTAACAGTCACTCACTGCAGTTTTATCAGTAATGATGGTGGAGGCATATATGTGAAGAATAGATACCGCACTACTGCAATTGTGTCCATATCTATACACAGTTCAAACTTCATTGATAATAGAAGAATTGGAAATGGAGGAGCAATCAGTATTAATTATAGTAGAATAGTGCAAGTAAGTTTAAACTTATCCAACAACAATTTTGTTGGCAACAATGCTTCTAGATATGGTGGAGCAATATATGTGGAGCTAAAATCTACTGTGTTTGTAACGATTGAACTCAATGATACAGTGTTTGAAAGTAACAATGCATCAAATGGTGGAGCACTGTATGTATTAACTTATGGTGATACAATTGACACTAATAATATCACATTGATAAACAATAGAGCAACAGATAGTGGAGGAGCTATGTATCTCAGTTCTTCCCTTATAAACACTGGGAATGTATTTCAAGTTATCAACAACACTGCAACAAACACTGGAGGAGGAATTGTACTACATGAATCAATACTTGAAGTATGTGATATTGAAAAAGAACAAGAAGAAGCATCACTCACTGTGTTCCTAAATAACAGAGTTACATCGAGTAATGGAAAAGGAGGTGCAGTTTTCATTCCAGAAATTGATTGTAATCGAATAATAGGGTGCCCAATTACATTGGCAGGTTGTAATACAAGAAGAAAGTACCTACAATTTGGAAACAATCATGCAAACAATGGGTCAATTCTTTATGGTGGTCATCTAGATAAATGTGTGATAGGACAGAGAAATAATGGAACATCATATTTTGGTTATGAAGAGATTCTTAACCTGATAACAATTGGAAATGTTTCTAGTTATGATAATCGATCTTATGATATTACTTCAGAAGCATACAGATTATGTTTCTGTGATAATTCCCTACCTGAATGTACACAAAGAAAAATGAATGTTACAAGATATAGTGGTCAAACAATCCAGGTGTTTGTGGTAGGTTTGGATCAAATGTTTATGCCTGTACCTACAGAAATCAACAACAAGTACACAAATAAACTAGCTAATTTAGACAAAGGTGAAGACAAATATTATCTAAAAGGCTGTGAAAAGATGACTTTACATGTATATACCTCATCAGAGTTGAATTTTACTACATTAAAAATACAAAAAACAGGTATAAGCAAAGATTTTTCGGAGTCCTTCATTCAAATTAATACTCATATCAAACTTTGTCCATTGGGGTTTCAACAAAAACAAGACAGATGTGATTGTGACAATAGATTAAAAGAGTACTCATTTATAACAAGTTGTGACATAGATCGGCAGTTGATAATAACTAAAGGAATGGGATGGTTCGGTTACGATAAAACACACCTCAGGATTCACGATTACTGTCCTCTGAATTTCTGTATACAGAACAATAACATATCAATAGATCAACCTGATAACCAGTGTGCTGACTTCCACAGTGGAGTTCTGTGTGGGTCATGTGTAGAGAATTTCAGCATCGCATTGGGTAGTTGGAGATGCATTAGGTGTAGTCACACAGATGGATACAACTTCATATGGCTACTTGTGTTGATGGCTATAGCAGGCATCGTGCTTTTCTTCTTTATATCTCTATTCAAGTTAACAGTTTCAAGGGGAACGTTAAATGGATTGATATTATATGCAAATGTAATCTCTGTCAGTGGTTTACTGAACCTACCAGGTTGCTCTATTCACCCAATACTCTCTGTTTTTATATCATGGCTAAACCTCGACCTTGGAATCGAGACTTGCTTCTTCTCAGGCATGGACGCTTATCTGAAGACATGGCTTCAGTTTGTCTTTCCCTTGTACATCTGGGTCCTTGTTGGAGTCATCATTATCTTATGCCATTACTCACAAACTGCAATGAAATGGATGGGGAGAGGAAACATAGATGTGCTGGCTACTTTCTTTCTACTCTCTTACACTAAGATTTTGAAGACAATAATAACTGGACTGAGTGTCATTGAGATCAAGATAGCCAGAGCAGATAATGTGTCCGACAAACTTGTCCCCCACAAGGTTTGGACTTATGATGGTAACATTGACTACCTGACAGGTAAGCACCTTTTTCTCTTCTCGGTGTCCTTGTTCTTCCTAGTGGTTGTGTTTCTCCCGTACATGCTGCTACTCACCTTTGGACAGTATCTCTGTTCCATAAACAAGAGAAAAGGACTGAGGTTGATCGTCAAAAGTGTAGTCTTTATCTCTATAATGGATGCCTATCATGCTCCTTACAAGAAGAGGTATCGTTTTTGGACTGGACTCATGCTTCTGATACGCTGTGTACTTTTTACACTATTTGCCACAAACACTTCTAATATACTACTTACAAACATGTTTGTAGTTGTTCTCATCACATCACTTTTACTGGTTGCCAGACTTTACTTATTCACCAGCATCTACCACAACAGGGGCATTGATAGGCTTGAACTATTCTTTCTTCTCAACTTGGAGCTTTTATTTTTGATCATTCTGTACCTACATGGAGTAGGTACAAACATAACTATTACCTGTAAATTCACAACAGTCTCAATAGCTTTTTCATTTGTTGGATTTTTTGGAATTTTGGTCTATCACACATTTCTTAGATTAACAAACACTAAAGGTTGTAAAAGTATCTTCCTTAAATTACAAAATTTAAATTGTGTTAAAAGACCAGCTTCAGTAAATATTGAACTTTCCAAGGAGCAGCACTCGACTACAGTCATAGATTTACGTGAAAGTCTCCTTGACAGTGTGGAACAATAAGATTTTTCTAAACGAAACAAGACAAACACATTATGTTTATTTTGTTCCTTATTCAATTGTGATTCTTATAATTTAGCTGTTAATTACATTAGGCATGAGTTCTAGGGACAAGCTAGAGATTAAAAGGGTGGGCAGTTATGATGAGCAAATGAGAATTCTAGTGTGAGAAAGCAACCATACCCACTTTTGTCAGATCGAATTAACTTAAGGATAAATAGTGTACTTTGCTACACCTGGGGTATGCATAATTTATACTATGTACAATAAAATGAATATACTGTGAGTTAGAATTTCAACAATATTCTCTCTTTTACTGTAGTGAGTAGAACTAAAAGCTAGCATGATTATGGTTTTATCAATTAACAAGTCGATATATGATTATTTAATTATATTATGAAATATGCAATAAACAATTCTTAATAGTCGAAAGAACATAATACATCACATTAAATGTTCACACACAAAGTGCGAAACCATATGTAGTTTGTAGTCTGTCAAAAAGTTCATCCTTTATATCAATGGTAGTACCACACACACAACATGGTGAAATGCTTTCTTTTTCTCTGCAGGTCCAATTCTGTGGGGGGATGTGAAATTTAAAAGCTAGCTCTCACAGTTGAGTTCAGTTTTATCCATCACAGCATATGACTTGGTCCTTGTATCTTGAACTCATAATTATCTTTATGATAAGTTATAATAATAGTTAGCTACTCACATAACTGATACATAAGTTTTCATAGGTATTATACACAATCTGATCACCAACAGTAAGTGTACATCATATGTACTAATGCTTGATCACTGATAAATTGTTGTTTGAGTGACAGCTCTTGATCATCCAAAGCTAAGGTGATCATTAGAATGGGACATTTTCATATTGCTTCAGTGACTGCTCTTGATCATGGTTCATAGCTATATATATGCATGATTTGACTATATCATTTGAGGGATCAAGGGCAGATTAAGATTAAGGAAAGGAGAGGGGTAGGGATTCCAGAGGTCAGGACCTCCCCCTTTCTTTTCTTTTATCAAAAATTGAACTTTTGTTCATGTTTTATTGTCTCTATAGGAGTGCTAGCAAACCAAAATATTTTGCTTTCACACAAAGCGCAGGCCTTATTACAGTCATTTAGTTGGTGTGTTCATTGTACTTTGAGCCCCCCTTTTGGATCTGCCCTTCTTTGCCTAGGATAAAATGACTTTCTTCTCTCCAAAATATCATCTATGAGAGATAACCTAGGCAGAGATGACTTCCTATAATGATGTAGTCAGAGAGAGGACTAATAAGTAAGTAATTTTATAACAGGAAGTAGCTACTTAACAGGATTCTATCTAGGAATTTTGATTTTTGATTTGGGAAGTAGGAGTAAGAATTATGACATTTAGTGCTCTGACTGTCAATCTAACTGTGTCAGGGTTAGGACTAGAGCTAGAGCTAGGGCAAGGACATATCCCAGTGCACAAGACTTATCTTTTAACTAATAGACCTATGAACAAGAATACACTGCCAATTGACATTTATCAGTAATAATTGGTTTAAAAAGTTAGGGTTGAATGCCTATATGTAATTTCTTCATTACCAGAAGAAATTAAAGAAACCCATACAAGGTAGGTAGACTCATACTATCAGTGTTGATTTCATTCTAGAAAACAGTCATAATCTTTTATTTGTAAATCTATTCTTTAGATTTACCCAAACTAAGAATATTATTGATTTACATACAGCGGCAACATTAGTGTACAATAACAGTCTCAACTGAAACTATTAACCTGAATACATGAATAGACAAAATGGTGAATGATAATTCATATTCCTATCCCCAAAAGGGCTCCTACCTAAACACTAATCTTTCATTTTTGTGTTGAAGTAGAACCCACTCAAGAATACATTTGGTATTCTAGGATAAACTGATAAGGAAAGTTTGTGCTCTACACCAACTGTATAAATGAACAGTCTCTATTATTATAGAGTTAGGAAGAAATGGGTGAGTATAAAACGATGCCTTTGAATTGCTATTCTTTAATAGTAGTGTATGTGACTTTTCTTTGGCTACAGTCTCTGTTATAGAAGTTGAGATTGGGGGCTGACTAAGAAAGAGTCAAACTGAAATTTTTATTTTTGGAGAGTAGCAATTATTGTAAGACCCAAAATTAATGCATTATGCATTACCAAGACAATGTTGGTGTAGCTACAATAGTAGGGGTGGATCCAGTATCCAAGGAGACATTGGGGGCAATTACCCCTCCCCCAATCTAGGCAGGCTATATCTTACCTACTTTTTCAATGTTGGTAGCTATTAATGGGGTGGGGTCTAGCCATCGAAATTACTTACTTATCTTGCCCCCACCCCTAGATTTAAAACTGAAACTATTAATGAATAGACAGAATTATTAAAATACAACTATTTTGAATTGATAATGCACTCTCCTGTCCCCAAAAGGGTTTCCTTTCATCATAAGATTCTCTACTTCACCACTAGTTTCTTATGTATGTGTGAAAGCAGAACTTTTCTCATGAGGAAAGTTTGTGCTCTATGTAACCATAA
The DNA here is from genome assembly GCA_964016965.1 of Diacarnus erythraeanus. Classification (NCBI taxonomy): domain Eukaryota; kingdom Metazoa; phylum Porifera; class Demospongiae; order Poecilosclerida; family Podospongiidae; genus Diacarnus; species Diacarnus erythraeanus. The sequence goes on along the minus strand of OZ024684.1, from coordinate 2,231,813 downwards.
ATGAACAGCCACTTTATTCTGGAGTGAGGTCAGAAGGAAACAGTCGGTGAACACATGATGAGGAAACAGGCTTTCACATTACTTTTCTTCTTCAATTATATTGTAGCAATATTCATGTTTCATGAGACAGTGTACGTCACTCCAGAAGATGAAGGAGGAGAATGTAATGTAGAGGGTAACATATTTTAGGGGAAAAAAAGAGTTAACCTGTTATATGAGTTTAAATCCCCCCCCACCCTCACTTACAACATAAGTATGTACCAGTAATAACTTCAAGGAAAACATGCATACAAATACATAGAATGTTTTGTTACGAATTCCCTTGGCTGTATATTAATACAAGTGAGTTTACTCCATTAAAAGAGCTTGTTCTTTGAGATCATGCATCCTAATATTATTCATTGAGTTGATGACCAATTAGTTTCAAGCTACTTCTATGTAACAGCTTTGCATTGAAATAATATAATAGCTAGCTATTTCAGTAGCTAATGATGCAGTTTATTTATCTATAAGTTTGGGGAGGCTATAATAAAAGTATTTGAGTACTAGGCAGTCTCTCCGTTCAAGAGCTAGGTCTGAAGGGAATACCAGTTAGTGGTTAGAGTTGACAGTATTAATATGGACTACCTCACAGGTAAGCAAGCATCTCTTCCTTCCATTCCTAGTGGTCACAGTCCTGTGGATGTCTGCTTTTTTCAATATGTAGATAATATTATAGAAATGGCAGACTTTACTTATACATGTGAACTATTACACTCCATTAGCTGCTCCCAGTTTTCTTTACAGATAATAATATTACTGTGTGAGTATTGACAGACTTGATAGTTACTTATCAAGTAATGATATTTTGGGACTCCTGCATCCATATGGATCCATGTGGCATTATAACCATACAGTCAGCTACTCATGCATTCAGAAAATAATTATAAGAATAACAAACTACCAATGATATATATAAAAACAACTAAGGAACATGTAATTTGTTTACACTAAAGAGACAATGTTGGTATACAATAATATTACATGGTCCCAATTGAAACTACTAACCTGAATGCCTGAAAATTTACCTCAATAATTGAATCTCGATATCCTTGACCTCACTGATGTTTTGTGCTAGAACAGAACTCAGCTAATAATTAGTGATGAGACCCTTGTAAGTACATATACTGGTTCATCAGCAAGTGGTACAGGTTGGGTTTTGAGAAGATGAAGTATTTCAATGATAAAGTGCTAACCTCTCTTCTTCCCTCAAGCAGTACATCCATCTCTCCTCCTGATATTGGCATAATTAAGTACAAACAAAATATTACATAGAAAGGATGAGGTGAAATAATACATAACTGTTATTCCTACTAAACTGATGCTTCCTTCCTGACAGCCAAGTAGCTACCACATTGAGCTGTCTCAGTTACAGATAGAATCTTCTTTTCCCTACTATAGCTAGTCTTCCATTTTTCCATTAAAATAAAAATTAGCTTATTCAACCCCCAAAATAAACATAGCTCTCTATGAGGGAGAAACAACTTACTATTATTCTATAGAGTTGACTTACATAACTAGTTGGTTTTCCCATGAGGAAATTACTCAAGGACTAGCTAACTATGTATCTAATTACTCTTCTATATACACTGGGAATAAATATTAACAACAACTCTGGAGTAAGAATTGCAATACTTGATGTATGTAATATTGAAAAAGAATAAAAAGGGTATTTTTACTTGCTAGATCTCAAGTAACTTGTAAGTGTACATTATCTGTGGAAAGATATCTAACCAAGTACACAAATAAACAGCTTGAGCTATTAACAAAATGCTGTATAAGGAATTCATGGTTACAAACTATAAGTCCATTCTCTTTCAAAACACATTCCACACATGAGCATACTACTAACTTACACCCTAAAAGATTCTTGCTTACAAACTTCAACTTGCCCTTGCATGATTCACACTCACCACTGTAATAGAGGAAGCAGAGGATGAAAATTAATTTTAAGTCTATTGAATCATGCTGAAAATATTATATATTGGCTAGTTATTTATGAATACTATAAAACCTAAACTCAAGTTGCAAATTAAGATTAAAATTTACCCCCCCCCCCCAAAAAAATACAAAAAAAAACAACAACTAAGAAACAAGCATGTTTACACTAAGGAGAAAATACAATAATATTATACAACCTCAACTAAAACTATATATACAACCTGAATGCAAAAAATATTTCAATATCAGTAACTTGAGTGTTCAAGATTGACACAAGTATAAGATGCTATAACAGGTAGGGGGTAAACTGTTTTATGATGAAGTACTTATTATCCCTTTCCTTCCCTCAAACAAGCACACCCATCTCTCCTCCTAACATTGGCACAAGCACAAAAAAAGTGTGAGGTAAAACAAACCTAACTACTAAATTTTTGCTTCTTTTGAACCTTCTTTTCCCTACTATAGTCTTCCATTAGATTATTCAACCCCAAAAATAAACACATTTTTATATTCTCTATGAAGGAGAAACTATGTATTTACAATATTAATAATTAGCTAAAGTTATCTATACACTGGACTTACATAACTATAAATTTTGGGAGGGCTGATTTCCCCATGAAGTAATTGTCTGAGGACTAGAAAGCTATAAATAAGCAGTCAGTTTCATTCAAGAGTCAGGCCTTGAAGTGTATAGCTACAATGGGAAAACTTGTCTTCGCAGTGCTTTTCTTCTTCAGCTATATAGAATTAATATTCATGGTTGACAAGATAGTTTATATTACTCCAGAAGATGAAGGAGGAGTGTGTAACATGGATGGTAACATTTTAGAACCTTGTCTCCCATTAACTAATCAAGTCCAAGACATACTAGCATCAGATGAAAATCTTGACGTCAAATTGCTGTTTCTTCCTGGTGAATACTACATAACATACCCATTTACCTTATCGGCTAGTAATATCCATGCTCTCAGATTACTACCCTATAATAGAAGAAATGTAACAATTGAATCTACTACCATCATTAACATTACATGTACTGAAGAGGGAAGCATTATTATGGATTTCTATGATATATATAACTTGGAAGCGAACTCCTTACACATCACTTCTTGTACATCAGACACAGCATTAATGAATATAACTGGAAGAACAAGTTATGTTAATTTAACAGACTGCTCTTTTCAAAGTAACAGATATTTAGAACATGGAATAGTTGTCTCTTACCAAAAACAACTGTTTATAAATATCAGTGGATGTACATTCAAGAATAACCATCTCAATAGAAGTGGTCCAGGAAAAGCTATATTGGAAATGTCCCAATCCAGCACTATTGATACTGTTAGAATTGAACTAACAGTCACTCACTGCAGTTTTATCAGTAATGATGGTGGAGGCATATCTTTGAAGAATACATACCTCGATACTTTAGACATATCTATACACAGTTCAAATTTCATTGACAATAGAAGAATTGGAGATGGAGGAGCAATCAGTATTACTCTGAATATAGCACCACAAGTAAGTTTTAATTTATCCAATAACAATTTTGTTGGCAACAAGGCTTCTAGATATGGTGGATCACTATATATGGAACTAAAATTTACTCGCTCTTCAACTATTGAACTATCTGATACAGTGTTTGAAAGTAACAATGCATCAAAAGGTGGAGCGCTGTATGTATCAACTTCTCGTTATAAAATTGACACTAATAATATCACATTAATAAACAATAGAGCTACAGATAGTGGAGGAGCTATGTATCTCAGTTCTTCCTATATAAAAACTGGGAATATATTTCAAGTGATCAACAACACTGCAAAAAAATCTGGAGGAGGAATTGTACTACATGAATCAACACTTGAAATATGTGATATTAAAAAAGAACAAGAAGAAGCATCACTCTCTGTGTTCCTAAATAACAGAGTTACATCAAGTAATGGAAAAGGAGGTGCAATATTTTTTCTTGCAGAAATTGATTGTAATCCAATAATAGATTGGTGCCCGATTACATTGGCAGGTTGTAATACAACAAGAAAGTACCTAAAATTTGGAAACAATTACGCAAACAAAGGGTCAATTCTTTATGGTGGTCATCTAGACAGATGTGTGATAGGACAGGGATATAATGGAACATCATATTTTGGTTATGAAGAGATTCCTAAACTGATAACAACTGGAAATGGTTCTAGTTATGATAATCGATCTTATGCAATTACTTCAGAAGCATACAGATTATGTTTCTGTGATAATTTCCTACCTGAATGTACACAAAGAGAAATGAATGTTACAAGATATAGTGGTCAAACAATCCAGGTGTTTGTGACAGGTTTAGATCAAATGTTTATGCCTGTACCTACAGAAGTCAACAACAAGTACACAGATAAACTGGCTTATTTAGACAAAGGTGAAAGCAAATATTATCCAGAAGGCTGTGAAAAGATGACTTTACATGTATATACCTCACCTGAATTGAATTTCACTACATTAGATATACGAAAAACAGGTGTATGCAAAGATCATAGTGAGTCCCTACTGCATATTAATGCTCATATTATCAAACCTTGTCCATTGGGGTTTCAACAAAAAGAAAACAGATGTGATTGTGAAAAAAGATTAATAAAGTACTCATTTATAACTAGTTGTGACATAGATCAGCAGTTGATAATAACTAAGGGAACAGGATGGCTCAGTTACGATAAAATACACCTCAGGATTCATGATTATTGTCCACTGAATTTCTGTACACAGAACAATAACATATCAATACTTCAGCCCGATAACCAGTGTGCTGACTTCCACAGTGGAGTTCTGTGTGGGTCGTGTGTAGAGAATTTCAGCATTGCATTGGGTAGTTGGAGATGTATTAGGTGTAGTCATACAGAAAGATACAACTTCATATGGCTACTTGTGTTGATGGCTATAGCAGGCATCATGTTATTCTTCTTTATATCTCTATTCAAGTTGACAGTTTCAAGGGGAACATTAAACGGATTGATATTATATGCAAATGTAATCTCTGTCATTGATTTACCAGTTTGCTCCATTCACCCAATACTCTCAGTTTTTATATCATGGCTAAACCTCGACCTTGGAATCGAGACTTGCTTCTTTTCAGGCATGGACGCTTACCTGAAGACATGGCTTCAGTTTGTCTTTCCCTTGTACATCTGGGTACTTGTCGGAGTCATCATTATCTTATGCCATTACTCACAAACTGCAATGAAATGGATGGGAAGAGGAAACATAGATGTGCTGGCTACTTTCTTTCTGCTCTCTTACACTAAGATTTTGAAGACAATAATAACTGGACTGAGTGTCACTGAGATTAAGATAGCAAGAGCAGATAATGTGTCTGACAAACTTGTCCCCCACAAAGTTTGGACTTATGATGGTAACGTGGACTACCTAACAGGTAAGCATTTGTTTCTCTTCTTAGTGTCCTTATTCTTCCTAGTGGTTGTGTTCATCCCGTACACACTGCTACTCACCTTTGGACAGTATCTCCTTTCTATGAATGCGAGTAAAGGACTGAGGTGGATCGTCAAAAGTATTGTTTTCATTTCTATAATGGATGCCTATCATGCTCCTTACAAGAAGAAGTATCGTTTCTGGACTGGACTCACACTTTTGATACGATTTGCACTTTTTACACTGCTTGCCACAAACACTTCTAATATACTACTTACAAATATGTTTGTTGTTCTTATCACATCAATTTTACTAATTACAAGACTACTCTTCAGCATTTACCACAACCATGGCATTGATAAGCTCGAACTGTTCTTTCTCTTTAATTTGGAGTTTTTATCTTTGACCATTCTGTTCCTACATAGAGTAGATGCAAACACCACTATTACTTGTAAATTCATGACAGCCTCAAAAGCCTTTGCATTTGTCATATTTTTTGGAATTTTGGTCTATCACACATTTCTTAGATTGAAAGATACAAAAGCTTATAAAAATTTTTTCATAAAGTTACAAAATTTTAATCATGCTAAAAGGCCAGCTTCAGTAAATATTGAACTCTCCAAGGAGCAGCACTCAACTACAGTTATCGAGTTACGTGAAAGTCTCCTGGACAGTGTGGAACAATAAGATATTTCTATATTAGAGACAAGACAAACACATTATGTATTTTATTATTTTGTTACTTATTCAATTTGTGATTCTTATATTATATAAAATTAGCTGCTAGAATTATTATTTGTATACATTAGGCATAAGTCCTAAGAAAACATTAGAGAGGGCAGTTATGAGCAAATGAGAACTCTAGTGTAAGAAAATGTTAAGCAACCATACCCACTTTTGTCAGATCACACCCACTTAGGGATATGTACTTGCTACACCTGTGGTGTATATAATAGCTATACTGTGTACAATAAAATAAATTGTTAGAATTTCAACAACATTCTCTCTTTTACAGCCTTAAAACTAGAATTCGTGTAATTCACAAGTTGGCATATTGAGTGACTTCTAACCTAACTGTTAAAACTAAATGATCACTAATTGAAATACCACTTCACTTGTGCAATACCACTATAACTACCAACTATAGTTGCCAAAGTAATAATTATGGTGCGTATTATCAAACATGTTAAAATTAATGGACCTTAAATTTCAAACTACATACTAAATAAAGGTTTCTCACTTTGTGTGAGAACATTTGATTATTATTTTTGAATGTGACTATTTATTACAGCAAGAACACTATAGTAAACCCATTTAACCTTAACACCCTTTTATTTAATTTTTTTCACAAGAGTTCATCCTTTGTATCATGGATAGTACCACACATGTGATGAAATACTTTCTTTTCTCCAAGATCCAATTCTGTAGTGGAGGGAGACATGAAATTTAAAAACTAGCTCTCACATACCTGAACTTGAGTTAGCTACTTTCAAGCCAGTTTTATCCATTGCAACAAACATATAAAAAAAGGTAGGACCACTTCCCCACCCTGTCATTCCTATATAAATCTACACCAACTGCCTAGTCTCTGTTCATCTGCACCATCTGAGGGCCCCATTTATGCTTTAGCTGCATTCAGTGTCATCTACGTATATATGCATACTTTGTTCATTTATCTTGAACTCATAATAATTGTCTTTATGATAATAATTATAGTTAGCTATTCACCTGACTGATACATAAGTTTTCATAATATTATACACATTCTGATCACCAACAGTAAGTGTACAGCACATGTACTGATGCTTGATCACTGATAAATTGTTGTTTGAGTGAACAGCTCTTGACCATCCAAAGCTTAGAATGGGACATGTTGGTATTGCTTCAGTGATTGCTCTTGATCAATAGCTCATGCATGACTATACCAATTGAGAGATCAAGGGCAGATTAACATTAAGGAAAGGAGAGGGACAATTCCAGAGGTCAGGACCTTCCCCTTTATTTCCCTTATTGATTATTATAATATGAAAGATATCAAAAATTGAAATATTGTTCATGCTTTTGAAACCTTTCACACATAGCACAGGAGGAGGCACACACCACTCACTAGTAACCTAGGTAGAGATGACTTCCTATAGTGATGTAGTCAAAGAGAGAACTAATAAGTAAGAAGTAGCTACTCAACAGGGTTCTATCTAGGAATTTTGATTTTTGATTTGGGAAGGGGGAGGGGTCAGAATTATGACATTTTAGTGATCACTTACACAATAATCTAAAACAAACTAACTGTGTTAGGGCTAGGGATAGAGCTAAGGCAAGATATTGTCCGAGTGCAAGTCTTATTTTTTACCTGTGTACAAGTATTATAGGATATTATACCAAATAATGTAAATAATAAATATGAAGGGATCAACATACTGTCAAAGGAATTTTAATACTGAAATTATCAAAATGTACCCTTTAGATGAAGGTACCCTCCAGTGATAACCACTGGATAACACTGCTATATATCTACAATAGTAGCAAACAATAGTTGTGTTACTGTATTTTATATTTATGTTAATTGATGCCAATTGGCATTTATAGGTTAAGGAAGTTAGAGTTGGGAGCTGCCTAAACCATACGAAATTATAGACACCTCAACGATGATTTTATGAAGCAGTTTCATTTGTAAATTCATTGTCTATACTTACCCAAACTAAGGATATACATACAGAGACAATGTTGGTGTACAATAACAGTCCCAACTGAAAATATTAACCTGAATACATAAATAGAAATTTACGGTGAATGACAATTCATACTTTTATCCCAAAAAAGGGATAAAATCTTTTACCTAAACACCAATCTCTCATGTTTGTGTTGAAGTAGAACTCACCCAAGAATTATTTTTGGTATATTCAAGCTATTATTATAACTGATAAGGAAATTTGTGCTCTGCACAACTAGCTATAAATGAGCATATATCCAATAGTGTCCTTAATACAGAGGTGTCCTCATTTAAAGGGGTTGGAGTAGAGGGTAACGGATATCACTGCAGGGGTGTAGACAACTTTTTATGACTGGGGGGGGGGGGGGGCTAATATGGTAAAGAGAAAAGAGCTACAATTTGGCTCAAAGGGGAGGGTGTGTGAGGGGGATGTGTCCTTCCCTGCACAAAGCGCAGAAGAAAAATTTCTTCAAGATGTAAGAAAGCAAATTAGAGGAATATTCACTAAGCAATCATAATTAATATTTTAATATGAACAGAAGGATAGGCTAGGCTCTATTTCATTTGAAGATATTACTGAAACATCCTCAACATCACTTTCAAGCTAGTAAAACTATATTTTAGAATATACTGATCGAAAAACCTAGGTCACCAGTTCAGGCTGACTGCTGGCTAATTCAGACTGATAGCTGGCTTTAAAGGACTATCTTAGAAACTCACAGACACGATACTAACTAGGCTAAGAGTCAAGCAAGTTCTCTAAACAGCTGTTACAATATTACCACCATGTTTACCTGTTAACCACTTAAATATTGTTTACCAAACCACTACAATGCACATCATATAATTATATGCAGTTTATAAAAAAAAAAAAAAAAAAAAAAAACCGGCCAGAGCCTGAGCATATTATAGTTTCTGAAAAATCTGGGGGGTGGGGGGGCTTAAGCCCACCAAGCCCCTCCCCTTACCTACACCCATGCACTGTAGTAGATAATGATTTTGCAAAAAATACCTTAGTGTAGCTATGTGATGCTGAATATTGTTCTGCTTCCTTAATTATTACCTGAAGAAATTACACACACCAATGAAAGGTAGACATTTATAACTGCTATTAGCACTGCTGATTTTACTCCAAAAGAGAAAACAGTTTAAATTCATAATATTGTTTTGTGAGGAACATTTTTAAGTCAATAATCTAGATCTGATTACATATGAAGATAATGTTGTGAATAGAAGCAGTCACAACTGAAACTATTAACCTGAATACATGAATAGAGAGAATTATCAGATATAAAGAATTGATAAGGCACTCTCCTGTCCCAAAAAGCTTCCTTTCATAAGATCTGTTACCTCACAACTAATCTCTAATATTTATATTGAAGAAGAACTCAGCTAAGCATGTAATAATTTTATCAGTTTAATAGGAAAAATGATATTCTTACATGAAAAGCTTCCTGTACTCTACACAGCTATAAATAAGTAGTCTTTCCATTTTGAAGTCATACTTAAATATCTAGAAGAAGCAGTGGAAAAATACATGATGGGAAAACATGTCTTTGCAGTGCTTTTTTTCTTCAATTTTATTGAAATAATATTCATGATTGACAAGACTATCTACATTACTCCAGAAGATGAAGGAGGAGTGTGTAATGTGGATGGTAACATTTTAGAACCTTGTCTCCCATTAACTAATCAAGTCCAAGATGTACTGGCATCAGATGAAAATCTTGACATCAAAATGTTGTTTCTTCCTGGTGAATACTACATAACAAACCCATTTACCTTATCGGCTAGTAATATTCATGCTCTCAGATTACTACCTTACAATGGAAGAAATGTCATGATTGAGTCTACTATCATCATTGACATTACATGTGCTGAAGAGGGAAGCATTAGTATGGATTTCTATGATATATATAGATTGGAAGTGTACTCCTTACACATCACTTCTTGTACATCAGACACAGCACTAATGAGTATAACTGGAAGTACAAGATATGTTAGTTTAACAGACTGCTCTTTTCAAAGTAACAAATATTTAGAAAATGGAATAGTTGTCTTTTACCAGGAACAACTGTTTATAAATATCAGTGGAAGCATATTCATGAATAACCATCTCAATAATTTAGGAGAAGCTGTATTGGAAATTGTTACAGAATCCAGCAGTGATGACTTCAACAGTGCACATGACTTATCAATTTACTTGACAGACAGCTATTTTGACCAAAATTCAGGAGGAATCTTGCATATTGAAGGTATAAATCCTAATAATGAAGAGCTAACAGCAATTCGAGAACTAACAGTTGCTCACTGCAGTTTTACCAGTAATGATGGTGGAGGCATATCAGTGAAGAATAGACACAATACTGCAGTTATGTATATATCCATACACAATTCAAGCTTTATTGATAATAGAAGAATTGGAGATGGAGGAGCAATAAGTATTACCGATAAGAACACATTAAATATAATTTTGGACTTATTCAACAGCGATTTCTTTGGCAACAATGCTTCTAGAGATGGTGGAGCCATATATATGGCTCTTTCATTTACTCTATCCAGTAAAATTTTACTCACTAATGTAGTGTTTGAAAATAATAGTGCATCAAATGGTGGAGCACTGTTTATAAACACTTATTATGGTACAATTGACACAAATAATATCACATTGATAAACAATAGAGCTACAGACAGTGGAGGAGCTATGTATCTCAGTTATTCCTTTATAAACACTGGGAATATATTTCAAGTTATCAACAACACTGCAACAAACTATGGAGGAGGAATTGTACTACTACGTCAATCAGCACTTGAAGTATGTAATATTGAAAAAGAACAAGAAGAAGAATCACTCACTGTGTTCCTAAATAACAGAGTTACAGCAAGTAATGGAAAAGGAGGTGCAATTTTCATTCTTCCAGAAGATGACTGTGATCCAATACCAGAATGGTGTTCAATTACATTGGCAGGTTGTAATACAACCAGAAAGTACATAAAATTTAAAAACAATCATGCAAACAATGGGTCAATTCTTTATGGTGGTCAGCTAGACAGATGTGTGATAGTACAGAGATATGATGGAACACCATATTATTATGGTTATGAAGAGATTCCTAACCTAATAACAACTGGAAATGGTTCTAGTTATGATAATCGATCTTATGATATTACTTCAGAAGCATACAGATTATGTTTCTGTGATAATTCCCTACCTGAATGTACACAAAGAGAAATGAATGTTACAAGATATAGTGGTCAAACAATCCAGGTGTTTGTAGCAGGTTTAGACCAAATGTTCATGCCTGTACCTACAGTAATCAACAACAAGTACACAGATAAACTAGCTGATTTAGACAAAGGTGAAGACAAACATTATCTAAAAGGCTGTGAAAAAATGACTTTACATGTGTATACTTCACCTGAATTGAATTTCACTACATTAAAAATAGGGAAAACAGGTATATGCAAAGATCTTTCTGAGTCCCACCTGCATATTAACATTCTTATCAAACCTTGTCCATTGGGGTTTCAACAAAAAGAAGACGGATGTGATTGTGAAAAAAGATTAATAAAGTACTCATTTATAACTAGTTGTGACATAGATCAGCAGTTGATAATAACTAAGGGAACAGGATGGCTCAGTTATGATCAAATATACCTCAGGATTCACAATTATTGTCCATTGAATTTCTGTATACAGAACAATAACATATCAATAGATCAGCCTGATAACCAGTGTGCTGACTTCCACAGTGGAGTTCTGTGTGGGTCGTGTGTAGAGAATTTCAGCATTGCATTGGGTAGTTGGAGATGTATTAGGTGCAGTCACACAGAAAGATACAACTTCATATGGCTACTTGTGTTGATGGCTATAGCAGGTATCGTGCTATTCTTCTTTATATCTCTATTCAAGTTGACAGTTTCGAGGGGAACATTAAATGGATTGATATTATATGCAAATGTAATCTCTGTCAGTGGTTTACTGAACCTACCAGGTTGCTCCATTCACCCAATACTCTCCGTTTTTATATCATGGCTAAACCTCGACCTTGGAATCGAGACTTGCTTCTTCTCAGGAATGGACGCTTACCTGAAGACATGGCTTCAGTTTGTCTTTCCCTTGTACATCTGGGTCCTTGTTGGAGTCATCATTATCTTATGCCATTACTCACAAACTACAATGAAATTGATGGGGAGAGGAAACATAGATGTGCTGGCTACTTTCTTTCTGCTCTCTTACACTAAGATTTTGAAAACAATATTAACTGGACTGAGTGTCACTGAGATCAAGATAGCAAGAGCAGATAATGTGTCTGACAAACTTGTCCCCCACAAGGTTTGGACATATGATGGTAATGTGGACTACCTAACAGGTAAGCACCTGTTTCTCTTCCTGGTGTCCTTGTTCTTCCTAGTGGTTGTGTTCCTCCCATACACACTGCTACTCACCTTCGGACAGTATCTCCGTTCCTTGAGAGCAAGAAAAGGACTGAGGTGGATCGTTAAAAGTGTAGTCTTTATCTCTATAATGGATGCTTATCATGCTCCTTACAAGAAGAGATATCGTTTCTGGACTGGACTCACGCTTCTGATACGCTGTGTACTTTTTACACTTTTTACTACAAACACTTCTAATATACTACTTACAAATGTTTTTGCATTTATTCTCATCACATCACTTTTACTGGTTTCCAGACCATTGTTAAATACCACCAGCATCTACCACAACAGTGGCATTGATAAGCTCGAACTGTTCTTTCTCTTTAACTTGGAGTTTTTATCTTTGACTATTCTGTACCTACATGGAATAGGTGCAGACATAACTATTACCTGTAAATTCACGACAGTCTCGATAGCTTTTTCATTTGTTGGATTTTTTGGAATTTTGGTCTATCACACATTTCTTAGATTAACAAACACTAAAGGTTGTAAAAGTATCTTCCTTAAATTAGAAAATTTAAATTGTGTTAAAAGACCAGCTTCAGTAAATATTGAACTCTCCAAGGAGCAGCACTCAACTACAGTCATAGAATTACGTGAAAGTCTCCTTGACAGTGTGGAACAATAAACTAGAAGCAAGACAAACACATTAGCAATATATTAATTATTATAATTTTTTTCCTTATTCAATTTGTGATTCTTAAAATTTAGCTGTTAGAATTATACATTAGGCATGAGTTCTAGGAACAAGTTAGAGATTAGATGGGTGGGCAGTTATGATGAGCAAATACAAATTCTAGTGTGAGAAAATTTTAAGCAACCATACCCACTTTTGTCAGATTGAATTAACTTATGTACTTTGCTACACCTGTGGTATATATAATTTATACTAGCTATGTACAATATATAAAATGAATATACTGTGAGTTAGAATTTCAACAATATTTTACAGCAGGACTAAAAGCTAGCATGATTATGGTTTTATCAATTAACAAGTCGCTGTATGTTTATTTAATTATATGAATATGCAATAAATAATTATTCTTTATCTTAATAGTCACATTCAGGACATAATACATCACATTAAATGTTCACACACAAAGTGAAAAACCATGTAGTTTGCAGTCTGTCAATCCAATAGTAGTACTACACACACAACGGTTTCCTTTTCTCTGAAGATCCAATTACGTGTGGAGATTTTGAAATTTAAAAGCTAGCTAGCTCTCACAAACATGAACTTGAGTTAGTTTCAAGCCAGTTTTATCCATCACAGCATATAACTTGGTCCTTGTATCATAATTATCTTTATGATAAGTTATAATATAGTTAGCTACTCACCTAACTGATACATATGTTTTCATAGGTATTATATACACAATCTGATCAGCAACAGTAAGTGTACACATGTACTGGTGCTTGATCACTGATAAACTGTTCTTGAGTGACAGCTAATCTAAGGTGATCATTAGAATGGGACATTTTCATATTACTTCAGTGACTGCTCTTGATCATGGTTCATGCATGCATGATTTGACTATACCATTTGAGGGTATTAAGGTTAAGGGGGGTTCCAGAGGTCAGGATTCCTTTCTTTCTATTGTTCATGTTTTATTGTCTCTATAGGAGTGCTAGCAAGCCAAAATATTTGCTTTTACACAAAGCACAGGAGATGGCACACACCCTTCACTGTGGCCTTACAGTCATTTAGTTGGTGTGTTCATTGTACATTGAGCCCCCCCTTTCAAAATTACTGGATCTGCCCTTGTTTGCCTAGGAGAAAATGACTTTTTTCTCTCCATAATAATGATAACTATCATCTATGAGAGATAACCTAGGCAGAGATGACTTCCTATAAGAGAGGACTAATAAGTAAGTAATTTTATACAGGAAGTAGTTACTTAACAGGGTTCTATTTAGGAATTTTATTTGGGAAGGGGGAGGGGTCAGAATTAAGACATTTAGTGCTCAGACTGATTACAATAATCTATATAACTTTGTTAGGGTTAGGACTAGGGCTAGAGCAAGGGAAAGGTCATACATACTATTATCCCAGTGCACAAGACTTATCTTTAAACTAATAGACCTATGTACAAGGATACACCATTATAGAATATTTATAAGGATAACAAAATTAAAAACATACATAATGGGAAAAAAATAAACTATGAAGGGATCAATCAACATAATATTGTCAAAAGAATTTTAATACTGAAATTACCAATACACTATAAAATGTACCTTTTAGATGATGGCACCCTCCAGTGATAACCACTGGATAACAGTGCTACTGCAGTTGTGTTAGTGTATGTGATAGCGATGCCAATTGGCCTTTAATTGGTTTAAAAAGTTAGGGTTGAATGCCTATCTGTAATTTCTTCAATACCTGAAGAAATTACAGACACCCATACAAGGTAGGTAGACTTCCATACTACCAGTGGTGATTTCATTCTAGGAAACAGTCATAATCTTTTTATTTGTAAATCCATTGTCTAGATTTATTCAAACTAAGAATACTGAGACAATGTTGGTGTACAATAACAGTCCCATGCAACTGAAACTAATAACCTGAATACATGAATAGAAAATTATGGCAAATGACAATTCATACTCCTATCCCAAAAGAGGCTCCAACCTAAACACCAATCTCTCATGTTTTTGTTGAAGTAGAACTCACCCAAGAATACATTTGGTATTCTAGGATAAACTGATAAGAAAAGTTTGTGCTCTACACAACTGTATAAATGAGCAGTCTCTATATTATAGTGAGTGTAAAACGATGCCTTTGCATTGTAATAGTACTTTTCTTGGCTATAGTCTCTGTTATAGAAGTTGAGGTTGGAGGCTAACTATGTAAGAAAGAGTCAAACTGAAATTCTTAATAATATTTTTTTGGAGAGTAGCATGACACTATGGAGACAATGTTGGTGTAGCTACAATAATAGGGTGAATTCAGGATCCAGGTGGACATTGGGGGCTATTACTCCCCTTCTCCCCCTCCCTCTCCCCCCCCCCCCCCCCCCCCCCCCCCTCCTACTAATCTAGGTCCAAAGACTGTTTACTTATTCAACCTGTTTTAATGTTGGTATTGGTAACTATTAATGGGGTAGGGTGACAGGGTCTAGCCAGCAAAATTACTTACTTATCTTGCCACCACCCCTAGATCCACCTCAGTTATGTAAAACTGAAACTATTAACCTGAATAGCTAATATAAATAGACAGAATTATCAAAATACAACTACGTTGAATTGACAATGCACTCTCCTGTCCCCTAAAAAGGTTTCCTTTCTTCACTACCTCACCACTAGTTTCTTATGTTTGTGCTGAAGCAGAACTTTTTTCATGAGGAAAATTTGTGCTCTATGCAATCATAAATGAACAGCCACTTCATTCTGGAATGAGATTATTTAAGGTCAGGAGGAAGCAGTGGGTGAGTACATAATTTTGCATTGCTTTTCTTCAAGGAAAACATGCATACAAATACATGAATATTTGTTACAAAGAATCATGAATTCCCTTGGCTGTACGTATATTCACACAAGTGAGTTTAGACAATCCATATTTCTCCATTAGAAGAGATTGTTCTTTGAGGTCATACAACCTAATAACTATACTATTGACTTGATGACCAGTTAGTCTCAAGCTACTTCTATGTAACAGCTTTGCATTGAAATAATATAATAGCTAGCTATTTCAGTAGCTAATGATGATGCAGTTTATTCGGGCAAAAGTATTTGAATACTAAGATGTCCCTCTCTTCAAGAGCTAGGTCTGAAGGAAATACCAGTTAGTGGCTAAAGCTGACAGTCTTGAGAGAAACATAATAATATGGACTACCTTACGGGTAAGCAAGCACCTTTTTTACTTCCATTCCTAGTGGTCACAGTCCTGTAGATGTCTGCTTTTTTCAAATGAATTAGCTTTACTTAACCCAGAACGGTTAATGACTAACTCACTACACACTATTGCTACAAAAGTTCACACTCTCCTCCCCACCACTACCCACCAATAGTCCAAAGTCTTTTAGTTCAGTTTACCCATAGAAATGGAGTTTAAATAACAATAGAAAGATAGAAAGAATATTGCAAAAATAGAAGTGAATATGTAGATAATATTATAGAAATGACAGACTTTATTTATACATGCGAACTATTACACTCCATTAGCTGCTCCCAGTTTTCTTTACAGATAATAATATTACTGTGTGAGTATTGACAGACTTGATAGCTACTTATCAAGTAATGATATTTTAGGACTCCTGCATCCATATGGATCCATGTGGCATTATAACCATACAGTCAGCTACTCATGCATTCAGAAAATAATTATAAGAATAACAATCCACCAAGACCAAAAATGATATATATAAAAACAACTAAGGAACATGTAATTTGTTTACACTAAAGAGACAATGTTGGCATACAATAATATTACATGGTCCCAATTGAAACTACTAACCTGAATGGCTGAAAATTTACCTCAATAATTGAATCTCGATATCCTTGACCTCACTGATGTTTTGTGCTAGAACAGAACTCAGCTAATAATTAGTGATGAGACCCTTGTAAGTACATATACTGGTTCATCAGCAAGTATTCAGAACTGGTACAGGTTGGGTTTTGAGAAGATAATGATAAAGTGCTAACCTCTCTTCTTCCCTCAAGCAGTACATCCATCTCTCCTCCTGATATTGGCATAATTAAGTACAAACAAAATATTACATAGAAAGGATTAGGTGAAATAATACATAACTGTTATTCCTACTAAACTGATGCTTCCTTCCTGACAGCCAAGTAGCTACCACATTGAGCTGTCTCAGTTACAGATAGAATCTTCTTTTCCCTACTACAGCTAGTCTTCCATTTTTCCATTAATATAAAAATTAGCTTATTCAACCCCCAAAATAAACATAGCTCTCTATGAGGGAGAAACAACTTACTATTATTCTATAGAGTTGACTTACATAACTAGTTGGTTTTCCCATGAGGAAATTACTCAAGGACTAGCTAACTATGTATCTAATTATTCTTCTATAAACACTGGGAATAAATATTAACAACACTGCAACAACTCTGGAGTAAGAATTGCAATACTTGACGTATGTAATATTGAAAAAGAATAAAAAGGGTATTTTTATTTGCTAGATCTCAAGTAACTTGTAAGTGTACATTATCTGTGGAAAGATATCTAACCAAGTACACAAATAAACAGCTTGAGCTATTAACAAAATGCTGTATAAGGAATTCATGGTTACAAACTATAAGTCCATTCTCTTTCAAAACACATTCCACACATGAGCATACTACTAACTTACACCCTAAAAGATTCTTGCTTACAAACTTCAACTTGCCCTTGCATGATTCACACTCACCACTGTAATAGAGGAAGCAGAGGATGAAAATTAATTTTAAGTCTATTGAATCATGCTGAAAATATTATATATTGGCTAGTTATTTATGAATACTATAAAACCTAAACTCAAGTTGCAAATTAAGATTAAAATTTACCCCACCCCCCCCCCCCCCCAAAAAAAAATACAAAAAAAAAACAACAACTAAGAAACAAGCATGTTTACACTAAGGAGAAAATACAATAATATTATACAACCTCAACTAAAACTATATATACAACCTGAATGCAAAAAATATTTCAATATCAGTAACTTGTTTTGAAACAGAACTCAGCTAATAATTATAGTGATGAGATCCTTACAAGTATATACTGATTCCTCAGCAAGTGTTCAACAAGTATAACATGCTATAACAGGTAGGGGGTGAACTGTTTTAAGATGAAGTACTTATCCCTTTCCTTCCCTCAAACAAGCACACCCATCTCTCCTCCTAACATTGGCACAAGCACAAAAAAGTGTGAGGTAAAACAAACGAACTACTAAATTTTTGCTTCTTTTGAACCTTCTTTTCCCTACTATAGTCTTCCATTAGATTATTCAACCCCAAAAATTAACACATTTTTGTATTCTCTATGAAGGAGAAACTATGTATTTACAATATTAATAATTAGCTAAAGTTATCTATACACTGGACTTACATAACTATAAATTTTGGGAGGGCTGATTTCCCCATGAAGTAATTGTCTGAGGACTAGAAAGCTATAAATAAGCAGTCAGTTTCATTCAAGAGTCAGGTCTGGAAGTGTATAGCTACAATGGGAAAACTTGTCTTCGCAGTGCTTTTCTTCTTCAGCTATATAGAATTAATATTCATGGTTGACAAGATAGTTTATATTACTCCAGAAGATGAAGGAGGAGTGTGTAATGTGGATGGTAACATTTTAGAACCTTGTCTCCCATTAACTAATCAAGTCCAAGACATACTAGCATCAGATGAAAATCTTGACGTCAAATTGCTGTTTCTTCCTGATGAATACTACATAACATACCCATTTACCTTATCGGCTAGTAATATCCATGCTCTCAGATTACTACCCTACAATGGAAGAAATGTAACAATTGAATCTACTACCATCATAAACATTACATGTGTTGAAGAGGGAAGCATTAGTATGGATTTCTATGATATATATATATTGGAAGTGCACTCCTTAAACATCACTTCTTGTACATCAGACACAGCACTAATGAATATAACTGGAAGAACAAGTTATGTTAATTTAACAGACTGCTCTTTTCAAAGTAACAGATATTTAGAACATGGAATAGTTGTCTCTTACCAAAAACAACTGTTTATAAATATCAGTGGATGTACATTCAAGAATAACCATCTCAATAGAAGTGGTCCAGGAAAAGCTATATTGGAAATTTCCCAATCCAGCACTATTGATACTGCTAGAATTGAACTAACAGTCACTCACTGCAGTTTTATCAGTAATGATGGTGGAGGCATATCTTTGAAGAATACATACCTCGATACTTTAGACATATCTATACACAGTTCAAATTTCATTGACAATAGAAGAATTGGAGATGGAGGAGCAATCAGTATTACTCTGAATATAGCACCACAAGTAAGTTTTAACTTATCCAACAACAATTTTGTTGGCAACAAGGCTTCTAGTTATGGTGGATCACTATATATGGAACTAAAATTTACTCGCTCTTCAACTATTGAACTATCTGACACAGTGTTTGAAAGTAACAGTGCATCAAAAGGTGGAGCACTGTATGTATCAACTTCTCGTTATAAAATTGACACTAATAATATCACATTAATAAACAATAGAGCTACAGATAGTGGAGGAGCTATGTATCTCAGTTCTTCCTATATAAAAACTGGGAATATATTTCAAGTGATCAACAACACTGCAAAAAAATCTGGAGGAGGAATTGTACTACATGAATCAACACTTGAAATATGTGATATTGAAAAAGAACAAGAAGAAGCATCACTCTCTGTGTTCTTAAATAACAAAGTTACATCAAGTAATGGAAAAGGAGGTGCAATTTTCATTCCTGAAATTGATTGTTATTCAACAATAAATTGGTGCCCTATTAGAGCAGTAGGTTGTAATACAACAAGAAAGTACCTACAATTTGGAAACAATCATGCAAACAATGGGTCAATTCTTTATGGTGGTCATCTAGATAAATGTGTGATAGGACAGAGAAATAATGGAACATCATATTTTGGTTATGAAGAGATTCCTAAACTGATAACAACTGGAAATGGTTCTAGTTATGATAATCAATCTTATGATATTACTTCAGAAGCATACAGATTATGTTTCTGTGATAATTTCCTACCTGAATGTACACAAAGAGAAATGAATGTTACAAGATATAGTGGTCAAACAATCCAGGTGTTTGTGACAGGTTTAGACCAAATGTTTATGCCTGTACCTACAGTAATCAACAACAAGTACACAGATAAACTGGCTTATTTAGACAAAGGTGAAAACAAATATTATCCGGAAGGCTGTGAAAAGATGACTTTACATGTATATACCTCATCTGAATTGAATTTCACTACATTAACAATACAGAATACTGGTATGTGCACAGACTCTAATGAGTCCCTCCTTCGGATTAATACTCATATCAAACTTTGTCCATTGGGATTTCAACACAAAGAAGACAGATGTGATTGTGACAACAGATTAAAAAAGTACTCATTTATAACAAGTTGTGACATAGATCAGCAGTTGATAATAACTAAGGGAATGGGATGGTTCAGTTATGATCAAACGTACCTCAGGATTCACGATTACTGTCCTCTGAATTTCTGTATACAGAACAATAGCATATCAATAGATCAGCCTGATAACCAGTGTGCTGACTTCCACAGTGGAGTTCTGTGTGGATCGTGTGCAGAGAATTTCAGCATTGCATTGGGTAGTTGGAGATGTATTAGGTGTAGTCACACAGAAAGATACAACTTCATATGGCTACTTGTGTTGATGGCTATAGCAGGCATCGTGTTATTCTTCTTTATATCCCTATTCAAGTTGACAGTTTCAAGGGGAACATTAAATGGATTGATATTATATGCAAATGTAATCTCTGTCAGTGGTTTACTGAACCTACCAGGTTGCTCCATTCACCCAATACTCTCAGTTTTTATATCATGGCTAAACCTCGACCTTGGAATCGAGACTTGCTTCTTTTCAGGCATGGACGCTTATCTGAAGACATGGCTTCAGTTTGTCTTTCCCTTGTACATCTGGGTCCTTGTTGGAGTCATCATTATCTTATGCCATTACTCAAAAACTGCAATGAAATGGATGGGGAGAGGAAACATAGATGTGCTGGCTACTTTCTTTCTTCTCTCTTACACCAAGATTTCAAAGACAATAATAACTGGACTGAGTGTCACTGAGATCAAGATAGCAAGAGCAGATAATGTGTCCGACAAACTGGTTCCCCACAAAGTTTGGACTTATGATGGTAACGTGGACTACCTGACAGGTAAGCACCTCTTTCTCTTCTTGGTGTCCTTGTTCTTCCTAGTGGTTGTGTTCCTCCCATACACACTGCTACTCACCTTCGGACAGTACCTCCATTCTATGAAAGCAATGAAAGGACTGAAGTGGATCATCAAAAGTGGAGTCTTTATCTCCATAATGGATGCCTATCATGCTCCTTACAAAAAGAGGTATCGTTTTTGGACTGGACTCACGCTTCTGATACGCTTTGCACTTTTTACACTGCTTGCCACAAACACTTCTAATATACTAGTTACAAATATGTTTGTAGTTGTTCTCATCACATCAATTTTACTGGTTACAAGACTACTCTTCAGCATCTACCACAACCGTGGCATTGATAAGCTCGAACTGTTCTTTCTCTTTAACTTGGCGTTTTTATCTTTGATAATTCTGTACCTACATGGAGTAGGTGCAAACATAACTATTACCTGTAAATTCACAACAGTTTCGATAGCCATTGCATTTGTTACATTTTTTGGAATTTTAGTCTACCACACATTTCTTAGATTGAAAGATACAAAAGCTTATAAAAATATTCTCATCAAATTACAAAATTTAAATCATGTTCAAAGACCATCTTCAGTAAATATTGAACTCTCCATGGAGCAGTACTCAACTTCAGTTATTGAGTTACGTGAAAGTCTCCTGGACAGTGTGAAACAATAAGATATTTCTATACTAGAAACAAGACGAACACATCATGTATTATTTTGTTCATTATGAATTAGCTGTTAGTATTACTATTTGTATACATTAGGCATAAGTTCTAGGTACACATTAGAGATTAGAAGAGTGGTGCAGTTATGAGAAATTGATTCTAGAGCAAGAAAATTATATGCAACCATACCCACTTTTGTCAGATCACACCCACTTAGGAACAAATGATGTACTTTTCTACATCTGTGGTGTAAATATAACAAGTACTGTGAGCTTTCTATTGTTAGGATTTCAACAACATTCTCTCATTTTCAACAGAACTAAAAGCTAGCATGATTATGGCTTTATCAATTAACAAGTCAGTGCATGTTTGTGAAGTTTTATGAATACATATATTGTTCTTGCATCTAAAGTTAGGGTTGGGAGCTGCCTTCACCACATGAAATTACAGACACCTCTAGAAGGTAATACTAACAGTGATAATTTCATTCTAGGAAACAGTTCATTTGTACGTAAGTCTATTACCCAAAAAACTAAAAATATTGATTTACATATAGACAATGTTGGTGTACAATAACAGTCCTAACTGAAGCTATTAACCTGAATAGACAGTTATGGTAAAGACAATTCATACTTCTATCCAAAAATAGGATAAAATCATACCCATCTCTCATGTTTGTGTTGAAGTAGAACTCACCCAAGAATACAGTTGGTATTCAAGAATATAGACTGATCGAAAATTTTGTGCTCTGCACAACTATAAATGAGCAGTCTCTATATTTTGGAGTTAGGTGTGGAGGAAGGAGTGGGTGAATACATGATGGGAAAACATGCATTTGCATTGCTACTCTGCTATAGTTGTGTTAGTGTATGTGATATTGAATACTTTTCTGATATCTCTTACTACAGTCTCCGTTGGTTGGGGGCTGACTAAGAAACAGTCAAATTGTTTTGGCTATTGTATGACCCAAAAATAGACACATTATGGAGACAATACAATAATAGGGGTGGATGGGGAGTGGGGGAAGGAGGGGAGAAGGGGGGAAGGAGGGGGGAAGGAGGCATTAGGAGTAATTGCCCCCCTAACCTAGGTAGGCTATGTCTTACTTTTTTCGACTTGTTTTAATGTTAGTAGCTATTAATGGGGTGGGGTCTAGCCAGCAAAATTACTTACCTTGCTACCCAACAGAATATAATGAAATAGACAGAAATACAACTATGTTGAATTGACAATGCACTCTCCTATCCCAAAAAGAGTTTCCTTTCTTCATAAGATTTGCTACCTTACCACCAGTTTCTTATCTTTGTGTTGTAACAGAACTTTTCTCATGAGGAAAGTTTGTGCATGCAACCATTAATGAACAACCACTTCATTCTGGAGTGAGATTATTTAAGGTCAGGAGGAAGCAGTTGGTGAGTACATGATGAAAAAACAGGTTTTTGCATTGCTTTTCTTCAATTTTTTAACAATATTCATGGTTCATGAGATAGTCTACAACACTCCAGAAGATGGAAGAGGAGCATGTAATGTGGATGGTGACATTATATCTTTACTTGAGAGAGAAAAAGAGTTAAACACCTGTTATATAGGCTATACCTTCACTTACCACATAAGTAGTAATAGCTTAAAGGAAAACATGCATACAAATACAGTTTGTTACAAAGAATCATGAATTCCCATACTATTCACACAAGTGAGTTTAGACTACATGTCCCTTGCTTGTTCTTTGAGGTCATACATCCTAATAACTATATTATTCTTTGACTTAATGACCAGTTAGTCTATAGTTACTTCTATCTAACAACTTTGCATTAAAATGTAATAGCTAGTAGCTTATGATGCAGTTAAGTTTGGGAAGGCTATGGCAAAAGTATTTGAGTACTAGGCAGTTTCTCTGTTCAAGAGTTAGATCTGGAAGAAATACTAGTTTATAACAGTGTTTTTCATATAAAATAACCTTCATACTTTGATTGAAAATGACTGTTTTGCCACTTTGTATTAATAATAATATCATTACGTGACGCATGATCAAAAATTGTCATGCCAGCATGCCAGTAATTCTAATTGCAGGTTGAAGAACAATATACAGTCCTTTAGTTCAGTTTACCCATAGACAATAGAAAACAGATCACAAAAAAGAAGTGAATGTATAGATAAATGACAAACGTTACTTATTCATGTGAACTACTACACTCCATGGGCTACTCTCAGTTTTTATTATAGATAATAACATTACTATGAGTAGACTCGATAGCTACGTACTTATCAAGTAATGTTTTAAAACAATTCCCCTCCTGCATCTTTGTGCCATTATAGTCATACAGCCAGCTACTCCAGCATTCAGAAAATAAGAATAACAAACCAGATTTATCAAAAGAAAAATAATAATAACAACTAAGGAACATGAAATATGTTTACACTAAAGGGTAACATTATATGGTCCCAACTGAAACTACTAACATGAATGCCTGAATCTTAAATTGAAAATACATTCTATTGACTTCAATAATTGTTTCTTTGAATCTCAAAATCTGTGACCTCACTGATGTTTTGCGTTGAAACAGAACTCAGCTAATAATAATAATGATGACATTCTTATAAGTATATACTGATTCTTCTCAGCAGGATTGGTACATGGGTATAAAAGACACTAGCTATAACTATTGGTTTAGAGAAGAGTGAACTATTTTGATGATAAAGTGCTTACCTATTTTCTTCCCTCAAGCAGGTACATCCATCTCTCCTCCTGATATGGGCATATATAAAGGATGAGGTGAAGCATACATAACTAGTTATTTCTACTAAACTGATGCTTTCTTACTGACAGCCAAGTAGCTATTACATTGGGCTGGCTCCAGAATCTTCTTTTCTCCTATTAATACAATATAGAGGTTAGCTTGTTCAACCCCAAAAACAAAATTCTCTATGAGGGAGAAATAACTTATAATTAGTGATTTTCTTATATAATTGTCTTGCATAACTATAAATTTTGGGAAGGCTGGTTTTTCCATGAGGAAATTAGCTAGCTATTATCTAATTATTGCTCTATAAACACTGGGAATATATATTTCAAGTTATCAACAACACTGCAACAAACTCTGCAACAAACACTGCTTGGAGTAGAAATTGTGTCGTTAGCTATACATATCAATACTTCATGATGTATGTGATATTAAAAAAAGGGATATATTTGCTTGCTAGATCTCAAGTAACCTATTAGTGTACATTATCTGTGGAAAGATATTTAACCAACTTGGGTTATTAGCAAAAAGCTGTATAAAAATCATTCATGTTCACTAACTATAGCTAGGTCCATTTCTACATTCCACATATGAGCATACTACTAACTCACACAAGATTCTGCTTACAAACTTCACCTTACCCTTGCATGATTCACACTCACCACTGTAATAGAGAAAGCAGAGAAAGAAAATTGCTTTTTAAGTCTATTGAATCATGCTGAAACAATGGCTAGCTAGTTACTTATGAATAAACAATACCTATAGCTACACAAGTTCAATTATAAAGTTTACACTAAAGAGGTGTACAATATTATACAGTTCCAACTGAAATTGTATATAACCTGAATGCATAAAATGATTCCTTTGTGACCTCACTATTGCTTTGTGTTGTAACAGAACTCAGCTAATAATAATGTTATAAGTATATACAGGTTCCTTAGCAAGTGTTCAAGATTGGTACAGGTATAAAAGACTGGGTTTAGAAAAGGATGAACTGTTTTGATGATGAAGTGCTTATCCCTTTAAAGCGCGTCCATCTCTCCTCCTGATATTTGCAAAAAAAAAAAGCAATTAATACATACATAGATTTTTGAACCTTCTTTTCCCTGCTATAGACTTCCATTCTTCTATTAAAACAACTAGAGGTTAGCTTGTTCACCCACCAAAAAAATATAGCTCTCTATGAGGGAGAAAACCACTTACAATAGCTATTAATATAGCCATAGTTATCTGTACAGTTGACTAGAACTATAAATTTTGGGAGGGCTGGTTTCCCCCCCCCCCCCCCCCCCATGAAGTAATTGCTTGAGGACTAGAAAGCTATAAAATAAGCAGTCAGTTTCCTTCAAGAGTCAGGTCTGGAAGTGTATAGCTACAATGGAAAAACTGGTCTTTGCAGTGCTTTTCTTCTTCAGCTATATAGAATTGTATTCATGGTTGACAAGATAGTCTACATTACTCCAGAAGATGAAGGAGGAGTGTGTAATGTGGATGGTAACATTTTAGAACCTTGTCTCCCATTAACTAATCAAGTCCAAGACACACTAACATCAGATGAAAATCTTGACATCAAAATGCTGTTTCTTCCTGGTGAATACTACATAACAAACCCGTTTATCTTATCAGCTAGAAATAAACATGCTCTCAGATTACTACCCCATAATAGAAGAAATGTCACGATTAAAAATGCTACCATTTTTAACATCACATGTGCTGAAGAGGAAAGCATTAGTATGGATTTCCATGATATATATATTGGAAGTGCACTCCTTACACATCACTTCTTGTACATCAGACACAGCATTAATGAATATAACTGGAAGAACAAGATATGTTAGTTTAACAGACTGCTCTTTTCAAAGTAATCAATATTTGGTACATGGAATAGCTGTCTCTTACCAGGAACGATTGTTTATAAATATCAGTGGATGTACATTCAAGAATAACCATCTCAATAGAAGTGGTCCATGAAAAGCTATATTGAAAATTTCCTCATATCAAACTAATAGCATTGAACTAACAGTCACTCACTGCAGTTTTACCAGTAATGATGGTGTAGGCATATCTGTGAATAATGGATACCTCAATACCGTAGACATATCCATACACAGTTTTGATAATAGAAGAATTGGAAATGGAGGAGCAATAAGCATTACTCATAGTAGAGCTACACAGCCAAGTTATTTTAACATATCCAACAACATTTTTATTGGCAACAAGGCCTCAATTGGATATGGAGGTGCCGTGTATATATCAGTTGAACACTATAGTATGATTTTTCTCTCTAACACAGTGTTTGAAAGTAACAGTGCCTCAAATGGTGGAGCACTGTTTATACATTATTATGGTACAATTGACACTAATAATATCACTTTGATAAACAATAGAGCTACAGATAGTGGAGGAGCAATGAATTTAAGTTACTCTTTTATAAATACTGGGAATATATTTCAAGTGATCAACAACACTACAACAAACTATGGAGGAGGAATTGTACTACATAAATCAGCACTTGAAGTATGTGACATTTATAAAGAACAAGAAGCATCACTCACCGTGTTCCTAAATAACAGAGTTACATCAAGTAATGGAAAAGGAGGTGCAATTTTCCTTCTTCCAGAAAGTGACTGTGTTCCAAAACTTCTAATGTGCTCAATTAGAGTGATAGATTGTAATATAAGCAGAAAGTACCTACAATTTGGAAACAATCATGGAAGCAATGGGTCAATTCTTTATGATGGTCATCTAGACAAATGTGTGATGGGATATAGATATGATGGACTACCATATTATGGTTATGAAGTGATTCCTAACATGCTCAAATTTCAAAATGGTTCTAATTATGATAATCAATCTTAAGCAATTAATTCAGAAGCATACAGATTATGTTTCTGTGATAATTTCCTACCTGAATGTACACAAAGAGAAATGAATGTTACAAGATATAGTGGTCAAACAATCCAGGTGTTTGTGACAGGTTTAGACCAAATGTTTATGCTTGTACCTACAGTAATCAACAACAAGTATACAGATAAACTGGCTTATTTAGACAAAGGTGAAAGCAAATATTATCCGGAAGGCTGTGAAAAGATGACTTTACATGTATATACCTCAGGAAGTATACAGGAAGTTGCTTGATTCAGAAGAAATTATGGCCCAAGTGAAAGCAGATGCTCTGATGTTTTTCCATGTCTATGCAGACCTGGTGATGTTAGCCAAATCCAACAAACTTCAAAAGTCTGCTCTCAATATGAATCGCCACTACCTGGAACTTCAAATGTTCCTCCAGGAGTTAGAACAACACCCTGAGGTCATCATGGAGAGAAACTATCATGTGTTCAGGTCTGAAGATAAGTTGTATGGTGATGACAAGGAAGTCAATCATCGCATCCATTGCAAGTCAATATCTGTATATGATCATCTGTTCACTCCAGACAAGAGTAATGAGATAAATCTCTATTCCTTAGTATCTGCTGGAGCTGCTTCAATGAAGAAAAAACTGTGTGTTTATGCTCAGAATCAGCTACCTGGTGGAATCTATTGGGATCCTGAACCAAATGTTGAAGCCATTCTCAAAGAGTTGAAACCAAGTAATGACCTCTGTGAATCCATACTTGGTCTAAATGATTATGCTATTCCTAATTTGCATCAGATGGCAAGATCTAACTTGATTGAAATTAAGAAAAATAAATCCATGAAGTGGTTGCAGCAGTTACCATCAGAACAGAAGGACAAAGTATTGGATTTAGCCATTAAGAGGAGAAGGGAAGTATTAAGAGAACGGAAGGAGGAAGATCAGAAAAGAGCTGAACAAAGGAGAGATAAGCTTATTCAAGTGCATACACAAAGACAGGCACTTCTTCGAAGAGCACAGGTAGAAAAAGATAAGCTCTTAGAGGAGCATCTGATTACATCAGAAGAAGAACTACATCAATCTATTTCAGACATTGATAAGGAGCAGATCAGTATCTCCAAGAAGAAGAAGAAAAAAATTACTTTGTTGAAAACCCAAGTGAATATAAGAAAGAAGTTACTTAAAGAAAAAATTCTAATTACTTTTAGTCAGTCCCGAAAACAACGTCCAATCAATGACCTTGTTAAGGAATTGGCTGAACATATAGCTGCAAACAGCTTGCCTCCAGAATACTCAGCTTTGATCAGTAACCCTTTTTTATTAGTTGGCAAATCCATTAGTCACAAGTTCAAACTAGAAGAGACATATGAAGAGAAATGGTACAGAGGAGTTATACTAGGATATGATTTAGTGACTAAACTATATGAAATAGCATATGACGAAGAAGATGAGTCATGTCACTTTGATTTGACACAGGACTTGATAATGGGCAACTTACAAATCATGTAATTATTAATTTTTTTTTGTATACATAATATAACTTTGCTAACTTCTCAGCTACCATTATATAATGGTTCTGGCCTGATCTATAACTGATGCTTCCTCTCATAAGAAGCACGTCACATTAGGATAGACATTATGCCCTGGAACTTTGCTTCACTGTGATGTGCAATGACTGTGCATTATCTAACCACAGTACTACAAATTGTATCTTCTAGTTTATTTCATGTGAGCATGCATAGAAACTAACTACAGGGTTGTGCAGAATATCCTTGCAACAATAAGTACAAAGCAGGAGTATGGCAACAAGTGGTTAGTAACAATGCAATAGGTAGAAGTTAGGCAATAACTTCCATGAATGATTCGAAACATGAAAGCAACCCTGTCCTCCCTTCACACAATGGAATGTACTGGGTGGAGGTGTAACTACTATGAAAATTAGAACTGTTCCATACCTAAAGGTAAGGTACTAACCAACAAATATTCTTATTACTTGCTTAGCAAGTCAAAAATCAATAGCAACAACCAAGTAATAATGAACTACTGACAGCTATAGATCATCCATTATCATATATATACTCTTCATGATGCTTTCTAAAGTTTGATGTGCATGGTCTAATTCTCTTTTCATCAAATTGAAATTTATGGTCAACTTCTGCACACACTACATTGCTTGACTTCCTTTTGCAAGGCTTTTACTTCAGTATCTTCCAAGCCGTACTTCATTGTTGCAGAGGGAGGTTGTTTTGACCCAACAGTTCGCTCAATAAATCGGTAAGCATTGTCCGGCCGATAACCTTTATCCTGCAAATTCTTATCGATGGCGATGTAAAACTTTCCAATTGCCGTCTTTGTTGAAGAGGAACTTAGAGGCCATTTCTTCATGTAGCGATGCAACTGCTGATAAAACAACATGCTGGGAACTCCTCGTACACTCCAAGGAAGAGAACTCTTCTTTTGAGCTTGCACATAATGGAAAACTTTGGCCAGTAACTTCTCATTCAGACCGTAATAATAAAGTTCATCAGGGAATGGAACTCTGTCAGGTGGACCTGTAGGATAAGGGGGGAAGGGTCTATCATCCAGGTTAGGGAGGGAGGGAACCCCCTGAAATAGTGTTGCCTCCTGGAATAGACAACAGTGTGAACTAGATTCAAGTTCAACAACCTGCCCCTATTCCCCCCCCCCCCCCCTCCAAATTCATTTTCTAAAAAAATCCCGTTAATAACTGCTGAGAATTGCTTACCCGGGTTTCGGATACGAGGAATCCACTTCTTTTTTCGATAGCGTGTGAGTGGTAAACCACAGAGCTTACTGGGACCCCTTAATGATGACCTCGTTGGAGCAGCAATGCGCATCACAGTTGCATGAAATCGTTTGCAACGTCCAATGCTTATTCCAGGATAGGTATCTTTGAATTTGGAGTAAAGGATGTCCGACACATTATCACTCAATGAGCAATTCTTTTCAGAATCGTCAAGAAGGTCAATCAATTCACCGTATGTAGCCCTAGCCCTAGCCCTAGCCCTAGGTGTTCTATCACCTACATCATGCAAAAGGTATTGATGAGTTAGATTTTAATGGTTAGGACGCTTCTTTACCTGATCTTGTTCTAGTGGCCATGAGACAGTAATTTCCTGCCTAAACTCCCAACCTATATTTCCAAGTAGACATAAGTTTACAGCATGTTCCATCTATTAGCCATCAGGATACAGTTCTAGCAACTCTAGAATCCATCAAAGATTACCTCAGCGTGCCTTACACTAGAATTACTGCTTTGCACTTGCATCTCTGATGGCAAAAAACAATAGACCCGGCTCTAACTATGTTCACGCACAAGCAAGGCCTCCCCCTAACTATAAATGATGCGAGGGAAAAACTACCTTGCTCTACAGAAAAATTGGGCCCATACAAACCACAGAAATTGCCCGCTTTTGGATGACTGACCAAAGTACAAGGGATTTAGCTTTACTTAGCACGCCAAAGCATCACTATTTAACACTTACACACACAGCCAGTGGACAGGAGAAGCACTGGGCATCATTTAGACCAAGATAAGATTTTTTATATTTTGGAGGGTGGACCTCAATCTAATTACGCGAAAAGCTGGAACTAATTTTTTAGCCTGCGGAGCTGAAGAAGACTGCAGGGTACAAATTTGTGTTGGATTTGACATTCACCTAATGAGTTCATATTGTTGGAACTGTGGAGAATTGGATTCTTGAATCTTCATTTTTTGTGTTGCAGACCCTAACTTATAGAAGACCTTGAATCAAGAAGTTTTGTGTGCGTCTATGTCACTCTGCCAATATATGCACTAAACACACCCTAGGCACTCTAATCCTTCTTCAACTACCTAATATAGCCGTCACTAATCTCCTGAACTCTCTAGATATAGGGTGCATTGATTTGATGCTCTTCTTTTCCACTTAAAACTGCATGCTAAAATTGAATATTTCCTAGACATGTGACCCAACCAATTGTATCTCTTAGTCATATGCACTAACTATAGGTCCATTTCACTTTCAAAACACATTCCACATATGAACATACTGCTAACTCATGTACTGAAAAATTCTGCTTACAAACTTGCATGATTCACACTCACTACTGTAATAGAGAATGCAAAAAAAAAAAAAAGAAAATTGATTTTAAGTTTGTTGAATCATGCTGAAGTAATAATACATCAGCTAGCTAGTTACTTATGAACAAACAATACCTATTATACACATATTTGTAAGAATAACAAATCAAGATCCAGATTTACTGAAAAAATCCTTAAGAAACAAAACATGTTTACACAAAAGAGAAAAATTAATATTGGTGTATATTATACAGCCCAAACTGAAACTATACTCTATAATAACCTGAGGCATAATGGTTTCCTTAAATTGTGACCTCACTGATGTTTTGTGCTGAAACAGAACTCAAGTGTTATCATTAGATGGCTTAGTGACTGATTAGCTAATACAATATAGTGATATAAGTATATACTGGTTGAAAAATGTTCTTGATTGTATTTTAGACTGTCTTCATTATTGAATTAATGAAGAATTCTACCAAATCACAGCAAATGTTCTATATACATATACAACTTGCACGCCACAACAGGTAGATCAGCTAACCAAGACAATAATGAACTACCCACAGTAGAGTAATAGTGATGTATATCAAGCTTCCATTCATTCATTGCAGGGACAAATGAGGTACATGAGATAGTGTATGAAGGATCAAGTGAAACTGTGTGTGTTCCTATAGCTACAAGATAACTAACTACACAGATGGTGAAATTGCTACTCTAATCCTTGTCTGGCCTGCTAATGCTGGACTTCCTGGAGACTGCTACTGTCCACCATTATGAGAATGTGGAACTGACTAGATTTTCTAACTGTGTAGTCACATGCAACACAACTTACTACATTGAGGCAGGTATACTTTGTCACTCTGACAGACAAATTCAATTATCAAGACTGCTTCAACTACTGGTGTGTCAACACTACCTTTATAACAGGAAATAGTAAGAGAACCGATGTATACATACTTACAACATGATAATAATTACACTTCCTCCATTGCATGTGTAATGTCACCTTCTCTTCCTCTCCTGGTCATTGGTTTATTGAGAGTATTGATTATTACTACGTGTTCTACACAAGTATAGTTGAGCAGAAGGCAGAGGATTACACACAGAATCCTGTTGAAAGGACAGTACTTGATCAACAGAGTACTTAAACTGAAGGAGATTACAGCACCATACAAGCGCAAAACATATGTATTATCTATGACTATGACTTTGATGGAGATGACATTGAAACGAGAAATCATATCCCTAGATCTGCTTATGCAAGCACTTCTAATATACCATTGGAGGTCCTCTATACAAGTATGCTTGAATGATCTCAAACACTTGATGTGCCACGACTCAAGACTGCCTCAGAGGAACCTCTAAACTTAAATCTACCTGGTTGGGAAAAGAGTGAGAATGTCATCACTTATCAAAATGTAACAGTAATAATAGAAGACATGAATGCTTCACAAACCTTGCCCAACTGGTTTGAAGACATACACAACATAATGGTCTCCTGGCAAGATGAAGATCTGGTGGAGGAGTTGAGGTCAGACATGTTGTGACCTCTGTCCAGGATGTTGATAGCAACATGAAAGTGTATACAGATAATGTCATCCATGGGAAATGGAAAACATGTAGATAACTCACTTTTTGTTATTGGTAATGGCTGAGTTTTGCTTTAGAATTTTATTATCTTGTTTCACATTAACTACAGTTGTTATAAACTTCAGGCCACATGACATGAATGGTCAGGTATGTCTATTAGTATTATAATATTATATGTTCATCAATTCCTACCAGATTAGTTAGCTGAAAGGAGTAAACACATGTTTACAGCATTCTTCTGCTGCAAAGCTGTTAATGGTTGACTATATCTTGCATTGATCATGGCTCCACCTACTTCATGTGCTAGTTTAATTTAATTTTTTGATAGAGTACATTTCTGCTGCTAATCTGAAAGAGTGGAATTAATGCTTCACCTGCTAGTCTTGCCTATGTGAAATTATATCTCTCTATTTCAATAAAGCACATCAGAGTTAAGTAGTGATGGTAAGGGGTCTCTATAATAATTTATAGCTATAAATCCATTTCATTTCAATGCCTACCTCTTGGTATAGTAACACAAAAAGTTAAACAACCAATTGAATAACTTGCTGTGTCCTCATTGATCACATCTTTGCAGTTTGAATGAGCTTATACATTATTATAACTACATGTACATAAATACCTTTCAATAAGAATTTAGGACTAGCTATTGGATAGATTGCTGGTGCATTTTACTGGGTGTCTTTATTCAGTGGACTGGAAGGGAATGAAGTTTTGCCTATATTATAACAAGAGAGAGAGTACATGCTTATGTATAAACTTGTATACATAAGTGTCATGGGAATACGATTTGACTGAAGCTCCCATGGATGCTTATGATATCATAGAAGTATGGATCCGGTTAATGGTTTATCAATATTCAGCTAGCCACCCTTCTTTGCAAGAGAGACAGGTTTTTCCCATCAGGAAATTACTTGAAGAATGTATCTAACTAACAATACTGCAACAAACTCTGGAGTAAGAATTGTTTTACACCAATGATGTATGTGATATTGAAAAAGGACAAAAAGAATATTCTTGCTTGCTAGATCTCAAGTAACTTGTAAGTATGTATATCTGTACTGTGGAAAGGTGATGATATCTAACCAGAATACCAATAGCTTGGGCTATTAACAAAAAGCTGTATAAAAAAAATTCATGTGCACTAACTACATATAGATGTATTTCTCTTTCAAAACACATTCCACACATGAGCATACAAACTCATACACTAAAAGATTCTGTTTAAATACTTCAACTTACCCTTTCATGATTCACACTCACTACTGTAATAGAGAAAGCAGAGAAAGAAAATTGATATTGAATACATGGGCTAGCTAGTTACTTATGAATAAACAATACTCATTGTTTGTGCTTATGCCAATATCAGGAGAGGTGGGTGTGCTTGCTTGAGGGAGTTCATCCTCTGCTAAACCCACTAGTTATAGGGTATTTTATACCTGTACCAATCCTGAACACTTGCTGATGAACCAGTATAAACTCATAAGTATCTCATTGTTATATTATTAGCTGAGTTTTGTTTCAACACAAAACATCAGTGAGGTCACAGATATTGCAATTTAAGGAAGGTTAGTAGTTTCAGTTTAATACAAACATGTTTGTTTCTTAGTTATTTTAAATCTGAATCTTGGTTTGTTATTCTTGCAACTTGAATTGAACTTTGTATAATCATAGGTTATATAGAAGTGTGAGGTTCTACTAAATTTTTGCTCCCTTTGAATCTCCCTTTCCCTACTATAGTCTTCCATTCTTCCCATTAGAGGTTAGCTTATTCAACCCCAAATATAAGCAAATTTCTATAGTTCTCTATGAGGGAGAAATCACTTACAATTATTAATAATATAGCTATAGTTATCTCTAGTTATCTTTACATAACTATAAATTTTGGGAAGGCTGGTTTTCCCATTAATTATTGCTTGAGGACTATAAATAAGCAGTCAGTTTCATTCAAGAGTCAGGTCTGGAAGTGTATAGCTACAATGGAAAAACTGGTCTTTGCAGTGCTTTTCTTCTTCAGCTATATAGAATTAGTATTCATGGTTGACAAGATAGTCTACATTACTCCAGAAGATGAAGGAGGAGTGTGTAATGTGGATGGTAACATTTTAGAACCTTGTCTCCCATTAACTAATCAAGTCCAAGATATACTAGCATTAGATGAAAATCTTGACATCGAATTGTTGTTTCTTCCTGGTGAATACTGCATAACAAACCCATTTACCTTATCGGCTAGTAATATCCATGCTCTCAGATTACTACCCTATAATGAAAGAAATGTCACGATTAAATCTACTACCATCATTAACATTACATGTGCTGAAGAGAGAAGCATTAGTATGGATTTCTATGATATATATAGATTGGAAGTGCACTCCTTACACATCACTTCTTGTACATCAGACACAGCACTAATGAATATAACTGGAAGTACAAGATATGTTAGTTTAACAAACTGCTCTTTTCAAAGTAACAGATATTTAGAACATGGAATAGTTGTCTCTTACCAGGAACAACTGTTTATAAATATCAGTGGATGTACATTCAAGAATAACCATCTCAATAGAAGTGATCCAGGAAAAGCTATATTGGAAATTTCCCCATCCAGCACTATTGATACTGCTAGAATTGAACTAACAGTCACTCACTGCAGTTTTATCAGTAATGATGGTGGAGGCATATATGTGAAGAATAGATACCGCACTACTGCAATTGTGTCCATATCTATACACAGTTCAAACTTCATTGATAATAGAAGAATTGGAAATGGAGGAGCAATCAGTATTACTTACCATCAAGTATCTTTTAACTTATCCAGCAACATTTTTATTGGCAACAATGCTAGTGGACATGGAGGTGCCATATATATAAACGTGGTTCACTATAGTAGAATTTTTCTCTCTAACACAGTGTTTGAAAGTAACAGTGCATCAAATGGTGGAGCACTGTATGCATTAACCAGTTATAACTATAAAATTGACACTAATAATATCACATTGATAAACAATAGAGCTACAGATAGTGGAGGAGCTTTGTATCTCAGTTATTCCTTTATAAACACTGGGAATATATTTCAAGTGATCAACAACACTGCAACAAACTATGGAGGGGGAATTGTACTACGTGAATCAGCACTTGAAGTATGTGATATTCATAAAGAACAAGAAGAAGCATCACTCACTGTGTTCCTAAATAACAGAGTTACATCAAGTAATGGGAAAGGAGGTGCAATTTTCCTTCTTCCAGAAATTGATTGTAATCCAATAATAGATTGGTGCCCAATTACATTGGCAGGTTGTAATAAAACCAGAAAGTACCTACAATTTGGAAATAATCATGCAAGCAATGGGTCAATTCTTTATGGTGGTCAGCTAGACAGATGTGTGATAGGACAGGGATATAATGGACCATCATATTATGGTAATGAAGTGATTCCTAACATAATCAAATTTGAAAATGACTCTAATTACAATAATCAATCTTATGCAATTACTTCAGAAGCTTACATATTATGCTTTTGTGAAAAATCCCTTCCAAAATGTGCAGAAAGAAAAATGGACTATATAAAATATAGTGGTCAAACAATCCAGGTGTTTGTAGTAGGTTTGGACCAAATGTTTATGCCTGTACCTACAGTAATCAACAACAAGTACACAAATGAACTAGCTGATTTAGACAAAGGTGAAGACAAATATTATCTAAAAGGCTGTGAAAAAATGACTTTACATGTATATACTTCACCTGAATTGAATTTCACTACATTAAAAATAGAGAAAACAGGTATATGTACAAACTCTTATGAGTCCCTCCTGCATATTAATACTCATATCAAACCTTGTCCATTGGGGTTTCAACAAAAAGAAGACAGATGTGGTTGTGACAATAGATTAAGAAACTACTCATTTATATCAAGTTGTGACATAGATCAGCAGTCGATAATAACTAAGGGAACGGGATGGCTCAGTTACGATAAAACACACCTCAGGATTCACGATTACTGTCCTCTGAATTTCTGTACACAGAACAATAACATATCAATAGATCAGCCTGATAACCAGTGTACTGACTTCCATAGTGGAGTTCTGTGTGGGTCGTGTGTAGAGAATTTCAGCATTGCATTGGGTAGTTGGAGATGCATTAGGTGTAGTCACACAGAAAGATACAACTTCATATGGCTACTTGTGTTGATGGCTATAGCAGGCATCGTGTTATTCTTCTTTATATCTCTATTCAAGTTAACAGTTTCAAGGGGAATGTTAAACGGGTTGCTATTATATGCAAATGTAATCTCTGTCAGTGGTTTACTGAACCTACCAGGTTGCTCTATTCACCCAATACTCTCAGTTTTTATATCATGGCTAAACCTCGACCTTGGAATCGAGACTTGCTTCTTCTCAGGAATGGATGCTTACCTGAAGACATGGCTTCAGTTTGCCTTTCCCTTGTATATCTGGGTCCTTGTTGGAGTCATCATTATCTTATGCCATTACTCACAAACTGCAATGAAATGGCTGGGGAGAGGAAACATAGATGTGCTGGCTACTTTCTTTCTTCTCTCTTACACTAAGATTTTGAAGACAATAATAACTGGACTAAGTGTCACTGAAATCAAGATAGCCAGAGCAGATAATGTGTCCGACAAACTAGTCCCCCACAAGGTTTGGACTTATGATGGTAATGTGGACTACTTAACAGGTAAGCACCTCTTTCTCTTCTTGGCATCCTTGTTCTTCCTAGTGGTTGTGTTTATCCCATACACACTCCTACTCACTTTTGGACAGTATCTTCTTTCCATGAGAGCAAGGAAAGGACTGAGGTGGATCGTCAAAAGTGTAGTCTTCATTTCTATAATGGACACCTATCATGCTCCTTACAAGAAGAGGTATCGTTTCTGGTCTGGACTCACGCTTTTGATACGTTTTGCACTTTTTACACTATTTATCACAAACACTTCTAATATATTAGTTACAAACATGTTTGTAGTCGTTCTCATCACATCACTTTTACTAATTGCAAGACTACTCTTCAGAGTTTCCAGCATCTACCACAACAGTGGCATCGATAAGCTTGAACTATTCTTTCTCTTTAACTTGGAGTTTTTATCTTTGGCCATTCTGTACCTACATGGAGTAGGTGCAAACATAACTATTATCTGTAAATTTACGACAGTTTCGATAACTTTTTCATTTGTTGCATTTATTGGAATTTTGGTCTATCTCACATTTCTTAGATCAACAAACACAAAAGCTTATAAAAGTATCTTCCTTAATTTAAATCTTGTTAAAAGACCAGCTTCAGTAAATATTGAACTTTCCAAGGAGCAGCACTCAACTACAGTCATAGAGTTACGTGAAAGTCTCCTGGACAGTGTGGAACAATAAGACAAGCATCATTATTTGGTTCCTATGATTCTTATAAAATTAGCTGTTTATTCATTATTTTCTTCATGATTCTTATAAAATAAAATATTAGCTTTTTTATTCATTTGTGATTCTTATAGTATAAATAATTTATAAGGAGGAACACATTAGATACTGGAAGGGTGGACAGAAATATGCATTCTAGTGCAAGAAAGTTCTTGGCAGTTACACCCACTATTGTCAGGTCACACCTACATAATGTACTTGGCTTTTTATTATCACTTGCAGGTTTACACCAAATCAGTCCAGTCCAAAGATTTTGATAATGAAGGAATACACCATTTTTAAATACTAACACAATTTATTTAAAAGTGACCACAGAAGTTTAATACCAGTAATAAACGTAAGATACCACATTCCTTCCCCCTTAAGAAGGAAGTTACACAATACAAATACACACAATACAGTATTAGGTTAACACACAGTTTGTTCCAAAGTTATCGAATTTTGTGGAAGTAATTAGGTCTTGCATGATTACGAGTTGGGTAGGAATGTTGGAGGACTTGAGGTTATGTTCGAAGTTGTAGTAATAGTCCTATAGGAGTAACAGATGCAGATTGATAAGGTTCTGGTGGAACGTGTGGAACCAGTGAGGTTGGGTGTGTGGTGTAAGAAGTTTTTCTGGTGGTTGCTCTGGTTCAGGATAAGAAATTTCCAGATCTTCTACTGGTCTTGGCTCAGATGCTTCTGGAACAGAGTTTGATCCACATGACAATGGCACTATCTTTCATCTACTAACTCAATCTGATAGGAAGCTGGTTCAGTGACCTTTGTGACCTTTCCTGGTAGCCACTTTCATCCTGGTCCAAAATTCTTGACAAATACTGTATTGCTTACATCAAAAGTTCAAGCTCTGGTTACTGGTAGTAGTACCATGTCGCATTTTCTGCTGATGCTGCTTCTGTTCAACTCTTTCAGCAGTGTTTGGTCTCACCAGATCTAGCTTGGTCCTCGGCCTCCTTCCTAATAGCAATTCAGAAGGGAAACACCTGTGGTGCTCTGAGGAATCATTTTGGAACTCTGGCTAATCTGATCTGGATGTCACCTGAAGTGTCTTTCTTCAGACCTTGCTTCACTATTTGTACTGCTCTTTCAGCAATACCATTTGATGCAGCGTGATGAGGAGCAGAGGTAGTGTGCTTGATTCAATTCTTGGACAAATACAACTCAAACTCCTCACTGACAAAACATGAGCCATAGTCCATGACAATCATCTCAGGGATGCCAAATGGTTTAAAGCTCATCAATAACAGTTTGTGAGGTTGCATCAGATGTCTGGAATGCTTCAATCCATTTTGAGTGAGCATCAGAAACATTTTGTTCTCAAATGAACCTGTGAAATCTAGGTGTAGACGTGATCATGATCTAGTTGGCCATTTTCATGTGTTCAAGGGTGCAACTGGGGGTGATGATTGAACCTCCTGACAGTCTCCACATAGACGAACTGCCTTAGAGTCAATCCCAGGCCACCAAATGTACATTTGAGCCATTGCCTTCATCTTGAAATTCCAGATATTCACTCCTGTAGCACTGCATCTCTGTGGAATAAACACACACAATACCCCACAGAATACACCCATCAATGCCGACAATTCTGTTCTCTTCAAGAGGAATGGTTCTAAGTCAGAACTGTAGTGGTTTGATCATCCTTGCAGTATGAACTGTAGGACATGTGGGTCTTTCTTGATCCATTTACGTATGTCATCAGCCGTCACTGGAGAATCATCCAGGTGTTCAGCTAGCAAAACTAATTCAGGGGGCCTGTGTCTGTGTTGTTGCAGGTTCTACTAATAAGGGTAATTTGTTCAATGCATCAACATTTGCATGAGCACTTGTTTTTTGTAACACCAAGGTATACACATAAGTTGAGAAATTATTTCTCATCACTATATAGTTTCTAAATCTCCATCTCAAACTTCTATATACTTCATGCTATATGTTTGGCAGTCTCCATATACAATATCATCTTACTATGTGCAGCAGCAGGCTCTTTTTCCATGCTACTTCATTACACCAGAAGAGCTTGTTCTTTCATACAGCAGTCCAACTCATCATAATTATATCATTCATCCACTTAACAGCCAGTGACTCCCAAATCACTCCTCGCTATTTATAACAACTAGCAAACTTCTCCATTTGGAAAGGAGCAAACTTTCACACTATTATTATTACATTAAATATAGATTTATTACTTATTGTAAAAAATTATCACAACTAGCTATTATGCTATGATGATGATGATATTGGAGTACCTATTCAGGTGAATAGAATGCACTCTTCATTATAGTTCACATCAAAGTTATAAATTCATATTCTAATGATGTGATGTATTCACTTTTTCCTCAGCTTGCTTGAAGCACCTTCATCCATAAACCAGTGTAGTTCGCCAGAAGTGGGCTGTGCTCTCCCAGCTGGTAGGCGATCCTGAATATTGGCTGGTTCTAAGCAGCCCTTTACTGCATCTGCCTTGCTCTCTCCAGTTGCAATCACTGCCACACACCTGGCATTGTTGAGTACTGGAAAAGTTAGGGTGATCCGGCATGGTGGGGGCTTTGGGCTATCAGAGATTGGAATCACTAACTTCTCTTTCTCATTCAAACCAGGATGACCGGGAAATAATGAACAAGTGTGACCATCTGGACCCATACCCAATAGCAATAGATCAAAGGTCGGCATACCATCACCAGGATATAGCTTCCTCACTTCCTTGATGTAATCTTCAGCTGCTTCTTCCACTGTCAGAGTTGGATCAATACTGTAGATATTTACAGTTGGCACATGATCATAGAGCTCTCTTTGGAAAAAGGCGTGTGTGCTTTCTTGGTGGGTAAAGGGAACATGACGTTCGTCACAGTAGAAAAAATGCCAGGTGGACCAATTGATGTCTTTACGATCACGAAGACCCTGTGAGACAATTTTTGAAACACTACCTCCAGAGAGGCCGATGGAGAAATGAGAGTGATCTTCAACTGCTTTTTTGGCTTGGGCAACTATGAAGTCACAGAGGGTGCATTGAAGCTGGGAGTTGTCTTTTATGATGTGAAGTTGAGGCTTTGCCATTATCAAGCTGAAGGGGTGTGAGCGGTGAAGTAACACTCCTGCAGCAGTACTACTCGCACAATACTATTACCACTCTTCCTCTATTAGCCCCACCCATTTCTAGCCCTGAATTTTTGTGTAGTGCGCAGAATAATAATAATAATTATGCGAATTGGTGGGCACTTACAAGAAAAGTCTATTTAGGAGGGAAAAACAAACTGTTTAGCAAGTTAGGATGGCTACGTGTGCAGAAGAACTAAAAGTACAGTGAGTTGTAGTAAATAATACTGCACTGCGAAGTTTAAGGAAGTCTTTTTTCTATAAGGTTGGTCTCGGAAGAAAAATACTTGGAAGAACGAGTAGTTCACGTAGAGCGTAACTTCTCAACTCTAGCCACAGATCTGGGTAGCATGGTTCGGAAGACAGCTCGTCTCAGAGACAGGGGAGACAGAATTGTAAAGAATCTACAGGACTTTGCCAGCAATGAAGCTGGTAGCTTCAAGAATAGCCTTGAAGGAATAGCTGAATGTTTTTCAGCTCTAGAAGACTGCAACCATGTCAAGGTCATAGTTAGCACAGAAAGCTCAATGTAAAGCAGGTTGTCATAGCTCCCAAGCAAGATATTATTTTGTGGATGATCCACTATTATATTGTTTGTTGTGCATAACCAACTGTGTTCTTCCACTTTGTTAGATTGACAAGATGGAAGCTAAAGTC
This sequence comes from Diacarnus erythraeanus, assembly GCA_964016965.1. NCBI lineage: Eukaryota > Metazoa > Porifera > Demospongiae > Poecilosclerida > Podospongiidae > Diacarnus > Diacarnus erythraeanus. The sequence continues at coordinate 2,189,276 of OZ024684.1, read as the reverse complement.
GTCAAACCACTATTAGAGTATGGCGACATATGCAGAAAAGCTAAAGTAAGATTTTCCTTCGTATTCATCAATGTGGGATAGTTCCATGGACTCAAATTTAGGGTTGAATAATCATGAAAAGGTTCAGGTTGCAGAAAGTTTCCATTTTCATAGCCTTCTCAGTAGGGCTCAAAATTCACTTCAATCTCAACTCTATCAAGTATAATTTAACTTTAGGAAAGCTCATACATGAATAATCATGAAAAGTTCATCTCAGTCATTAATCTTCCCAGGAGAGCCCATATGAAGTTCACCTTTATCATGGAAACATCCCATTTTTATACTTCCTCAGGATGAGCTAAAGACTACTCATTCTGTGGGTGAACGTGAAGTGAACAAACAGAAAGCTTTGGACAGAGTGAGGATCAGAGATCCTGCCAACAGAAAGAGAATAGTATCCATTACTCCTGAATTCACTTACCTCATTCACTCAAGTGGTGTGTATATGGTTTTTAGAAAGGGAGTCAAAGTGTGGTGACCATCTGAGATACATACCACTGCACATAAAAGCAAATGATTTTTTTTTTTTTTTGGCACAAGTGACACAAACTAGCCCAGGGATTGTTTGTTCTTGATTTATTTTTGTTTAGATTCTTGTTTATAACAACCTGCATCTGTTATCCAGCACTTTTGTTTCCTCACATTAAGTATTTCTCCTTAACTATTGCTATAGTCACAGGTATTATGTGTGTGTGTGTGTGTGTGTGTGTGTGTGTGTGTGTGTGTGTGTGTGTGTGTGTGTGTGTGTGTGTGTGTATGCATGTGTGTATGTACATATATGTGTGTATGTATGTATGCATATGTGTGTGTAGAATGATACACATGCTGTTACATTGTAGTTTGAGTCGGACTTGCAGAAAGTTAGGATAGAGAGACTGAGAATCACTAAAGCTGTTGAAAATTACATGGAGGCATTTGAGAGGAGGAGGACACGGGACCTGAAGGTTAGTAATCCTTCCATCAGTTAGTCCTTTGACTACTTTAATGGTTAAGACCAGTAGCTATCCATATAACATATATAACCAATAGTATACCACCTCACAGACAAACTCAAAAATGTACTACCAATGGAGCCTCTTAGAGTTTACTATGTACCCATCAGTTTCTTTAGGCATCATTGTACAACAGAGCCACTGTTGCTGGTACTCTAACAATGATATTTCTTAAAAAGACATGGTGTGCTTTATTTAGAAAAAACATGTTCCATTCTGCAGATAATATTATCAGAATACATCCATGCTCAAATGACATATCACGCCAGAGCAATAGAATTATACACAGTAGCATACCAGCACGCACAGAACATCTGTGAAGAGGAGACTATTGAGGTAGATAAAACTTGTAAATACACAGGAAGTCAACCATCTAATGCTGAACTCTAAACTTTGTTGTGAATTCTCTACTGTCCATTAATGCAATTAGTAGACAGAGTGTCCTTTAACAATTTTAGGACCCGATTCAATTACACGAATATTTAGTTGTTTTTAAAATCAGCTGGAACCACAAATTTGCACAACCATGTCCCATGTGTACACAATGATCATTATTTCATGTAATTTTAGATGTATCTGAAGGGATTACACCCCCGACAACCTCAGAACCAAGCTATAAGGAGTCGTTCTGCAAGCCCAGGCCACGCTGGTACTGGTGTTCCCATGGAATTAATGTCCGCTAGCCACTTAGCTCCTCCAGGCCAATACTAGAACCACAGACATGTTATAAAGAGGGTAACCCGAGTCACTTATACAGTAAATATCATAGCAAATACAATTACATTAAAATGTAGTTTTCAATACAAAACAATATAGAATTCAACAGTGTGTCCTTACATGCATATAGCTTGCCATAGCAGAAAAAAAAGACATATACTGTAACACTCTTACAATGCTTGACCTGAACAATTACAAATTATTCCAGAATTTCCTCAAGAAGGAATACATGTGTATACAATATCAGGGTAGAATGGTATGTGCATAGCATGATAAATGTACAGATACTTAGCAATGTCAGCTTCAACCAGCTATACATGGAATAACTCAACATATCGTCCACGGATATACCTTTTGTTCAATTCTTGAACAGCATTTTGAGCAAACTTTTCATTAGGTAAGGTCACAAATGCTTTGCCACTGGGACTTCCATCATCTCTACACTGAATACGGACATGCTCAATGTTAATATTATAACCACGAAAGAAATCAACTATTTCTTGAAGGCTAGTTTCATAAGGAAGACCTTCCATGCGGACAATCTTTCGTTCAACCCGAGTAGTTTGCAAAGACCCCATCAAGGGCTTCTGGGTTCCAACCTTGGCCCCCAACATACTTCCTCCAAATGAAAACAGAGGGTATTTCTCTTCAGTGTGTCCAAAGTTAGTGTTAACTGTTGGTATGTGTCCATATTTAATTTCAGACCCTCCCCGGTGGCCGTAAAGGTCATGAGAATATGGGGAACCTTCCCTCCATGGAGGAAGTCGATCAAAAGATTCCTCTAGTGGAGGGGCCCTTGAGTTGTCGATTACCCCATGACCACCATATGCCATGGTTGCTATGGTGTTTCTATAACGGCCCTCACGCTCTCGGTATGCAGGGGTAAAATAGGCTTCATCGTCATAACCACTTCTTCCACTATGTCTTGGAGGTGAGGGACTCTTACGTCGATTTCCCTCCATACGAATCAAGGCATCTTCCATTTCATCTTGAGTGCAGGGTTCTAAGTGAATCACACCACCATTCATGCATTTTCCATCCATCAACAAAGCTTTCCTACATTCCTCATTATCCTTGAACTCTATATAGCCATCACCCCTGAAGTCCCTACAGTCCTTCATCTTCAAGAGGTGAATACAATTCATGCCAATCAAGATGCCTTTGAAGAATTGCCTTACCTCCTTGTACTGGTTACCAGGGGGGATGCCTGTTATGTATGCAAAATGTGTCTGAAGGTGTTTGCGGATAGGTGATCTATCTCTCCTCACCACACCTTTCTTTGCATCTCTACCAGCTAATCTATTGATTTCTCTGGCATCTGCTTCCCCTGATCTTGCCTTCAAGCAAAGATGGTGCAGTTCAGTCTCATCTGATGCGATGACCTCAATGTAACGCTTCCCTATGTGGTTTTTATCCATCAACAAAGCATGCTCCATTTCTTCATCTTTAAGCTTGACAAAACCAACACCAGTCTGTTTTCCATCACGGAATTTTATCAAACGGATATTCTCACTGGGTATTGTGAGGGTCTTAAAGAAAGTTTTGATTTCGTCCTCAGTAGTGTTAAAGGGGAGACCTTTGAGGACAACACCCTTTGCGAAGTCTTGTTTGGACATATCAAGTCAACTATACCCGGAACAGCTTGCACTAGAGGAAGTTAGGTACACTTAAAACAAGGATTAAAATGATACTGATACACTTTAAACACCAATCTATGCTCCATGCTATACCATGCACTTAGCTAAACCAACAAAACAACACAAGAAAAACAAAAAAAAGTTTGCCAGAGGATAAAGAACAAAAGCCAGAGGGAAGTGGGCAACAATTGAAAGATAGCATATTTGGCTCAATCAGACAACCTAGTCTGGCATAACCACACCTCCTCATAGGGTCTGGGGTCAGCAGGTCATCATTACATTAGCAAATTGTGGCAAAACTAATGAATACAGACCCCATCCAGTTTGCTAATGGCACAGGAAAATCTACACTAGAATTAGTATGACAACTTTGCTGTCCTCAGACCTTCTTATGTAGTAACTGTTACCATATATAAGAGACATAGCAAAACACACCCACAAGTTATTTGAACACACCTACAAAAAAAAGCAAGAGAGCAAGCACAAACTTCCCTTACCAATGCACATGCATTTAAAGGATCCAAACCTTTAGTTCCAATGTCATATAATCTTTTTCTAGGTAACTTACAACATTGTCCGCCTTCACAACACATGCTTATGGCCACGATATAAAACACGGATTAGAGATAGCTGCTAGCTAGGTCCACTTACCAACAAATAATTAAAACCAGTTCAGAGGAACTACAATACACAACACCAAGGAACAAGTCAAGTCAAACACAAAAGCAGACAAAGGGGTCCCAACAAACACAACTGTCAACCGATCCGCTGTGTAGCCTTTGCGTGGACGGGGTGTTAAAAAATAGTGCTCTACTGCGCATGTGTAAATAAACAACCTTTGACCTTTGGTGTGTTTTAATTGGCATTATTATCTCTTGGAATAATGAAGCATTGGAGAACTCTAAGTAGTACGGTCACAAAGATGACATCAACGTCAACCATTGGAGTACAAAGCCAAGGAGAAATGGCTGATGGAAGGAATACTTCTAAACATAAAACTACAGGTACCCAGCTCCTGGATAAGGAATACCCGCATGATTCCATGACCAATGTCACTCCAAAAATAACCAGTCTAGTGGGTAGAAATCTCCATCTCACTCCACATCATCCAGTCAACATCATTAAACAAAGAGTAGTTAATCACTTTCAGAAAACTTACCTCAACAGATCTGGAAATCCCATCTATGCTCACTTTGACAACATCTCTCCAGTGGTCACAACTGAGCAAAATTTCAAGAGCCTGCTGATTCCTGAAGGTCACGTGGCTCGTAGCAAGAAGGATAACTATTATATTAACAAGGAGACCATGCTACGAGGCCACACATCTGCTCACCAGAGGGATTTCATTCGTATGGGGTTCAACCAGTTCCTGGTCACAGGTGATGTGTATAGACGTGATGCAATAGATAAGAGTCATTACCCTGTTTTCCATCAGATGGAAGGAGTTAGACTCTTCACAAAGGATGAATTATTTCAGGGGAACTTGAATGAGAGATTGGAAATTTTTGAAACAGATTCGCTTATGGCCGTTGAAACAGAGGATAAACAGAACATGCACACCATTGATGCTGTGAAAATGATGGAATTTAATCTCAAGGAAACTGTGGTGAAATTGTTCAAGGACCTTTTTGGAAGTGATACAGAATTTCGCTGGAATCCCTGTTACTTTCCTTTCACTCACCCTTCGTACGAACTGGAAGTAAAGTTCAAAGGTGAGTGGATGGAGATGCTTGGCTCTGGAATCATGCGTCAGAAAATCTTAGGAGAGGGAGGTGCCAAGGACAAGATAGGGTGGGCCTTTGGACTGGGTCTTGATCGATTAGCTATGCTCCTCTTCAATATACCAGACATCCGTCTATTTTGGAGTGAGGATGAGCGTTTTATATCCCAGTTTACTTCGGTTGGTTTAGACTCTAGCACTAACATTGAGTTCAAGTCCTATAGTAAGTATCCCTCTTGCTGCAGGGACATCTCATTTTGGCTCCCCAATGTTGAAGGGGATGAGAAATTCAACGAAAATGACTTTTGTGACATTGTGAGATCAGTAGCAGGGGATTTGGTTGAGAAAGTAGAGATGGTCGATGAGTTTACCCATCCTGACAGCGGTCGTAAAAGCTGTTGCTATCACATCACATACAGATCTATGGATAGAAATCTGACTAACGAGGAAGTCAATCTGCTTCAAAACAGTGTCAGAGAAACATCAGCTAAGAAACTGGGAGTAGAATTACGTTGAGAGAAATATCTTTAAGAGTAAAAACTTATAATTCAGAAAAAATGAAAAAAGGTCAACTTTTTGGTTTGGATTTCTTCCTTTTGTTTTTGATTTTTGTAGCCTCCCCTGCAAGATGCTGTATAATACAAAGGCAATTGACAAAGGGTACATTTAACGTGTCCACATTATACCTCCAAGCCTATTCCTGATTCTTGGATTAATAGTCGAGCAACATTGTTGATGTGCTTGAACCTGTCTGCATGCAATTGAATACCGCCATACCTAAACAATACAGATATTAATTTTCAAAAAAAAATTTTCCCAGAGAAAAAAAAAGTTAAGGGGTTTCATTTAAGATGGGCCTTCACTGGAGTTTGTACAGCAGGAAAGTTCTGCTATAGGTTGAAAATTTACCATCTAGTCACAATCACAGCAACATTTTGGGCATTCATGATCTAAATGCAGAAATACAAAAAATATATATTTATACAGATGCCATAAGAACGTCTTACTTGGAGTAAGTGGAGAAGCCTGCCTCCTGCAGCAAATTCACCATCATCATCATAGTCCTGTTGAAACACGCCATTAGCACTGATGTATATCCTGTCAAACACCCACAAGCAACTAGCATGAAGATAATCCACGTTCTTTACAGCTAGAGACATTAGGCTCTATTAGCAATGTTACCCAGAGGGTTTTATGAACATAAGCACAATGATGTATACAGTAGACCTGGTTAATTTCACTGGCACTTTATGTTTTGGGTAAGTAGGGGGCTAGAATAAAGGATCTTCATTGTATACAGAGGTATCCTCATTTCAGGGGGTTGGAATAGAGGTGATTCACTGTATACAGAGGTGTCCTCATTTCTGGGGGTTGGAATAGAGGTGATTCACTGTATACAGAGGTGTCCTCATTTCTGGGGGTTGGAATAGAGGAGTTCAACTGTATGCAGAGGTGAATGGGCAAAGAAAGTAATATAATTTTTGTGGATGACAGTATCACATGGACATCAGTATCAGTGAAAATAATAGAATTAGGTATTCACTGATGAACAACATTACACATTTGTCTGCTAGTTCCTGATGCATACCATCAACAGTACCTTGATCAAGATTAACAAAATCCGGTTGAGTGATACTCATCTTGAATCTTGTGAGTGCAGTACTTAATGCTCAATGCAAAGCAGCCATGCAAAATTACACTAAAGTCAGTCAGCATTCACTTGGACCCTAGAAAATCCAACTTACCCATTAAAACTACATAAACTAGTAGACTCCTGATAAGAAGGCTGTTCTTTAATATTATCTACAGGCCTGTATATTCATTCTACTGCAAAGTTAGCTGTATGTCCTATAAGCAAATACATACACAGTATGCCACTGACCACACAGAAAGCAGAGTGGTTAAGTATAAATAGTAATAGAGCACACATTTCTCTAGCCTATAGGATGCATAACTATTTAATTGATAGAATCATGTGCAGAGTCATTTGCAAGCTCAACCTCCAACTTTTGGGCCCAAGTGAATATAAATGGAGACCATCGTATGCATAATATCTTTTACCACTTACCGATATGCTAGAATATTGTGAGTAGCTGCTGCTATCTTCTTTGTGGACTTCAGACTTGTAAGCATGGCTCTTACCTACAATAATAGAGCGGAGGAGAAGAGTGAAGTTAAGAGAGAGAGAATACCCATGATGTTTGACAGGTGCTAACATGGTTGAGTGGAGGAGAAGAGTGGAGTTAAGAGAGAGAGAGAGAGATGAAGTTTGACAGGAGCTAACGTGGTTAAGTGGAGGAGAAGAGTAGAATGAAGAGAGAGAGAATATCTAAGGACTGGAAAGTTCCTGAATATGAAAAAGTCCATGAGTCTCACAATTAATTTTGAAAATATTATTATTAATCCTATGAATTTATATTGTTTTGTGTTAGACTACACATGAATATTAAATTCATATTAGCTAGTAAAGAAAACTAGCCAGGGAATTTTTTTCAGTCTGTCATTACAAATTGATAATAAACCACATGACATCTTTACCTCCTCCACAGAATGGACAGTGGCTATGTGAGCTTGGAATGTACTCTTCCTATCAGTGAGTGGTTCTCCATGAAGGATCTCTGGAGTGGAACCTCCAGTGTCACTAATAAAAGATGGTAAGGTTATTGAATCTTTGCTTGGTGACTTCCCAATGTCATCTGTCATTGCTTCATTTGATGATGACAAAGCTGTAGAAAGAGCACAGTACCAATGATGGGGGGGAGGTTGTTCTGCATTGTCCTGTTTGTCCTGCATTGTCCTGCTTGTCCCATTAGTCCTACTTAATATCCAATGGGAAGAGGGTAAAGTGTGGTGGAACCTGTGTACCACTAAGGCATGTATGTTATCCTCACTGTCCACCTTGTCTGAATGTACCATGGGACAGAAGGGACAGAGTGCAGAGTATATATACCACACACAGGGAGAAAGAGAGGGGGAAGAGAAAGAGAGAGAGAGCTTCTCTGACCGTTATAAAACAGGACAGACCAAATGAAACTGAACAACCTCTGATTAGATACACAGATCTAACCACTCAGAAACTGACTTGCCTCTAATTTCTTCTGACTTGTTATTAATGTATTCCCTGAGCCACTCCACCCACTGGTACATCACCACATCTCCATTGTTCCCACTGCATGCAAAATAAACCAACCACCACATCAATAATCTCAACAGTGCAAGACAAGAGAACATTTACATCTATTACAGATTGGGTTTTGAAAAACTAATCAAAGTGAAAATAAAGTGACAGTAATAAGTAAAACAGCATCCACAAGTCTTGTAGAATATAATAATTAAGGTATTTTGTTTAGTTATTGGGTGAAAAGTCTATGGAGATTACTGCTACTTCTATAAGATTTTTCTTGTCATCAAAAAAGCATAGAAATTGAGGATTTTAAGATTTTAGCTACATAACTACCTATACATATTTATTATATCACTTCACTGTTCCTTAAAGATAAAATACCTGAAAATTGAATATAAACTTTCTGCAATAAGTTCCTTCTCTTTACCATCAAGCCATGGAGAATTTCTATAGAACAAGAACATCATTACCTCAGCATTCTTATAGCTAATTATAGAATTAATATCTCAGCATTATAGCTAGAAAAACATAAGATGTATCAAGATGTGTCCAAAGTAAAATTGCTGTGGAACAAATCATGATAAAATTGCTATGAATCAAATCATGATAAAATTGCTGTGGAACAAATCATGATAAAATTGCTGTGGATCAAATCATGATAAAATTGCTGTGGATCAAAATTAATCATGATAAAATTGCTGTGGAACAAATCATGATAAAATCGCTGTGGAACAAATCATGATAAAATTGCTGTGGATCAAATCATGAATGCCTTATTTATGTTTCCTGCTAATAACCTGACTTGAACTGGTAGATGGGAGGAGAAGACATAGGGTAGTCTCCAGGCAATGAAACCTGAAAGAAGAGTGGTATTCCACTCCATCAGTCTAATAATCAATTTAATTAACACCTACATAAAGCTCCATGGAGAGGCTGTGATCATCACTACAGATGGTTATGGAATAAGAGGTTTCAGCACCATCAGTAATGAAGAAGTCCTGGTCATATATAGCCCTTAAGGCTTCAATTTCTTCATCCTGTGTAAAGTATTCATAACACACACTTTTATTGCTTTTTGAGTCCTACTTGTACTGCAGTAGCCATGAAATTTATTACAACACTCATTCGTAGACATTGTTGGTGCAAAGGTCATAATGATGACGTGTAGCTAGCATATGCAGCAAAAACGCACGCAAACCACAACGAACAACCACGTGGTGGAGATCGTAGCTAGCTAGCCAATCAGTGAGCAATGGCGAAGAGAAAGCACAGTGTAAGTAAGCCGTAAAGTCGTTAAGATAGCTACTAGATACTTGAGCTATTAGAACTTACTTAGTAAACTTTATATAAATAGGAACCTTAATCTAATTTACTGGGTAATGCTTTCAAAGCAGTTATGCGGCAATCAGGAGTTGATATTCTTATCAATTGACTTGCAACCAAACCAGACTAACTTTCTAGCGGTCACAGGGTGTATGTATGTATTTTTGGCTCACAATGACCCTTTACCAGATTTCTTATAAGAGCAGGCATTAAGGTGAAAATTATTAATTTATCAAAAAAAATGTCTCCTCAGAATCTTGAAGCTCAACTTCCAAAATCTAAGAAGTCACGTTATTGGAAGGTTCAGGATGATGCCATCAAACCACCTTCTAGCGATGAAACCAGTTTATCACCATCGAGTGGTCATGGGGCCCCCAATTATGAGATAGAGGCAACCCCCTCTTCATCACCAGAGCCAAAGAATGAACTCTCACCTGATAATAAACACAAGAAACTGGGAAAACTATCAAAATTTAGAATAGAAAAGGTTACCAGAAAATTCTTGAGGAAGAGAGGGATTAAGTTTCTTTTTCCCATTCAGTATTTGACTTTTGACCATGTTTATGACAGCAAAGATTTGATTGGCCAGGCAAGAACTGGTACTGGCAAAACACTATCATTTGTTCTTCCATTAATTGAAAAGCTAAAAGCTGAGAATTCATTGAGTAAATTGTGGGGGCGGTCCCCTACCATCTTGGTAATGGCTCCAACTAGAGAACTTGCCAACCAGGTGTACCAGGAAGTGAAGACACTGGCCCCCGAAGGAATGACATCTCATTGTATTTACGGTGGGACAGCATATGAACCTCAAGAGAATGCAATTAGAAGAGGATTGGATGTACTAGTAGGGACCCCGGGAAGAATTTTAGATCATATGGGCAGAGGGACACTTGATCTTAGTCAACTAAAGTGAGTGATATGGACTATTCTTCCCTCCTCTCCTCCCACACACCAATATATTTGTTTAACTCCTCCCTTAAATTTGGGGGTGCTTAATTACATACTCTGTAGCATAATTTAATATCCCTTAATTTTAGCAAACAAATGTACTTAGAGATTTCCTCTATAATTCTGGATAGGAGACAGAGCCACATATTATAGGTCACACATCATAATATTTCAGAATTAGAGGGACCGACCCCCTCATATCAGGACTATAGAGACCAAACCCCAACCTACTGCTTGATTTCCCTCACTGGGCAAGTTGTCCTAGCCCCTAGTAGTTAGTGGCCATGAGGGACAGCATAATCAGATGAGGGAATAGAGAATCTCAGGTTAATCCCAGTATTTCCCTCAAACCACTTAAGGAAGTGCTGTTTCATGCCCTGAGGACAATTGGTTCTTTCCATTTTCTGATTTGAAAAAAGGAGGGGCATGGTTGCATATTGTATGCAATGAGGAGGGAAGGGGATTGCGTACTGTATACACTGAAGGTGGGAGATGGGGTTGCACACAGTAGTTATACACTGATGGGATAGGTATATAGATCTGTTGGACTGTTTGTTGCAGGCATGTGGTGTTAGATGAAGCTGATCAGATGTTAGAACGAGGGTTCGCTGACTCGGTGGAGGAAATATTGGCTGCATCTTTTCAGACTAAACAAGGCAGTAGTAAGTATTTCAGGCCTGATACACATACTTAGATAACCAACCTACAGCATTTATGAGTGTTCACAGTTTTAATTCTATATCAGGACACCTATTTATTGTGTCCTAATATAATGGAAAGGATACACTAGAACCATAAGTGTCCTGGATAGAGAGGGCAAGGAGACACCCCATAATCCAGTGAAGTGTGTGATTAGACAGCATGTGTTAACTTTCTTGTCACTTACAGTGTCATCCTCTCCTCTCTCCTCCTCTAAACCACAACTCTTGCTCTTCTCTGCTACTGTCCCCTTGTGGGTCAGAGAGACTGCTGATCGTTACATGACTCCTGATAAAGTGGTGGTGGATCTGATTGGTCAGCAGACCCTCAAAACAGCAGTCACCGTGGAGCATAAAGCAATATGTTGCCCGTACTCAGAGAGATCTTCAATTATAGCTGATGTAGTCCAAGTGAGTGAGAGCCATACTGTGAATTTGGTGTATTGTTGGTACATAATATGGTTTTGAGGCATCTCCATTCCTCTATAATATGGGTACATGCTTTCCAAAGAGCACCATAATTAGCTTAGAATCCCCCCCTGTTATTCGGACGCTTGGGTACGTGGTTCCGAAAGAGCAGCATATTAGTTTAGAATTCCCCCTGTTATTAGGATACTTCTGAAAATAGCAGCATATTTTAAGTGTAATTCACTCTATTATTAGGACCATGCACTTGGCACATTGTCCCAACAGCCAGCATTATTGATGTCAATAGAGTTATCAGGGCAATCCAATAGGTTGTCCCAAAGAGCAGCATATTTAATAGTTTTGGTAGCAAAAGAATCTTCTAACCTCACCACTAGAACAGTTTAATTTGACCCAGTGATACATGGAGTACTTGGGTTAGAACCCCCTCATGGTCAACATGTTAGAACCCCCTCGTGGTTACTGTGTCCTACATGTTAGAACCCCCTCATGGTCACATGTCCTACATATTGGAACCCCCTGAGGTCCTTCTCGTGGTCACAGTGTCCTACATGTTAGAACCCCCTCATGGTCATGTGTTCCTAGCCTTTAGATATGAGCTTTGATGGACAACACAGCCACCAGATGAGGAATAGTGACACCTAGTCTAATCCCAACACTTGCCATCTCTGTTGGAAGTGTTGTTACGCTCTGGGGACACTCAATGTGGTAGTAATATGATTACATGTGAATACTTCCTCCTATACCTGCTTCGTGATAACCAGAGTAGAAAGAGAAAGTTATACTGCCTAAGTTCAAAACAATGATTCTTCGATGGTTTATTTAAGAGTATAATAAATGCAGAAGCACTTAGTGATAAGATGTCACAGTGCTTAAATTAACAATCTGTTATCTGACATTATCAGTTACAATATTATTATGTCAGACAATGGTCTCACTGTCCTGGCAAACTTTAGCACTTCCTAAAGTCTCTAGCTCAGACTGAGTTGTAACTCTAGTGAGACTGATAGCTCTTACCCTTCTAAGAAGAAGAGGGCAGTAGCTGTGAGTACTGTGGAGAAATGGAGTTTGATAAGAGTTTCAACACTACTACCTGAGCTTCTAGAGTCTCTGATTGCTCCTCTTGAATCATTTTTCCTGTACTCATGATACACCAATATTATATTTACACCAGACTATCTATATTTATCAGGTCAATTTTTGGTCAAATGTCCAACCAATTTCCATTTATAGCTCTGACATCAGTGGTTAGTTGTTTGGGTATTCTCTTTAGGGTCAAAAAGAACAGTTTTGCATCACTTGTTTCTATTCCAGCCCCCTAAATTGAAGACACTTCTGTATTGAATTTGTCTCAAATAACAACTTGTATACAAACACTAAACCCCTCTAATCAGGACACTTTAATTTGTCCAAGGTGTCTCTGAATAGAGAGGTTTCCACTGTGATTAAAGATCCATCAGTAGCTACAGAGAGAATAACAGTGAGGCTGTGTATCTTTCTTTAGGTGTACAGTGGCGCCCATGGAAGGAGCATGGTCTTCACTTCAACTAAGCAAGAAGCAAATGAGTTGGCTCTCAGCTCTGATCTCAAGCAAGAGTGCCAGGTCCTTCATGGAGACATTCCACAGAGACAACGAGAGATAACGCTAAAGGTGAGTGGTAGCCATTACTGTAACTGATAAGGTATCTAATGAGTGTGGGAGATAAGGAGATCAACCTACATTACTCACTTGGTGTGAGTTACTCATAAGTGTTTAGAAGCCTATATATACTAACCAGGGTTTCATAAAGGATTTTTGGCTTAATAAGGGAGGGGGTGAGAGAGGTGCATCAATGAATCATGGAAATGTGAGGGGGTTGGGGGCATCCACTGCCCCCAAGAAAAAATTTTTTTTGAGGATTTGGCCTCTCTAAGCTTGATAATGCCTGCATGTGCAAACATGCAGCTGCTACACTTTTTAGGAGTTTCCATGCCCATCAACTCATCTCTCAAATTCTCTCGAATTCTTTGGTGGGGGGAGGGGGGGTGGGGTAGAGAATCCCAGTATCTCCCACCTCCATCTGTATGAAACCCTGCTGACCAATCAGAGGAATGGAGTTTAGAGAGATAGAAGAGAGTTTCATGTGAGGAAGTGGCTGAGGGTGATGAGAGAGTTTCATGTGAGGAAGTGGCTGAGGGTGATGAGAGAGATCTGTGTAGTCAAAGAAAGATAAAAATTGCATGTGTGGCAAGCAAATCTTCATGAAGGAAGAGATGAATAAGGGTTAATTGTATATTCAATACTTCTAGGGCTTTCGTGATGGTCGTTTCCAAGTGCTAGTAGCTACTGATGTGGCTGCTCGGGGACTAGACATACCTGAAGTGGATTTAGTTATCCAGTGTGAACCTCCAAAGGTATCTTTTAACGGGAGTGGGTGTGTACTTTTAACCTGCCTAGAAGAATGTGTGAACACTTCAATGTGTTTTGGTGCAATTCTATATTAAAATCTTCCTTGATCAATGTTTAACAAGACAATATGATGATAGTTTGAAGGGGTGATGGTATAAATGTCTGTAGGTTAATGATTGATATGATCATACTCAATAAAACAGTATGAATGGATGAAGGGTTATGATCCAAGAAAATCTATTATTGTGCATGACTATGTGCTAATTTTGAAATTTTGCTGTAATTGTTCGTATGTAAGAGTTACTGGGTGTGGTGAGTTCATCAGACAGGGTTATAATTTAGGCCCGAACAGCCTTTTTCTGCAGATTTTTTAGCTTATTTGTTTGTTTGTTTGTTCTTTGTGTTCAGGATGTGGATTCTTACATCCATAGATGTGGTAGAACTGGTCGAGCTGGTCGAACAGGAGTCAATGTCTTGTTTTACAAGATCCAGCAGGAGTACTTGATACGAACTGTGGAGCAGAAAGCTGGCATTGTTTTTCAGCGAATAGGAACCCCTCAACCAGCAGATATCATCAAAGCTGGAGCCAAAGATGCAGCAAAGTAAGTAGTGAATCAGAACACTTTTGATTTGGTGTTTCTATGAGTTTCAGTTCTAAAACTCACCTACAGTTGATTGATCTGTACAAGGCTTTAACTCATTTAGAGTTCCTACATCTCAGAAATAATTGCTTCAGTATTATGCTATGTGGTACTAGAGCTGACAGGGTGGGCTGCCACATGGTAGAGCTGACAGGGTGAGCCGCCACATGGTAGAGCTGACAGGGTGGGCCGCCACATGGTAGACCTGACGGGGTGGGCTGCCAAGTAGTAAAGCTGAGTTGCCACACGATAGAACTCTGGACACTGGAACCCCCTCCTTGGCTCTTTAGTACCTCAAAGTCATTTTCAATTAAGTAGAAACTTATCTAATGCTTCCCCTCCACTTTTCTTGATTAGATCATTGGAGTCCATACCTCCAGCTATTCTTCCTCACTTCCTGGAGGCAGCAGAGCAGCTGGTGAAGGAGAAGGGAGCAGTGGAGGTGGTAGCCTCTGCTTTAGCGTATATTTCAGGAGCAAAGGAGATTGTGTCACGGTCTCTACTCTCAGCACAGCAGGTTAGATAGTTCAAAAGGTCAAGTAAAGTAAGATGTATATCACGAATTGATTGTTTGTGTAAAAAAGTTAATGTTGTACCATATGTAGTGCTTTATTTTGGAGGCACTTAACTTTCACAAATATTATCCTGAAGCTTTTCACAAACAACTTTCACGAGGCCAGAGGCCAGGTAAATGGAGAGATTGGTTCAAAGTTTGGCGGATCTTTCCTAATTCATGAAAAACGTGGAAGTTGAGCTCCAAAATAAAGCACTATACCATACCCTTCAAAATTGTTGTTGTTGTCCAAAATTGTTGTTATTGTTTGTTTGTTTGTTTGGATGGTATTCTTCAATTGTTTATGTGATGGTGTTGTTTTGGTTTATATTTTGATTGTAGGGATTTACCACTTACTACCTCTGTGGTGAGAGTGAAATACGCCACGTCAGCTATTTTTGGAAAATACTTGAACGTTGTTTTCCCGCCCAAGTCAAGGATTCTGTAAAGGGTCTACGAATGAGCAAGGACGCCAAAGGTGTTGTGTTTGACCTGCCATCTCACCTATCATCTGTGATCGAGGTAATTGGATAGAGAATTTGTTTTTGTTGTTTTGTTTTTGTTTTTGTTTTGTTTTTGGAAGGGTTGTTTGTGTTTGTTTTTGTTTTAGGGGGGTGGGGGTGTTAGAGAGAAAGAATGTCAGAGAGTACAACATATTAGCACTGTATGCTCAGAAATTAATGTGTAAACTTGCCAAAGAAGCAGTTTCTGGGCAGTCTTTCCTCCATCATGATGAAATATAATGCTTGTTGCTTCTATTATTCTCTGCAGGAAAATTGGAAAGATGGGTATATTAAATTAACCACGCCTTCTACATTACCAGAACTAAAGGACAGAACTCAAGATTTTTATGACAGGCTACGTAATAGTGATGGTATGCCAACAGAATCACTCTTTCCAGCTCGACAAATTAAGATGTCCTGATTAGAGGGGCAGTTTCATTTCAAGGGGTGAAGTACTGTGTTGGTGCACAAGCTAACATTCCAAGTGACCCTAATAGAAAGGTGTCCTCATTTCAGGAGGTTGGGTTCCACTGTATACAGAAAGTGTCCTCATTTCAAGGGGTTGGAAATTGGATTCCACTGTATACAGAGGTGTCCTCATTTCAGGGGGTTGGAATAAAGGGGTTCAATTGTATGCAGAGGTGTCCTCATTTCAGGGGTTGGTTTCACTGTCAGTGCATACATACATGCATCACTACATTAACAAGGCACATCAAACTCTGGGGTGCTTCTATGTGTAAATTCTGGACATTACGTCATTACTATTACATCTGTAATAATATACCTGTAATATCCAATAATATATAATAAGATTACTGTAATATACCATAATATACAATACTGTAAGGAAATTTACACATAGAAGCACCCAAACTCTGGGGCTATGTATAGCCATATCCAGGTTACATTCCTGTAGGTCAAATGTACCTCCATTTTTATTCTTCTATATACACAGAGAAGCTCATGAGTGCAATCACTTCTTGAATACTGTGATGTTGTACTGCTTAGATCTTTTGTTACACCCATGATTTATTTTATATCGTCTAACTTGTAGCTTCACGAAGATATGGAAGATGTGGTGCTGGTGGAGGAGGTAGCTGGAAAAGAAACTGGGGAGGTAGCAGTAGAGGAGGCCAACATTTTCAGCAGAGAAAACAGTCACATACTACAGTGTAGTTAGTTAGCTAAAATTATTTATTTTTACTGCAATGAATTTTACAAACAAAAAAATCTTCACATTGCAGATATTATATATAGCTTAATGTACATGTAACAGAATTGAAGCAGGAAAGTGTATTATATTTACGCATAATGCTGCGTGGTTATACAATTACTTCATCACATGCATGCACACACACACACCACATGCATGCCAGCAAGTCTATGAACAAAAACGTTTGTTATGTGATTCTTCAATTGGAACTCCTTTCCTCTTTAACCCCCCAGTTAACCCTCCAGTTTCTTCATTTTTCAATCCATTAGAATGCATTATGTGCAATTGAACAGGATCTTTAACTGTAATAGTATGAACCTCCAACCCAGAATTTGATAGAATTGAGTTCGTGTCACCAGTTGATCTAATCTGAACAGTTGGATTAGGTTCATTAGAATCTATTGTACACTCAGGACCCACGACAGTGCTCTTTGCATGTCTAGAAGTCCAATCCTTTGCTTTAGCATCAAAAATATGTCTCTGGTACTTATATTCACTTGATATCTCTGCCATTAGACCATCATCAGGGTTAGGACTGGATAAAAGCTGTTGAATTGATGTCAGAATGGTGTACAAGTTGTGTGCTGGCTTCCAGGAACCTGTGGGGGGTGACTTGAGGACATCCAAGCATATTCTTCCAGCAGTGTCAATGTTAGGGTGATAAACTTTGGTCAAAAACTGCACGTGTGGAGGCTCGAAGGGGTACCTGTTCGGTATCTTGATCTCCAGTTTAAATACTCCACCTTCATAAGGCGTGCTTTCACTACCTTGCAAGCTGACATACAAGTGGTTCAGGCGTCCTTCTTTAGGCCAGCATGTTATTCCGGGTGGAGGGCTCTTCTTTAATATCTCTAGTTCTTTGCTCATCCTAGTCAGCACTCTGGTATCTGCCATGATGGTCTAGTCTAACTTCTAATGAATGACCCTTTACCATACAAACACAGAGCCTGGGCCACGCCTTTCTAGCCCCGCCTCCCAAGCTACTGGCCAACCTCCATAACTGCAAGAGGAATGATTTGGTAAGAAATAGCAACCAAGCCACATAATACATGGTGCTGTTGGTGGTATGTAGCTTATAAATAGCCTATTAATATGTAGTATTGGTAGCTAGTAACAATGACCTTTTGTTCTGAAATGGGCACACCTCCAAACAGAAGATTAATAAAACCTAAAGTATCCCTTTGGAATGTTTTTGTTTGTAAACAAACATGGGAGGACCTCTAGTAAAGGAACTTCTAGCAAGGAACCCTTCAAAATAAGGACATGCACAAGGGACAAACAGTAAACCTGATCCAAGAATCCTTTACGAAGAGGTTCCATAGTATTTAGCCACCAGTGACTAAAAGAGAGGGGTGCCTGCTAAATTTAAAGTTATATCCTGAGCTTTTTTGATGGCCCTATAGTGGTAGGCATGTGCTATATTAATACTTAGCTGCAAAAATGTAACTAAAGAGTGTGGCCCAGCATAATAATGAACATGACTTATAATATGAATCCTTTTAAGGGGGTTAATGTGCTATTCAAAGAATCAGACTAGGTATTAAATCCCTAGACTTTTTCCTTTGATGTAAGGAGTAAGTGTAGCTATATAAAAATGCTTTGATGTTGTCCTCAGCTCCACCTCACCACTATATACAGCTATGCTACCCTATGCCTACCAACCCCATCAAGGTTACAAATAAACTTTATAGCTAATACCATGAAAACAAAATCATTTTTCACAAGTGAAAATTAACAATGATACCAGTAACTGTCAAGAACATTAACGACAAAAAATGAACAAAAATGATTTTATGCAAGTTGAATTGTGTTGTTGTTGAACATAGCTATAGCTAGCTATTATATACAACAGTAAATAAATAATGTTCAGGAAAGGATTAAGTAATCTTTCACCTTCCTATAATAAAGTATAATATTAATATATAATTTACGGTTATCTGGACAGGAACTACTCAGTTCTCATAATAATAAAAGTATTGGCTGTGAATGGTTATGACATTATATTGGACAATCTTAGGTTAGCTAAGTAAGGTCTTCAGATAGGCAAAGTGTGCTATTCTATGTGATTGAAATACAGGCAATGAACAGTGAATAATGAATAATTATTAGAATTTTATAAAATGAAAGACACTTTACATTCAGTGCTATGACCATATATAGGCACACTAGGTAGCACACTAAACTGTAATACACTCAATATAAAAGCTCTTAATTTGCACGAAATAAATAATTATAGCTGATGTAGGCCCTTGGTAAATTGTTGACCCCAGATTTAACCATTTAACCCCAGATTTAACCCCAGATTTAACCCCAGATGCAATCAATAATTGATATAATGCACTTACATTAGATTTCATGCAACAAGTTTAAGTTTAATGCAGGCCACTTTTGCACATTCTTGTTCTGCTGCTTTCTTGTTTGAATAATGCACAGATCCTTCAAAGTGTTGGGTGTTGTCAGGAGAGAGCCTTACACTCACCGTGCTGATGAAACCCTTATCTGTTCTCTCTGTTTCATAACGAGGAAGGTCAGTGATTCGAGATTTCTGTAAGTACTCTTGGAGCAGATTTTTGTATGAGACAGGTCTTTCACTAGCTGTAGAAAATTGTAAGAATTTGATGTTCTATAACCAATGGGTATATTAAAAGATTCATGCAATTATCTGAAAGTATAACAAGAATATATTTATAAGGAATTCTCATGTAGAAGTCTATATATTTTTCTGGTACTCACACTTATTATTTTAATATATTAGTGAAGCATTTCCTGTAGTGTGGTTAGTTATTCAATCACTAATACCCTTTGATGTGCTCTCTCACCATATGTTACTTGTGTCTAGGTGGTTCCCTTTCTAATCCCCTTTCCCATGCACTAATACTCATATCTTATGTGAAATAATAATCAGTATCTACTAGTAAAGTAGGCAGGCAATTCCAGTATCTTTGAAAATCACCAGGCTATATGCAACAGCTACAAACTCAAAGAAACACTTGCCAACCTATAAAAATATCTATAGCCTTCTTGTAGTTAATTGATAATGTCCAGACAACCGGATGATGTTAGTTCCTAAAACAAACACTACAAACATTCAATACAAAGGAACCAAGATGTCCAAGATAGCCACTTTGGCAACATTAGCTAGCAAAAGATTATCTCCAATCAGCTGAACAATAACTTTGACAGCAGTAGCTAATTATTATATTTATACAGTAACTATAGCATAGCAGGACGATGTCCAGACAACCAGATGATGTTAGTTCCTAAAACAAATACTACAAATGATTCAATACAAAGGAACCAAGATGTCCAATATAAACAACTTTGGCAACATTAGCTAGCAAAAGAATACCCTCAATCAGCATGAACACTTTGACAGCAGTAGCTAATTATACTTACACAATAACTGTAGCATAGCAGTTTCTGAATGTTAGCTTAAAAATAGCTACATGTACATATAACATTTATCAATTATATATATACAGGTAAAATAACTTTCATAGAATCTGCACAGGATTCATGAATTGAGGGGGACTCCCAACTTTTATGGCATATTTTTTCACATGTAATTGATGCTAATTTGCATGGCCTTTTGAGAGTATACACCCCAACTGGCAGCCGAATTCCACATTCTTGATAATATAACACCTGCTGCTACCTAGGCTAATTCATTACTTACTATAAGCTATATGCACTGCACTATGCTGGTATTGTCTGCTCAACTTACAGCAACACTCCACTAGTTACTGTAGTAACATAGCTCACCATTTATTGTAGTGGGAACTTCTAAAGATCCATGCTCCACGTTTCCATTTTTTATCTGGTCATCACCACTTTCTACAGTCTCACCATAACTTCTCAGAGCCATAGCTGCAGCTGCTGACTCAGCTCCACGCTTTGTCCCATGGGGAGTGGACACAAATACTTTATCTTGCACCTTCAATGTGGCAATATACCCAACTTCATCCTCAGGATAGCTACACTCATAGTGAGGCAGAGGATATTTGTTCTTTTGACAGAAAGTTTGCAGGGCTAGTTTATGATTAGCCATGTCCTTCTTTTTAGCTGGTACAATACTGCTACTTTCAGTATTTATAGCCACTGGTTGAGCTGTAGCTGGTGATGCAAATGTAGCTGTAGTTGAAGGAAGCTGTACTAGTGGAGAGGAAACAGCAACTCTGCCTTTGATGAAAAAAGCAGGAGGAAGAGGTATGGTTGCTGGGACTTCTTCTTGAGTGACAGCAGGACTTGATTGGACTGGAGTTTGGTAGGGACTGACTTGCAATGCAGATGAGGCTTCTGTTTTTATAGTTCTCTGGAGAATAACAGGAGGATGTTGAGAACTCCAGGAATTCCTTGCTTGTATAGAATCGGTTTCCTGATAGATTGGCCGGCTTCCCAAATAACCAGTGGGTGGTTCTGTATTTGAAACATTCTACTATCAATCCACAATAATATGTAATTAACTATATAGTAACCACCATAAAACAGACCACAACATGCTCATTATGTAATTCTATACCACTGTTCTAAATATGCACAAGGCACCAATATGCCATGGGCAAGTGATGCCATGGGCAAGTGATGCCACAGGCAAGTGTTATACTATATTATAGATCACTAATCTCACATCATACAGCTAGCTGCTAATGACACTAATAGATAGTTATTTTTTAATATTAATACTTCTACAATTATGCACAATACAATAATTTTTTGAAAGAAGCTTGATTTTCAGTCAACAGCCTATAGTGAATGTACTAAAAATAAAGTGACAATCAGATCCAAGTATTTGTCAATCCTGGGATTGAAAATATATTAATCTGCATAATAATAACGTTCATGCTATAATAATTTCCCTGACAGTAATGATGCACTGAAGAAAGTTTTTCTGACAAATATAGATCCTATACAGTACTTAAGGTGATCGATATTTTAAAAGAGCATCCATTTGCAGTATAGTGATAAACATTTCATCCTATACAGTACTTAAGGTGATTGATATTTTAAAAGAGCATCCGTTTGCAGTATAGGGATAAACATTTCATCCTATACAGTACTTAAGGTGATCGATATTTTAAAAGAGCATCCATTTGCAGTATAGTGATAAACATTTCATCCTATACAGTACTTAAGGTGATCGATATTTTAAAAGAGCATCCGTTTGCAGTATAGTGATAAACATTTCATAAATTAAGTTATAGTAGGTACCTAATAGGTTTACTAATAACTTGATAGAGTTCAACCATTTCTACAAAGTTCTACAGAGTGGCATGTCAAAGAAATGAGTTCACTAGAGCTGGGACACAGGTCAAATATGCATTAACAAATCTGTCCAAGGTTTATTCATGGACTTGGGCATCTTGCCTAGAATGTCAATGTGAAATGGTAACTGAAACCACTTAATGTGTACTAACATCAATTTTTAGACATAACTAACTTAACTTTGATTACTAGTATATTGCCCATACATGTCCATACGAAAATTAACAAGAGACAGAGCAATTAGACCACACAGATAAAACTAAAAATATACGTACTCAAGGGTTAAGCATTACAGTGGAGCCTCTCCATTTAGGACACCTTGGGACAAATTAAAAATTCCTTATTAGAGGGGTGGCCTCATTTCAGGGGGTAAATTCTATACACAAGCTGCTATATGGGACATATCCGAATGTCTTTAATAATTATAAGGGTGTCCTCATTTCAGGGGGGGTTGGAGTGGAGGGGTTCCACTGGCTAAGCTACTATTACTACATCATACAGTCCAGTACACCAGTGGTATCTCACTTACCTTGGGATATGAATGTTATCAATTAAATTTAAGTTACAAGTCTGCTTATTACTACTATCTGAAGAGCTAGGCAACCATTACTCCTCAAAAACTGAAAATTCAGTAAGGAATGTATTTTTTGTGAACGGGACCCATCATAATTATTTATAATTTAATAAGTCTCTGCTGATAATGGTCTAGAAATCCATAAATTAACACTCTGACACAACAAATTCTCATCATAACAATGAAAACACCTGCTATCACTATACTTCAGGTGCCTGGATAATGCAGGAACCTATTTTATACTACCTGTAAGGAAGAACATAAAGATTATATATATTATACTAGTGTAATATTATTCACTGTGGCAAAGATATTTTGACCATGACAATCCTTCAGATTGTGGGTTAAATGATGATGATTCCCTCCCCTATAGAGTACTTTCCCCCGTTAATCAAAGACATATTAAGTGAAGCTATAATTTGCCAGTATAACCATTTTAGAGTCTGTCTCTGAGAATATTTGCCTTGTAGCCACACTGATTTAAGAGAGCCCCCACCAAGCCCAAAATCCTGTATGAAGTCCTGAATTATGTATAGATTTACTACCCATAAATAAATATTCAGGAGTATCATAATAGGCTTCCCACAAAAGAAATGAGTTCCAGGTCAAAACTAAATACCTTTATTTTCCATATTTAACGCCTCCAATCCGATGCATGCTAAAGCTATCAAAGTGACATTCTCTTTAGCTATTTCAAACGTCTCATAGTCTCTCTTCCCTTCATATTCTTGTCCATTTACAATCACCTTCGCTGTATATCTTTTATCTGCTTCATTAATTTTATACTGAGGTGGAGAAATTTTGTGTTTATGACAATACTTCTCAAGTGCTAACTCAAAGTTAGAATGAGAGTGGGTGCTCTGTGCTTGCAAAACTGGCCTAACAGGTAAAGAATTTCCTGATGATCCTGAGGAAGTCCATCTCAAGGAGTTCCCAATGGAGGGACCTCTTGGGGTTCCTTGATCACAATAAGTGATGCTATGAGGATTCATGATATGGTGTGATGGAGAAGGCGAAGGAACAGACAATGGAGCTGGTGGATTGGAAGAAAGTGCTGTAGACATAGCCATTATGTTAGGTCGAGTATGAGAAGAAGGCAGAGCAGTCATGTGGGCACCAATAGGAGGAAAATTGGGTTGAGTATGAGGGAGGGGAGATTGGGTGGAGGACACACACATAGCACCATAGAGTTGATGAATAGCATTATAATTAGTTTGACCAAGAGAGAGAGAAGACTGTGGAGGTGATACACCCATAACACTATAGTTAGCCTGAGCAAAGGGGTGAGAGGCTTGTGGAGGAGACACGCCCATAACACCGTAGTTAGCCTGAGCAAGGGAAAAGGAAGATCTTGGAGGAGACATGCCCATAACACCATAATTAGTTTGAGCAAAAGGGAAAGACGATCTCGGAGGAGATACACCCATAGGCCCATAATTAGCTTGAGAAGGAGATTGACTTCTTATCATACCCACAGCCACAGTACCAGTACGAGGAGAAATAGAAATGGGGACACTCACAGAAGCTGGCAAAACAGGTCTAGGATGAGGTGCTGGTGAATTTGACCTAATGGGTATTCGAGGCATTGGTACCATCATAGGTTGTCTATTGATTTCTGATGGGTAGATCACTGGTCTATTAGAGACTTGTCCTACCTGTAGAGCACTTTGTAGGCATGGAATAGGCATAGGTGGTGACTGAGTTTGCATAACAGACCTAGCTGGTACAAATTGTGGTCCACCAGTTGACACTTCAGCAGGGAGTCTTGTTAGTTGCTTCTTGTGTCTTGAATTCATTTCATTATCCACTATTTTGAGTAACTCTTCAACCGATTTTGCTTTGGGATGAAGATGGACAAAATCTTGTAGTGCCACACCAGCTGCATCACCTTCAGCTTCTTTCTTTGTGGTGTGGCCTTGTATGGACGTGTATGTTGCCTCATTCACAGTAACTTGGCTGACAAACATGTCTCCTTTTTTCTCCGTGGCATAGCTAGGAGTACTCACCCGGGCTTTCTGGCAGTAAAGGTTCAACTGACTTTTTTTATTGCTCATCTTTATTATGTGTGTATGCTAAACATCATTTATTACCTGTGGCATTGGTTAACCAGATCAGAGAACTGTTAAAACATGGTGATTCAGATTGGATTGTAGGCATGCACTAAACCACATTACAAAATAAATATGTAACAGCTCACCTGCAGAAATAGAAAATCAGATGGAAAATTGACACTTGATTGGAAGAAAAACACTTTAAATATGAATACACAAGCAACACTATTCTTAATTCTGACTGATTGTGACCAGGAAATCTAGAAGAATGTTTATGTAAGTATTTTTGTTGATTGATTACCTGATAATACAATACCACATACTGTGAGATGATTAACTTCCTCAAAAATTTGACCCATGAAAATATATTTTGAGTTTTAAATTGAAGCTATGGAATTTCTCAATGCAAAAATTACCAACTATACAGTCTCCAGTGTTTATACAAATTTTATAATCACTAACATTAAGTACCCAATGGAGCAAAAAAGCACTAGCAAACAGAGGCATGACACTACATAGTCAGCTTTCTTCTGAATCAGTGGGGAAATATGTAAGGAATTCCTTGATGAGCTAAATACCGAAATAAATGGGTTATTTTGGGGAATTATTTCACCCACTCATCAAGTTGAATGGCAATACAAGTTATAGCTTAAATTGACTAACATTTGATAAGAGCACTCTGATAAACATGCTGTGTGTGAACTAAAGGATGACCTCTTTACAAAGGATAACAACAGTGCCTGCTTGAATATTCAGATCCCTCCCCAAAACCAGTAAGGGGGGAAAAAATTAAAAAAAAACCGGGTTTGTTTGTCGGCCATAACTTTTTTATGCTTCACCCTACAAGCTTGATTTTTGTACCAAATTACTCCTTTTCTCACAAGCTTTTTTTTTTTTGAGCACAAAAACATAGACTAGAGATGCATGGTTGGGAAGTTACTGGCTCATGCACCAAAAACTTTAGGTACACTTTACACCACACTAGTATACACCAGACACTCCATATTTGGTATGTTGTTAGAGTAACCACAGAGGTGTTGATTGCAATGTTAAAAACCCACCGCTGCAAAAAAGAATTTTTTTTTTATCGGGACCCCCCAGGTCAAGTTTAAAAAAAAAAATTCTGTTTTTGCAGCGGTGGGTTTTTAACATTGCAATCAACACCTCTGTGGTTACTCTAACAACATACCAAATATGGAGTGTCTGGTGTATACTAGTGTGGTGTACAGTGTACCTAAAGTTTTTGGTGCATGAGCCAGTAACTTCCCAACCATGCATCTCTAGTCTATGTTTTTGTGCTCAAAAAAAAAAGCTTGTGAGAAAAGGAGTAATTTGGTACAAAAATCAAGCTTGTAGGGTGAAGCATAAAAAAGTTATGGCCGACAAACAAACCCGGTTTTTTTTAATTTTTTCCCCCCCCTTCTTCTTTTGTAGTTCATGACATTCTTTGTTGTTGTTACAGTGGCCTTGTCATGAACAATTCAAAAAGGCAGACTTCAACCAGTTCATCATCACCTGAGACAGTCTCAACATCCTTTGATAGATGAGATAATACCGCTTTGAGTTTCTACACAAATAAAATTGCCTAGCAACACTCGTAATCCTGTACTGAAGATTATGTAAGGAGCACTGCTGGTTCATTGAACACCATTTTTCATTATATTCATCACACCTTTTCCTATCACCCTTGAGGAAACATAATACATCTCTTCAAGGCTATATAATACATAATAGCAAACTATTAAATTATCAGAAAGAACTGCAGTTTGAAATATTAAGTCTGCCAATTTATCCAAATAAATGGCTATACTTGAGGTCTCAAGAGGACAGAGCTAAACCTTCTTTAATTAACAAATGCATAGTGGAAGTACAAGGAACAAAATCATGCTTGTTAGCTGAGCATAAATTTACTTTCTGTATGTTTTCATTGATTTTAAATCACCTCTAGTCCTCCTGGTAAACCTAACTTTATTTCTGTGTGTGGAGAAGAGTCCAGACATGCGTTATGACCAATGGAATCCACAAATCATGATGCATATCAAGTTACACTTTACATTGCAATGATGATCATAATTTAATGCATTATATGCTGATTAGCTACACTTGCATGCAACACACATTCCAGATATCTTGTTTCGTGTATTAGAGCACTAGCAATTAGAGAGGGAGCATAATTCTCTCCATTTCCTTAACTATCCAAATTACATAGCTCCCAAATATTCAGGGATATGGCTCAATACTAAAAGAAACTATCATTAATTAGAGTGTCCATAGAACATACACCTTCCCCTCTCCCCTCCCCTCCCCTCCCCTCCCCTCCCCACCCCCCATCCCCCCTCTATGGAACTGTACAGTGAAGTGTAACTATAGCTTATTGTAACTAAAAGGTCCTATTATTAATTCAATGCATATCTTTTGTCTTTTGGCAATTTGAACAGTAGAAAACAATGACTGTTAGCTATAATGGTTCATCGATTCTAGTTTGATGTTAAATATGCATTAGCTGATAGAATATCTAAATTCGCTACTCATTTATTACAGTGACAATAAGGTAGAAGGCTTTTGAAGGCTCATTGCCTAAAATTGAACATCTTAAATATCCTTTTAGCCAGAAGAGGTGGGTCACAATTATTGCTGAATCAGCACTTTTTGCATAAAATTCCATCCACTATTAAGATTTCTAAAGCTAATTTCCCCCGAGGTCATCCAACACCAGGAGCTTCTAATGAATCATCCAAAAGAGCAAACTTATCTTTTAGCAGACTCTTATTAAGATCAAATTTGACGATCATCCTAAAACATATAGTGGAACTGCCTCTAGGGCAAACCTGTTCTTTTGTCTGGTCTAGTAAGCCTAACAACATCAGGTTATTCTCAAGTGGGCTTGCTTAAAAGATGCTTAAATTGATTTACTGTGAAATATTTTTCACATTCCACAAGACTGTGCTGAATATCACATACAAATTCTTTAAAATAACAGAGTGACTAACCTCTTCTGTGTTATTTGCTTATTTACATGTAATATTTCATGTGGCTGATCACCACAATATTCCTGTTCATGCACCTGGCCATGTTATTGTCATGTCCCAGGGCACATCACAAACTTCTCACACAGAACCAGAGAAATGAAAGTAATTTCACCCAGTAGCAAGTGATTGGCTCACTTAAAGTTACCAGATTAACTCACCTTATAGCATTGCATATCATTTTCACTAGCTATTCAGTTGCCTACCTTAAGTTCCTGAAACTATCATATACCTAGCTTATGTAGCTAGTCAGATAAGTGATATACCAATGATGTGTTTGATGTAATTATATAGATTATGTCTCCTGGCACATAAATTATTAGACACTTATTAATGACGGTCACAGTATATTGCTAGCTAGTATACATCAACATTGTTTTAGTTATCGTAACTCACAATTCCATGGGGGATACGAGGATTAAAGTGGCACATCTTTGAAAGTTCAAAGGTCTCGATTTCTCGAGCGCTCTGATCACGTGAACCTTGTCGCTGCGCGCGCAGCGCACACAGAGAGCTATATTATTTAGTATCGAGGACCTAGCAAGAACTCTGGGGCTCTAGCAGTGCCTCCAAGTATAAGCATTGTCGTATATTTATATGCAAAAGTCAAGGTCAATAAGCAAGTAAGCAAATGTGACACAAAATAAGCAAAAAAGTGACATCTGACATAGAGCACTGATAGAATCAAGATCGAATTTCGATCCTCACTTACCACTGAGACTATATCATCTCTCATAGGCTGTCACTTTAATAATATCTGGAAGTGCTGTGAGAACAATAAATTTAAAGACTCCTTACTGATTTCTACAAAGAAATGTACTCATGAAAGAAACGTGCACTATAAACAGGGCTAGCCACATAGCTTGTTCATAATAACAATGTATGCAAACTGGGGCCAAAATAAGCAAAAATTGTTTATTTTATATGCATATCTAAAGTTACTACTTGGAGGCTCTGCTCTAGGCTTTTAAGCAAAGGAGTGGACAGTGACATTGATAGCAGCTGTAAGTTCCATAGCTAAGCTAACCTAATGTCTGAGCTGAGAAGTGTGAGCCTACGGTGTGTGTCCAGCCCACAGAATCACTATCTTGCCTGTAGAAGCTAGGAAAGAGTGTTGTGGGGGAGCACCCCTCCTGAGACTCCCTCGACATTGGTGTGTGGAGACTTGGGGTGTGTCCAGAGGGGTGTGGGAGTGGAGGTGTGTCCAGCTGAACCCCCACATGACCTAGAGAGTGAAGGGGTGTGTGTGTGAGAGATTTGAAGGTATGTCCGAGCCTGTAGACCTCTCAGAAGGACTAGGGGGAACCCCCTTGTGGCCTGTTAGAAGGGTGTGTGTGTGTGTGTGTGGAGATCCTAGGTGTGTCCAGAGGGGTGTGGGAGTGAAGGTGTGTCCAGCTGAACCCCCACGTGACCTAGAGAGTGAAGGGGTGTGTGTGTGAGAGATTAGGTGGTGTGTCTAGAGCCTGTAGACCTCTCAGAAGGAGGAGGAGGAACCCCCTTGTGGCCCGTTGAAGTGTGTGTGTGTGTGTGTGTGTAGATGAGGGGTGTGGGAGTGGAGGTGTGTCCAGCTGAACCCCCACTTGACCTAGAGAGTTAAGGGGGTGTGTGAGAGAGATTAGGAGGTGTGTCTAGAGCCTGTAGACCTCTCAGAAGGAGGAGGGGGAACCCCCTTGTCACCCGGTAGAAGGGTGTGTGTGGAGACCCTGGGTGTGTCTAGTGGGGGGGGGGGGGGGGGTGGAACCAGATGTGTGTCTAGCTGGTACTGTTGTTTAGTTAGTAGTTTTGGACTATTAGTTAGTTTTCAGTTAGTTATTGGAATCTTACAACATTTTAGTATAGTTTTAGTTAGTTACAGGAGCCTGGTATTTCTTTTAGTTTAGTTTTAGTTAGTTACAGGAGCCTATTAGTTTAGTTTAGTTTTAGTTAGTTACAGGAGCCTATTAGTTTAGTTTTAGTTAGTTACAAGAGCCTAGGATTAGTTTTAGTTCTAGTTAGTTACAAGACCATGGTAGCTATTCTAGGGCAATCAACTTATACAATCATAGTTGGAAATGTAATTTTTTGCTTCCATGGGATGAATGCTGCTGCTTGCTAACTACAAACATTAGCTAATACAAGAATTATTATACTACATCAATCAGGTAGAGGTGTGGCCAGCTGGAGATGTGCTCAACTAACATTAGATTCAACCTCTGCTCTGTTAGTTTTAGTTTAGTTTTTGGTGCAATATGATGTAAATAGTTTAGTTATAGTTTTGGCAAGTAAGTGAACTACAGTTTAGTTTAGTTTTAGTAGTGAAGAAATTACTGAACTATTATCCGTTTTAGTTTTAGTTAACGAATACAACAGTGCTAGCTGGCCTGTAGACTCTATAGGAAGGAGTGTGGGAGCACCCCCCCCCCCCCCCCCCACACACACACACACACACACACACACACCTTCCTCCCTTTCCTCTTTTATTTTATAAGCTCTCTCAATTGTCATTATGTAGGTGTGGATTAGCTACATGAGGAGACAAAGGAATTTGCACCTACCCCAAAAGTTTCTAGACTTGACTTTATCCAAAATTCAAATCAAAACTAATTTCAGTATTTTAATAAACATTATTATACTTTGAGAAGACTGCATGAATTCATAATTATTATATGGGAAGCATGGGAGAAATGTCCCTCCCCTTCCACCCACCCATGGTTAAACCGATCAATAGGGAACATGCTAGCCTATATACCAAATTTAGATATAATAATAAGTTATATAACCTTTCAGCATCTAAAGTAACTTCATTGCAAGCAATTTCTGAAATGTGCTATTCCATTGAATATTAAGTTTACATTCTTCTTTGGTATAGCTTCTTTACAGTCCCAATAATAACTACAGTGACTGCAGAGCATAGCCTTTTCAGCTCTTCATCACATAAAATCATACCTATGATCAGAGTCAAGAATGTCGTCACGAGCTTCTTCATACACACACTGGTGAACTAGGTACATCTGTATTGCTAAAAATTATAGGTAAGCTAAGCTATTTTGGAAAGCCTACAGTGTTTTCTCGTAACAAATCATGCTAGATAGTCTCCTACCCAATGGTATTCTATAGCACAGAGTCCTTGCCCACCCCTAACCTCATTCCCATTACAGGGTGTGCCCCCATGCTCCAAAACATCCAAAGATGATTAATAATGTAACTGTTAGTGAAACCAGCAACAAGTCTTGTCACAAATAGTGTTACAAAGATTTGGTCAACCTTAGTGATTAATGTTATGGTCACTTTAGTTAGTTTTTTGACTAATTGAGATCAGTTTTGTGACTAATACCTAGTACTAAATTATAGTTTTAGTTGACTAAAACAACATGAGATCAAAAATGACCTGTTGTTTATGGTCTCACATAAGGGTGTGTTGTGATGCCACATAAGGGTATAAGGTGCATTGTGATGTCACATAAGGGTGTGTGGTCTGAAGCTTGTAGCATTGTCTGAAATGGTGCAAGAAACGAAGATGTGGGCTGGGATTTGTGTAGAGATATGGGTCAATTTCATTCAGCAGTGAACTCTTGACCTTGCAGTGACTAGACTAACTTTCGGTCCCAAAAGAGTGTAATTTTACACACTTTTCAACCATCCATTACTCGACCCGTCGGCACCATGACATCCTGCTGCCAACCTTTGACTGTCGGCATTGGAAGTCAGAACAATGGGTTGTGGTCCATCAGTTCTCAGATGTTCGACCACAGGGAGGAGCTGCCTTTGATCTTCCTTTGATGTTCGCTTTATATGGACTTTAAAAAAAAAATGAAAAGAAAAGGAGAGTGGCATAGTGCATGGGGCAGTGCGAAGAGGATCGTCGGTGTGAGAGAGGCCATAAGCAGGCCAGCAAGTGTCTCCAAGGAGCTCATTCTTTCTGCCTTGATCTGCTAGCCGCCAGCATGACGTCACACCAACCTGTGCAACCTTTTGCTGCCTGGGGCACCGGTGTCATAACATATTACATCCTCTACCTATCTACGTCCCTAGGACGCAGTTCTTACGTCCTAGGGGACGCAAGCCGATAACGATTTACGTCCTATGCTAAGGAATAACGTCCTACCAGTCATAACGTATTACGTCCTCTACCTACGTATCTACGTCCCTAGGACGCAAGCCGATAACGATTTACGTCCTATGCTAAGGAATAACTTCCTACCTGCAATAAATAAACCTTCAGCTGTGGTCAATCTATCTAACTACCTAGGGAGGGTAAATAAAATAGTTGCCAAAGTAATTTGGTGCAGGTGACTCATTGTGTAATAATAATTTAACACTTCTCTTTGCTGTTGTAGCCAGAGACTCTGTAGAAAGAGTCTTGACAATAATGTATGACATCATAAGTAGCTAATATTATTTCTATAATGATGATATTGATATACTATACTATAGCAGCAATAATAATAATAATAATAATAATGACAACAACAATGCTATTTAGTAGCTAGTGGCTAATAGAGTTGAATTACATCAATTTGCACGATCTACAGATCCATTCTCTTTGAGCTGGTAATTCAATAAGACCAATATTATATACACTTCTGGTGAAACCATTTCTCACAGTTGTCACAGCAAACCATGTTAGTGTCATAGTCTTCTGGAATCGTACATGTACAAAATAGTTCAATACTTCGAAAAGGCAATTTGCCATTCATTCCAGATTGGTGACTTGGTATAGCAGTTACCTTTTTACAAGGAAAAGGTTCTAGTTTTTTCCAGTGGAAACACCTAAAAGTTAAGATTACTGATAGAATCCATGACAATAAACTGTGTTCCCCCCCCCCAGGATAGTTAGGCCCCTACTTCATCTTCAATGGATAGTTCCCTTTTATATATGTGAGTAACAGGAGTTAAATTAATGTTTAAAACTCCACCTCCTATTATTTCTTCATAACTTTCTATGGATTATTAGCTATGTAGCTATACTAGAACAATAATTATACCTAATTAGATGTGGAGATTGCTCAAAAAGGAGGCATGAAGGATCATCTCCTAGTGCTAAATGTAGAGCAAATGCCACAGAAAAGAGTCCACAATCAGCCATGCCCTTCTGTTGTTGAACATCAGAGATCATGACTGCTAATTCAGGCTCAACTTCTTCTCCATCTTTATCCTTAGTTTCAACTAAAGGCTTGTAGATAAGTGCCAGCTGGTGTGTGAAGGAGGAGCAGAAAGTATTGCCAAGTTTACTGTCATATACAGTGATTTCTTTTCCAATAGAACTGGACACACACCAATGATTTCCGGCCACGAAATGGATTTGTATAGATTCTTGTTCTTGTGGAGTAAACCCACAAGTTTGAGATAGGAGACAATTTTGGAAGCCACCAATGAAGGGAAATTCCTCTTTTAGTGGCCCTTGAGCCATGTTGATATGTTCATCCGTAAGTTGTTCCCCATTCCTGAGTTCTTTCCGCATCCTTGAGGTAAATGGTTGTTGAACTTTTCATCTTTTTTTGGGTGGCTCAATTTGACATCTGAACTTAGCTGGGTGCTTTTGCTGTTTTTTAGGGACTAACTTCTCTGCTGGTGAACTGACTGTGTCATTAATGGCTTTAGCACTTTTCTTTACACTTGAATACTTTTATACTGATATAGCTAGAAACTTATAGCTATGTAGCTACACTCTCAGATACAGTAATAATACACAAGCAAAATTAGAGTTAATAACCTGTGTCTCCTCAATCTTGGCTTCCAACAGAGGTCCTTTAAGTAATGGACAAAATGGACACATGCAATTTGTCCATAGCTAATTGGAGTAGATGTTTAACTGCCCTATTGCTAACCTGACACTAGCTACATAGTTTTTTTGTTTGTTTTGGGCATAATTATAATGCACATTGTTATTATCAAGCTTGTGTACAGCTATAGCTATGTAGTAGGTAGTATTTAGATTAAATATAAATAACGTTGCTGAATCTCTTCTGGACTGAAAAGTTGACATTAGTATATAATAACATGAGTCATTTAATTGTTATAACACCTAAATTGTTAGGTGGTAGATGCAGTACATTGTTAGGTGGTAGATGCAGTACATTGTTAGGTGGTAGATGCAGTACATATACGAGGACGTTATTCGGTAAGCTAGGACGTAATTCTAAGACCCTAGTCGCAAGATATCTGCGTCCTCCGGACGTAAATCCTAGGCATATACGTCCGGATAGGACGCAATTCTCCTAGGACGTAATACATTATGACACCGGCAACTAGTGACAACCAATGCTAAAAAAAAAATCCAAAACTAGTGTAGCGAAAGGGATATAGCTAGAGCTAGCTAGCTAGAGACTAGACGCGCGTGCTCTTAGATTGATGTTAGTCTGTTGTGAATCATTTGCTACTTCCCATGGTCTTCTCTTTAACCCTGCAAAGACACAATTTATACAATTTTTCCATCATGCACATTTGAAAACTGATCCACACATCTTCTTCTGTGGACATAGATTACCTGTTGTTACTCAAGTCATTCATCTAGGACATATATCCTCACCTACAATCTCTCGGATGACAAAGATATACAGTTGAAATGCAGAGATATGGTTCGTAAGGTAAACTCCCTTTTCTGCTCCTTTCCAAACACTTCACCTGGAATTTTAACATTTCTTTTTCGCTCATTCTGTCTAGGACTTTATGGAAGTTCCCTATGGTCTCTTTCTTCTGGTGCTCTAGAAATTACTTTTAATAAAGTGTTACAATGTATATGGAAACTTCCCTATAACTCCCATACAAGAATTGTTCAATGCAGTGCTAAGCTACAAAGCCTGTTTAACTTACTATTCCATCGATCTTCAGCTCTCTACAAATCTTCTCAGACTTGTCCCTCTAACATATATTCCACAAATCTGCTAATTGTTGTTTTACATTCTTAGGTTTCAATTTGAAATATGGCAAACAATTTTGTAAAGATTATTCTATCCATCACATTTTCTGTTATCAGAGATCTCAGAATTGCACAACCATATTTATCCATCAGCAAAAATTTAATTGAGTCAGTTGTAATTTATTTGTCCACGTCAACCACCTAATCCATTTCTATTTCTTACTTTTATTTTTTATACCTATAATTTTTGGTGTGTTAATAATAATAATAATAATATTCACATGCCGCCGCGGCTATGTGCGCGCGTGCACCGCCCCCCGGCCGGCAGCGGCTCCAGCTAGCTAAGCAGCAGAGCAGGCATGTGTACGTGTGTGCATGCAGCAGCCAGGCCGAGAGGCGCGCGCCAGGGGGGGCGGGAGGGCTAGGGGCCGGCCGGCCGGCCGGGGCCGACCCGCCGCTCGCGCGTTCCTGATGACATCGAATGATGTCACACTTATAAGCTGTGTATAAAACAACTGTATTAGACTTGGAATTGAGTATGGCGGCAAGACCTTTAGAGTATCTGGTTCTATTCTCCGTGGTGGCCACTGACAGTCAAGAAGAAGGCGAAGAGGGGTTAATTGTGCAGCTGGCATGGGAGATAATTAGCATCTCAAAAAATCAGGTGAGCTTTAAATAGCGATATATCGACCATGTGGTGCCATTTTTGTTGGAGTGCATAAAAGTTGAGAAGTTGTGTGAGTCATGTCAGGAGTGATGAGCATGCGTTTAGAGTATTTTAGGTCATTTTTGGCTTACTGTAGCGTGGCTAGACATGTGCCAGCATTGAATGTAAGTCTATATCTAACTTAAATGTTATTTTTTACACTTTAGTCCATAAGTTGCTTTAAAATGCCCAATTTAAAGTGGCATGAGGCAACTGCTATAATGTTTCATCCTCCACAGTGTGGGCACATCCTAGCAACTAGTATCCATTGTAGAATTCCTATAATAACCATAGCTAGTTAGTGCTACTAATAACATGCAGCTGAGTATGAGAGGCTACAACTTTTTTTTATAAAGGTACTCATAGCTAGTGATTAATAATATCATAGCTCTACCTGGGTAGGTGATGGGGACAACACTATTGTAGAACCCATAGCTAGTCATAATAATGGCATCACAGAGCTTCTAGTTGAGTATGAGGGCAAACACTATTATAAATGTTAGTAATAAGAGTTCTAAACTATGTATGGGCATGTACATGTATAGATAGTGTGTGTGTGTGTGTGTGTGTATGTGAGGTGGGGGGGGGAGGTGCATTATTGCAAAATCACAATAGTTAATTCAAGGTTCAGCTCAGAAGAGTCAAAATTTTAAATATCAAATCCTTGGTATGTGTAGATAACTAGATAAGTAGTAGTGCTGACTCAGCAAAGATAGCATCAGTTGGTCCTGTGCCATCTATTGAGAGCTATTAGTCTACAAGAAGCTTCTGCACTGACTATAAGTGAAATAATCTTGCTGCTAGTGGTGATTGATCTGCTTGCAATATATCTTTGTTTTTGCTGTATTCACTGTTGGCCATTGACATGCACCTTTCAAATGCAAAGTTGTAAAAGCTTGACCCTGTAGTAGAGTTGAATTAGGATCACAATACAACTACTGCTGGTATTGGAGGACATGAAAAATATCCAGATCTATGCTATTTAGTGCTCCTTATAACTTCATTATGTAGATATAGATAGAATATTGAATAGCAATCTCTACTCTTCATCCATAGATCCAAGCACCCCCTGTAAAAAGGCACACCACTTTAATAAAAAATGTCCATACATTTCACTAATGATTATCAAATAAACAACAAACTGCTTGAAGTAGCAACATGTGGCAGCAACC
Source organism: Diacarnus erythraeanus (assembly GCA_964016965.1). Taxonomy (NCBI): domain Eukaryota; kingdom Metazoa; phylum Porifera; class Demospongiae; order Poecilosclerida; family Podospongiidae; genus Diacarnus; species Diacarnus erythraeanus. Next base: position 2,152,724 of record OZ024684.1, on the reverse strand, counting down.
TGCTCAGAGAGCACTTGTACGTACTTTAAGCATGAGGTTGTCTTCTCTCTCAGTGTCCTTTCTCAAAAATTCTGTACTGAGCTATATAGAAGTGTAGACATAAGTTCACATCAGATCCACTGTCTTTTGATTCATAGCAGCTGATTTTATACATGATGCACTCTTTATAGAGACAACTGTTGGAGGGTGTATTCTTATCTGATAATAAATGATTTTAATTAACCTATGGGAGCATTCAGGAGGACAGGAAAAGTTCAAAATATTATTGACATTGTTTTTGTGTTAAAACCCACTATTAAATTCTCATGAAGCTGTCCAGCCCTGTAATTCTGGTAGTAATCTCAATTATCTCCAACACCAATCCCCATATTGGTATAGTGTCAAGTCTGGAGGTGTGTAGAGATTATATTAATGGTCCTATAGTGATCATGGATTCCTTTAAAAGTGTGGTAAAAGGTTAACATGCCAGGCTAGCCTCTAATTTCAAGGGTCTCTATATTTATACCCCACTCACATCTCCCTATTTCTTTCATAAATCTCACATTGCTGTAGGTGTTGGGAAAAGAACAAGTCTATGTGTGTCCAGGAGGTGGGGCTCCTGGACGACTCCCACCAGGTGTCATGTCTGAAGCCATCCAATCAGCTGGGAACCTGGACAGTGCTCTCAAGCAGGTGAAAGGAACATAGTAGAAGAAATTTTTGTGAAATGGCTATAACACCAAAAAAAATTTAGAGTAAAAGAAAGATCCTCACCTCCCCCCCCCCCCCTCCAGATTTAACTAGACCATAGGGTAGGAGGGAACAGTAATGCCTGCGTTGACCATAACTCTTCTTAATGCATTTTCTAGTTCCATTCCACGCTTACAAAGTTGGGTGGCTGTACCTTCTCTCTGGTGACTTTTGGCCCCACAGCTCTTCGTGGTTTACTTCACCCTCAAGCGTATAAAATCTGTCTCAGTCTCCAAAAGTATCTTCACCGCTACCTGGACATCATCAAGGAGGTTACCAGTGTTCTTCCAGCCTTGTCCACCCCTCCATCCACTGTTGAAGCAATGGCAAAGTGTATCTTGCTAGCCTAGTGACATCAGACCCCCCTCCCCTCCCCCCAACACAGAAAGGAGAGAACATGGAAAGGAGAGCTTTGATATAGGGAGATATAGGGAAGTGTATATTTTGGAATATGTGTTAATTAGAAGATTTTTATTGGATGTTTTTATGTTTAGATTTCCTTACCCTAGCAATAATCTCCCCTGTTTTCCCTTGGTATATTGTTGAATGTAAGGAAAATTACACATAGAAGCACTCATTTTATTAGTCAGCTGAGGTACTGGCTATGCTAAGCTTTTTCACTTTAAAAATTCAAATCCTCTCCTTTCCATATGCAGGGGATGAATTCTTAGTCCATTTCCTCATTTTTATTTTTCCTTTGGTGTGTAGTACAGTGAAACTAATAACTTCCTTGACTGGTTTGTTCAGTGCTGGGCATACCCGTGGTTACAGAGGGGGCGGTGAAACCTGGTTTAGAAGAGTTAGCAATAGTTGGACAAGTGGCTCAAAAGTTGATATCTCAAGGTGTGTACAGACAGACGTGACTAAATTTCATGAAAGCTATATATATCCTAGGCCACGTGTTTCAGGCACAAGAGTTTATCCGAGATGATATTAAACTAGAAGTGACCCCAGAGTAAGTCAAGTATTCACATGTGATATGTTAGGTATTGTATGGTGGAACCTCTCCATTCTGGTCACCTGGGGACATCTAGAGTGGAGAGGTGGTTGGATAAAGGCATTAAGTTTGGAATAGATCTAGTGCTCTCCGTGGGTCTCACTGCTAACTTCACTAGCTGGCACTCACTACCACAATATAAGAAAGCCACTTATTCAATCAATAGTTGTGTCCCAAGGGTGACCACTGTAGATTCCACCACATAAATAAGCCATCCCTGTATGTGTAGCATCAACCAAGTGAAGGAAGGGTGTGTTGTAAGACTGCGTGGACTTCCGTTTCAGGCATCACTCAAGGATGTTGCTGGTTTTCTTTCTGGTCTCAATTATATTCCGTGAGTTCAGTTCATTAATTAGTGGTAGTTATTTGGAACTATGAATATAATTTTTTTGCCTGTGAATATCATTTTGGGGACTATGAGTTTTTGCCTATGAATATCATTTTCTATAGACCATATTTTCAAGTATGTAAATTCACTGAGTTTATGGTTCTTTAACTTTGATTTGAGGGGATGAAGAGTCACAGCATGCTCTGTTCTTCTGTTATAACCATTTACCCAGCACACGCACAACACATACATACATACAAGCTTGCGTACACTGAGTAGCTATGCTTTGTTCCTCCAGTGGTGGGATAGTCTTTGGAATCAATTCTGTGGGAAGAAGAACGGGCGAAGCAATAGCTGCATTGGAGACACCTGAACAGGCCCTCTTGTTACTTCAGAGACATAGACAGTATCTTAATCAGCGTTATGTAGAGGTAAACAGTTTCTTCCCTCTTATGAGGATTTGAAACCTATTCCTGTTTTCACTGTTCTAATTAAATCTCTGTTCTAATTAAACCTCTATTCTAAATAACACGACTTTTCTAATTCCTAAAACAAGGACATCAGTAGAGATAGTCACTTCATAAAGACTGTTCTAATTAAACCTCTATTCTAAATAACACAACTTTTCTAATTCCTAAAACAAGGACATCAGTAGAGATAGTCACTGTTCTAATTAAACGTCTATTTTAATTAATACTACTTTTCTAATTCCTAAAACAAGGGCATAGTCACTTCATTTGGCTTTTAGATAGTCCAGGTCAAACAAGTAATAGTCCTGCCTGGATCATGTTTAGATGTTTATAACCCATTGTTTACTGTGCAGGTATATGAGGCTACTCCAGATGACTTTATTAGGATGACTGGAGTTAAAAATGGAATGGGTGGAGGAGGGGGTGGAGCTAGTGGGGTGTGTGTTGCCAGGTTACAAGGGTTACCATACAGAGTCACTGAAGGAGAAATAGTAAGTTGAAAGTATGCCAATATGAGGAGTCAAATGAGAGAATTGTATTACTATACATAATGAGACTCTGTCCTTGACAATCCTTTCCAAACAATGCCATAATTATTATTATTATGAACTTGTTAATCTGGAGGCCATGGTCTAGTCATGGGTTCAAATGGACTTTTCTTTGTTTACAGACCTATTGAAGAATAAGAAAAATTAGAAATTGCCAATTGCCTTATGGAATGACCCATTTTCACACTTAGTACATAACAGGTTTTGTTGTTATAGAGACCCCTTACCATTCCTACTTTTTATTTTTTAGGTTGACTTTTTCAAACAAAGTGTAGATGTTAAATTTGGCAAGAAAGGTGTGATGATAGTTCACTATGCTGATGGAAGAGCTACAGGCGATGGGTTTGCTCTATTCGATAATGAACAAGAACTTACTCAAGCTTTACAGCTCAATAAATCAATGCTAGGAAATAGATATGTTGAATTATTCAAGAGTTCACTCAAAGAATTTGAAATGGTAAGTGACACAAGTTAGAGCACCAACCCTATGATGAGTGTGCATTAATTAGAGACACTAACAATAATTCATACAGGCTTTTCGTACAGAATGGTGACTAGTTGATGATATCCTTTGATTTAGGATTTGGAGATGGGGGGGGTTAGATTCAAATTATAATTTTAGGTAAAAAAAATTAAGAAAGAAGTGGAAACCAGTGCAATGAAATGTGTATAGTGAGCTGAATGCCAAAATTTTAGGGGATGCAGGAGACTTCCTCCCTTCCCTCTTCTTGTTTTGACTTCATAATGATTTATGTACTCTTGGGATATAATAGGTTTTGTGTCGATCTGGCTCTGATGAAGCACAACAGCAGTTCTGTGATCTGCTGGGACTCACGATAACTCCTGATCCCGAACTTGAGGCTCTTAGGGGAAACAGCAAGAACTGTGTCAAGCTAAGGGGAATTCCTTACACGGCCACTCCTGAAGACGTTATTCTATTCTTCAAGGACTTGAAGGAAGAAATAGCCACACAGGGGATCCATATGGTCCTCAATGCAGTTGTGAGTAATATGTGAGGGGAGGTGGGTCCAGGATCCATAATATAGCCCTCAATGCAGTTGTGAGTAATCCAGGGTATTCCTTTGTCCTCGTGTAATTTTTAGTAACTCAAAACGATCCTTTATGTCTGCAAGAGATGTAATCTGTATCTTAGTTTGCTAGTTTGCCAATATATAACTGTCTTCTCCCTAGAACCGACCCACTGGGGAATGTTATGTCCAGATGAAATCAGTAGAAGCAGCTCACAAAGCAAGTGAAACTCTCCACAAGAAATACATTGAAAACAGATATATTGAAGTCTTCCAGGTATGTGGGTGTGATTTGAGTGAGTGTGTCTGGGGGGGGTACGACTGAAGACTGTCCGAGCTAAAAGAGGTAGCATTGAGGTAGTGTTGGACGATCCTTCTTCTTTTCCCCAAGAAGATTCTATAATTAAAGTTCATTGACTTGTACTCTAATTTTCTACACCTCAGACAAATTTAAGTGTTCTAATTATAGGGATAGCGTCCTTTCAGGGGTGAAGTATTATTAATGCCAATGTACAAGCTCGTTATTTGGAACATATCCAAGTCTCTTTAATGCAGGCATGTACTTGTTTAAGGAAGAGGGTTTTCACTGTAGCTACTAGCTAATACTGTGTTAGTGTCATCTGTATGACTATACTTAAGGTGTTAATATCACCATCACGGTGTAGTGATAGAATTTCAGAAGGAAGAGCCTTCCAGAGTTGTAGGGTGATTCATAACCTATCTACTTTTGCCATTTTTCCCTCTTTGTGATGGTTAAAATAGCACTAATATACTTAAGATGTGGTATTACAGAACTGCTCATTTTCCTGAAAAAAACCTTTAATCGATTATCATGGGGGACCTAGGCTCAAAGCCAAAAATCTAGTGAAGCAGAGAATTGGCCATGATAACATCATTAGCATATAATTATTAGCACAAAGCACTGGGAAAATAGAAATAGAGTGATGGGGAAGTGTCTTGTCTGCATTGAAATCAGGCAGTTTTTTAGGTAGAAAGGTGTGATAAGCGATTATTGTTAAGCTATTTTACCAAGCCTAGCATTCATTTTTCTCTAAAATCTTCTTTTGAATATGAGTTAGAGTTGTGAACTTCTGAAAACCCTGTGTGAAACTGGGAGGGAACTTGTGAACTTCTGAAAACCCTGTGTGAAACTGGGAGGGAACTTTATTTGTAACTAAGTAAGTTAGTAGTGATGATCACAATGCAGTGTTCGGGGGATGAAGTAGCTCAGGGGATCCAGGACCAGGGAACAGGTGGAGGTGCCGGGCGAGGCTACTCATCGTATCGAGGAGACCGTGGGTACAGAGGTGGTGGGAAGCGGTTTTCTGGTGGAGAAAGGAGAAGACACGGAAGTGGAGGTAGTCGGAACACTGTCAAAGTTCGGGGCCTTCCTTATAGTGCAACAGAAAAAGAGCTCAGTTCTTTTTTTTCCGACTTTGAAGTGAGTTAGAGGATGTCTGGATATGACATAATTTGTTTTTAAGGCCAGTCACTCCAATAATGTATTCATACACTGCACCCATACTGACATTCCTACCAACATCAGCAAAACATCTCTATCCCTTTTAAGGTTGCCTACTTTAAAGAATACTAGACTTATGAAGTACTTCTTTCCCTTGGCACCATAGAGGGTTGGGCCACTCGGCACCACATAGATTGGGTCACTTGGCACCATAGGTGACCCACTAGGCACTACATCACTTGGCACCATAGAGAGGTGGGCACCATAAAGAGATGGGTCACTTGGCACCACATAATTATAAGTAGCTAGCCCACTCGCTCTATAGGGAGGTTGGACCTAGTTTTCTTTGATGTGTTTGTATGCCTACCATTATTATGTACTGTATAAAAATCTATCCTTTGCTTCACAAAGTGAAGAGGGATTGACCTATGAGCCTAGAAATATCCTTGATCAGGTGGTTGGCTGGATTTACTGATTTGATTTGATTAATTGGCAGGTAAAAGATTCTGACGTAGAGATTATCTATAACTCTGGACGGGCCACTGGCATTGCATATGTCACATTCTCTCACATGAATGTGGCCCAGCAAGCTATTCGGCAAATGGATGGGAAGCACCTTGGTAACAGATACCTAGAACTCTCTCTCAATTACTAAGATTTATCTGAACACCAACTGTTTCATCTTCTCTTATATGTTTGTAATTATGTGGTAAGAGACTAAGGATTTGGGAGGTTATAGTTTGATTATGATAATAATATTATAATAAACATTATATTATGTCCATTTTTTCAAAGATAAATTTTTTTGTACAACTGTAGTTTTATGGGGAGGTTAGTGATTGTCGTATTAGCCTAGCATAAGTTGGGGGGTCGTACAGTACATGTATGCTGTGAAAAAGTTGGGATGTTATTGATGCCCTGGGGTAGATATTAGGGGGTTGTGGATGGATTAGTGTGTGGTTATGGAAGAGTTGTGGGAGAGGGAGTTCTCAGGACAAATCATGTGTAGTGATTTGTACAAACAGGATACCATGGATGTCTTGGAGAGAGGATTTTGAAGTGTTCCTGTTAGCTGTGGGAAAGCTCTTGAGACAATAATCCTGCATAGTGATTTGTAAGAACAGGGTCGGTTGTAAATTCTTCTCCCAGTACTTAGAAGTCATCTGGTGGGCCTAAATATTTCAGCTATTTTGTTGGCAGCTTCAGTTAAAGAGGAATTTATATCCTGTTGACGTAGTACTAAACACTAATGAAATGTCAACACACCGAAACCACTTCTACCATTCCTTCACTGAGACAGGAACCATCTGGAAAATTTGTATGCAGCATTTTTAGACATAATTTAATTCATTAAGTTCATAGTACAGTGGAATCTGAATAAAAGACACATTGGAGTCAGGTCTACTGTCCCTTGTAAAGAGGTTGTCCTTTTTTTTCAGAGCTTGATTTCACTAATAGGTACTTTAGTTGTCCTTATTTATTTTGGGAGGTCCCTTATCTGGGGTGCTTCTATGTGTAAACAGTATTCTTATTGTATATTATGGTATATTATAGTAATCTTATATATTCAGTAATCTTATTATATATTATTGGATATTACAGGTATATTACAGGTGTAATAGTAATGACATAATGTCCAGAATTTACACATAGAAGCACCCCTTATCTGAGGTTCTATGTTGACAAAAACAGATTCATTGGTATTACCCCACCTGGGGAGCTTGAGCCCAGCTTAAGCTGTCTAATGTTATTAGTTAATTACCTGCCTTAATTAGGTTGAGAGGTACAATTATTCGTGTGATGCAATTATAACCTATTAAAAATATGGGTTATATTTAAGCAAAACTGTTTAATACATACATACATGCATGTATGCACATTATCAGTGGTGGAAGTTAGACTCCAGTAAATTATGCCGGGCATAATTGGAGCATAATAGGCTCAACCATTATGCTGGGCATAATTGAGCATAATAGGGAGCTTCAGTCATTATGGTTGGCATAGTTTGGAATTGATCATGACTGACTAGTACTGTATGTTATAGCTAGTTAGCTGAATTAGTCCTAATGGAGTCTTCCTGCTCTAGTACTTCTAATCCTGAGATTGAGAGTAGTAGCAGCAGTGAATCATAGAGTGAGAGCTCTTTAAAAATAGGACTGCTTCATTGCTAAGTAATTAAGAGCCCATACTAAGTCTGATTTGTGTTGAAAAAGGAAGATACTGACTCAATTTGTTCTAAAAAAGTAGGGCATAATGGGTAGAATTCAGAGCATAATAGGGTTAGATTTTGAGCAATGCTCCAAAGCATAATGGGCAAAAATTTGAGCATAATTTACTGGACTCTAGTGGAAGTCCTTTGTATGTACCTGCGTGTAATTATATTATAGAAACTGCTGTAGACTATGATAACCATCAAAGGGACTCTTCAATAATTGGTCTGTAGACAGTTCATGGTTTTAAAACCTCATTACTACAAAAACATCACAAGATTACTATGCATACAGCAGTTTAATGATAATTATCAGTCTTAGGGTTCCAGATGGCAGACAGCAGCTTGTTCTAGGCATTTTTATGAATAGGGGGGATGTGGTTCTTATGTGTGATCTGTTACATCAAAGCTACTCTATCTTCTCTAATTATAAGTAGTGGTACTAGATAAGTAATTAACATTTGGACTCTATTTATATAGAAAATTGAAAAACTGGAAGCATCTTAGCATGTTCATTTCTACATTCCATTATGACCACACTAAAAGGAAATGGAGGTGAAACAAAGTTAAAAATAACAGCTGGTCACTGGTCAATTTCCAACCAAGTTGATGGATTGAGTGACCAGCTCAGACCAACCACTTCTATGCACATGACGTGGTTTTACCTCTAATCAAGATCTGTGGGAGAAGTATTGCAGGATGTTATGCCTTGCAGCTTTAATGAGGAGTTTTGTCTAGAATTGTGGCATAACAGTTAAGAGTAGTCAAACATGTCCAACTACTTAAATTTAACACATGAAAGAATCAGGGTTCTTTGGCATTTATAGATTTAGGCTTTTTCTTCCCTATTAACTGAGGTTCTGTCCCAATTTGTGTTGTGTAATTTTGAAAAACACCCTTTCTCTATCCCACTCCCTCCTCTCCTTCCTGTGTCTACTCCCCTTCCCCCTCCTTTTATGTCACCCCCCTCCCCCCCCCCCCTCTCTCTCTCTCCCTCCAGTCCCCAGATGTAATGTAGGACTATGGAGTGTTGCTTGGTCAGATATAATTGTTGTGTTTATTAGTGATACCCATCAAGGGAGTTAAAGTGGTGAAAACAATTAGCCAGTTGTGTGTGGAGAGGTTACATAGCAATTATTTGTACAGGTTGCTTATGTAATCTGTTTTGTTTGTGGTGGTTGTTTTCAACTGTATTGTTCTATATTCTTCTGGATTCCAGCCAGCCTGATGCGTCTTCAATGGCCCTGGATTCATTATGTCCTAAGAATCTGTCACTGTAAAAACAAGATCAAAAAATAGCCATAATTATAGCTAGCACACTTACACCATGAATAGCCAACTCTTTCTTTATTCATTGTCATAATTATAGCCGCTAGTAAACATGCTTCAGAATAATCACATTCACTGCAGCCACCTTGTTGGAGGTTGTGAATGTGGATTGATAAGATCTATCTAGCTGTATATTCATGTCTTGGCTGATTTTCTGTTTTCTGTAGTGAGTGTACCTTCCTGTACTAGCTACAATCAGAGTTGTCCATTCTGAGATGGTTTGATACCAGTAGCTATAGCTACACTCATGATATTATTGTACATGCAGTGGTGAGTCCTGTATGCATGGCTCTGCAAAAAATGATGTCATTATTGTAGGAAACACAAACCTTACACCACTGTTTGTACTGATCATTTACCCTGTGGAATGGCTGTGGTGCATAGCATGAGATAATTGTGAAAACATTCGATGCTGTGCATGTGCTATATATTATACATGTACGCACAAATTTTAAGTTTTATAGTAAATTAACGGATACCACGCCCCCTGTTGCAATTGGAGGGCGTTGGTTTGTTGGTTGCCAGCTATAGGTTATACGACATAGCTTCAGTCTCTTCAGTCGAATGTTTCGTGCAGCGTTTGGCGGGTGAAGTTCTCCTTGAAAGCTCGGGATTCTTAGCTGGTGAGTGGTGAGTAGCAACCTCTGCGGTTGCAGGGGTGGGGGGCGGGGCTGGATAGGGATTGCTACAGGAGTTTATTATTAAAAGCTGTGTTGCTTAAACTTTTATGTAGTGGCTATATAAATTACGCTGTTTATCACTAGATAGTGTAGAATTTGCTAAAAATAATTAGCTAGCGTTCTGTAGATGCAACTCAAGTTTGCGTATTAACTGTATTAACAATGTGTATTGTAGCTGGCTAGCTAGCTAACTTGAAGCATGCAGTTATGGTGTCGTTTACATTGCACCTTGCTGCAGTATCAAATGTCATTTCAGAAGCCTTGGCTGTGTGGCAATCATGTTAATAATATTCACAGCTTGGAAATATGCCTCTGTAATGCAGCCATACACAAAGAATCACTCCATTGCAACGCCATGTAGTCTAGTTTACCTGGTCTCCACAGAGTCTAACACTTATAGGGTCTGGGAACCGTATACACTGAACAAGCTGGAATGTGGAAGTGACCTCTTTGGATAGATGTCATATACAATGACTATAATGGCCTAAACATATGCCTTGAAGGTAGTAGCTGCTTCTTGGCCAAAATACATGAAAGAAAACAAGCTATCCCTTTAATTTATGTACTTTTAAAGTTCGCCAGTTAACCATTCGATATTCTTGTACTTTCTTAGTAGGTGATCCTGTACCCTATCTAGAAATCTATAGGGAATTATAATATTATATATAAACAAACTCTATTCTTGGTTCCCTGATTCCCTGGCAAATAATCTGTGGTGCTAACTCTGGGGCCTGGATACTTGGAGGTGCTAAAAAGTAAAAACTTCAGACAGAGAAGTATGAATTCTTTCTTGCCACAGGGATTCGGGAGAGGGGGAGTATACCGACAAGTAATAGCATGAATTTTATATAGCTAATGATAATTATAGTAGCTCAGACTAGCTATACCAGTTCACATGCTGTAAAAGTATATCAAATGCTATTACAGTGTTGTAAATTCACTCTCAGTTTTAAAAGGGCATGGCTTACATTGCAATAGAGGGATCCTCCCTCTGTATGTGCCTGAAGCTTGATTCTGCAATTACTTGCTGTGATTCTGCGATTATTTATTGAAAGTGAAGGCCTCCTGATGCCTATGAGAAGCCCCTTGACACTTGACCGTGTTGATGGGGTGATAATGTTTGCTAAGAAAGGAAAGGGGTTAAAATCTATTAAAACATTGTTTGAATTCTAGCTAAGTAGATAAATCACACCTATGTACCCACGTACCCATGTATTGGTCATTTAGCTAGTTGGTGCACATCTCAAACTACCCCATTACTATATCCCCTCTGGAAACCTCCTTTAGTTATTGATGGGTGGCCTCAATTAGAAGGAGTGAGATGGGTGGTTGGGGAGTGAGGATATAAATGTGCGGAGTCACTAAATTCTGAAATCTGTTCCCCTAGCCGAAGTGGATCCCTTTATGCCACTGAAATGATCTTTACTTTAGTTTTTTCTCAATCAGGAAGTGTCCCAATAAGACTCTGAATAGAGCAATAAGGTGGTTTCACTATAGCATCCTATTATAAGGATTGGAATGGAGAGGTTATGTAGCTATACTGTACATTTGGTGATATCTCTAGTTCATGGATTGAAAAGAAATTCCTCAAACCTCTCCATCATTTAAAATGCTAACATAATACCCACTTATCCCCACTCAGAGCTAAGTGTCAGCTTGTGTTGCATGTGCCCACCCAGGAGTTGTAAAAGTGCTGAATACCACTGATTCTATGAGTAATAATATACATGTGAGAATTAGTGTATAATAACCACTTTTGTTTTTGGTTGAATTATCTAGAAAAAAAACAATAAAATATTACTGCCATGGAATGGATACTCCTTCCTCTCTTGCTATCTGCCTTCGCTGCCTCTCCTGTTCAGTCCAGATCAACTGGCGCACCTGTGGAAGCCTGTACTAATTCTCTAACCCCCCAACATAGTGGGATTACTAGTCAAACCTCTTCAAGTCCATTTGAACTGGATGTGAAACAATTTGAAGATCTGGTAGCTAATGATGCTCCTGTGACGTACAGCTACAGGCCTAGTACTACTTATAACCGTGAGCAATTGTATAAATTATTATTTTATCTAATCATAATGTTAGTTTAATACTCCCACCAGAAGGTCAAATATGCATACTAGTGAATTTTTTTTTGTTTTCAGCATTATTTTAGTGTACATGTAGATGAATTTTTATCAATAATATGGGAATAACCTTATTCCATTCTAATATAAACAGAAGCATCCAGTTTTAGGTTATTTTTAAAGCGCTTTATTTTCATTGATCTCTGATGACCAACTGGCCATGTGGTAGAATTATAATATCTTCATTCCCTTGATCCTTTCCTACTTATAACAAAACATACATTGATGGTGAAATTAAGAGTATCTACAGTATAACCAATGGCTAAATGGTAGAACATAAAGAGTGCATGCTATTACAACAAAGCAAGTTTGCTGGAGAAATGCATGTGAACCGATCAGAATAGGAATTTCACCATTAAAATATTTTTACTTTAGGACTTCAACAGCTTGGTCAGTACATGTATAGACAAATTGCACGATTCTTTCTATCAGTAAGCTTCGTGCAGAATCTATCCTATAGTCGTCTAGCTGTTCTCACTGGCTACCTAATCCTTCAAGAAAAATGAAAGAAATGTATAGCTAATTACAAATGCTCATTTCTTGTTTGTTTGTTGGTTTATTAATAATAGATAATGATTTCTGCAGTTGTACTTCGGTTGAGAGATGCTAGTTCACCTCTTACATTCCGAGGATTTTTCATTCAAGTGGTCGATGAAAGTGGTAACAATGTTGGAGGCTTTCTTGATCCAGAGTCTGGGAGCCAGTACAGGTTGAGCAGCTGTTCTCCACCAAATGTAAGGTTACTACTGACAAATACAGGAGGGAAGGTTGTGGAACAAAGGGACCAGTATTCTCTCCCCTCCCCCCCCCCCCCCCCCCCTCCAGAATTTTATTTAGTTAAAAGATAAGGTAGTAAGGCCTCTACATGGGTCTTGTTATTAGCTATTACCAAAGTGACACTAAATAAGTATAACTATAGTACAGCTATATAGTTAGCTGCAGAGTGTCTATTAACCTTACTTAATAAGTGGAAACTAATGTCAAAAAACTAATGACTTGTTGCTATAAATGCAGGATGTGGTTATATAAATTTTATAACTAACCCTGTGCCATACTTGTGCCCTCCTATCAAAATCCCTGATCCACCTGGTACAATAAAACCTCTGCTGTTGTCTTTAAAAGTGATTCCATACTTATAGACCTTTTCACAGCTCTATAAAATACCATACATATCTTCATACCTATGTTGTATCAAGCTTTCACCTGAGATTCACACTTCTAATATTTTATAGCCTTTTATGGTGCTCTAGTGGCATGCATTGCTAGCATTTCAGTGGCTAAGAGGTTGTTTTTCAATGAGAAAGCATCAGTCAGCTATGGCTGAAATGTAATTGTTTAATAATAGGCATCTTAAGAAAGTAGTCACTCGTGAAAGGACCTCTAGACCCAACATTACTTACAATAAAAAGTCTTAATGTGCTAAAGGAAACAAATTCTTCAGCTATGACATAAACTTGAGAGTTTAGTTTGTACATGTAACATCAAAAGAAATTAATTCTAAATTGTTAAGGGGGGGGGTCCTCCATTCATATGCCAGTGGCTATATCCAATTACTTGTCTAGTCTCTATTAAGGGCCACATTGGCTGTAGTAGTATTATGGTTTATTATGCCAACTATAGTCAGTTTGGCTGGCCTCTTTTCCACCTCCCTGAAGGGCTCAGAGAAAATGGAGGTGGTTTCGGTAAGCTGAGTATATTGTTGTAGCAGTATTTTTTGGTAGACTCTAAATAATTTGTGGCTGCCACAATTTGTGTCCTTAGCATGATACATTCCTTAAAACAAGGTTTGAATAACTAGCCACTTAGTTTAATTGCCACTAACATATTTGGTCACAAGATTAATGCATTGTTATGCTTTCTACCCAGCTGAATTCCTCTCCTTAAAATCCACCATTAACATTTTGTTCCCAGCAAGAGACATTCCTGCAATAACATTTATCTGTGTGTACACTAGTGCATGCATTATTCTTCATACGTCATCGCTGAAATATTTAAACATTATAAGTTATCTTAGAACTAGCCCTCTAAGTCATCTCTAAACTACCCCTTGTAAGTCCTTTCTGAATTAACCCTTTAAGTCATCACCACTTGTGCAATAGTTTATAAACCATATCCTTAGCCACACAGAAGCCAGAGAGCTCCAATCTCCTTAAATGGTTTTGATAATAGATGGCTGAGGTTATGTTGTAACTTAATTAACACTTCCTATTAGACTTTTGCAGAGGTGTTGTACCAGGTACTAAATTCCTGTTTTCTAGAAAATGCTAATATTGCTAGTTAATTGATGAAAAAATGCAAGAATGGTATGGCCAATCTTAAATACTGTCTGCCAGCTTCCTCAGCAGCTGCTAGCTATTCTTCCAGCTGCTTACAAAATTTGCTTGGGAGACTCAGGATGACTCATAAAAAAGTGCAAAAAACCCTCAGAGATTTGTTTCTCTGCTTCAGTTCTTAATTCATAATTTACCAATAACACAAACATCTTATCTAGATTGGTGCTACCCATGTGACGAATGATGATAAAACTTCAGTTACTATCAGATGGACAGCTCCTTCTGTTGGAACAGGAGCCATTCAATTCAGGTATAGTATTATTATAGCAACTATATGTATGTAGCCTCAGAGAGCTATATTGGGAGCCCATTAGTTAAATTCGGAATCTTTTGATTTATGGTCCTGATTAACACTATATGCTTGAGCTTGTGGGAATCATTCAATTATAATAATATTATAGAGGGTATCTAAGAAAGAGACTGCTTTACTAAAATGGTTTAAAAATTCATGTACATTTAAATTCCCTTTCAAATTTGATTACTGTGTGTATTTTCACCCTCACATCAACTACAGATATTCATTTGTGCAAACCTTTTCCATATTCTGGGTTGATATAAGAACTCCTAGTCTTGTTGAGCGAAGTAAGTTTGTTTGTTTGTTTGCTTGTTTGTTTGTTGATGCTATTATTATTATTATTATTATTATTATTATTATTATTATTATTATTATTATTAACTTTTTTTCCCCACCTCAGGATGTAATATGTCTATGCCTTATTACGATGGGATTTCTGAAAGCTGTGTTACAGATTGTCCGGTTGGAAGTACGGTTGGAAGTACGGGAATATTTTCAATGGGAACTTGTGAAAACTGTAAGAATAATAATATTTATGTAACTACTATTTGCAGTATTGTATAAGACATTATCAGCAAATGATAAAAATTACTCTTTTTTTGTCTAGTTGTTCCCAACTTTCAAGTGAACTTTACTGCGGACACATACTTTAGAAGCATTGATAATTCCATTCAAAACAGATCCACTGTGTTCGAATTTACAATTGTCTTGGATAATAACTATTTTGGAGTGCTAGCTAGTGTCTCTGTGAATTTGTTTAAAAATTCCCTAGTTGAAAGCATATTTAAGCTTTCAGATAATACGCTATCGAGAGTATATTCAGTTGCAGCAGGCAATGAGGACAATGAAGTAGAGAATACAGGAAGTTTCACTATTGTCAGAGATACTGTTATTGTCTTCAATAATCCTGTATCACCCATAGCACCTGATATATATGACTTTATGCTCGAAACTATAGGAATTGGGAGTTCTTTTCAATTATTTGGAATAGCTCAATCACAGGGACTCGTGCAAGTTGTTGAATCAGCTGGTAAGCTAATCATCTTGGTGTGAAAAGTCATTCCTCCCCTCCCCCTCCTCTCTCTCTCTCCCTCCCCCTTGCCCAGATAGTTTAATAGAGTAGGTCCTGCTGGGTCTTAGCAGCATACATCTACCCTTTAGTGTGGATACAGTGTTACCAGGTTTATGGATATATTTGTATTATGTTTTTCCTGGACTATGGAGAGATATTGATTGTCTTACAGATTTTTCTGAGCCAGCTGCCTCTAGCAGCCTTCATGTCTGCAGAGTAGCTAGATGAGACTAAGCATGCACTTTAATTTTCAGCACTCTTAAATAGATCATAATGGTCTTTATTATTATTATTAATATGTTAAGATGGATTTACACTGCTACAGTTAACTTTCTGTAATGTTAGTATGGTAACGTATATCGTCCACATACTGCAACATCATTGTTGCATTGTAAATCTACCTTTAGCTAGCTAGTGTAATGGCATCATTGAGTGGTAATAGTACTAACATCAATGCCTAGTCCATTGATGGAGATGTCTTGCCTTATAAAAGCCTTTGTCTAATTTTATGGATATCATGTTATATACTATTTACAACATACACTTCATGATTTATTTAAAAATGTTAAAAACTAGGACCAGAAAGAGTACAGAAAAAGACCATGCAGTTATTCCAGTGAGATCTTACATAGCCTCTTGTACTGCCTCTACAAAAAGATATTGCATTGAAAACTTCCTTGACGTAGCTAGGGAGTCATTATTAGCTTTTTAGTGGTACTTTATATAGCTACATAACTGGATTTTTGGCTTCAGAAACCTGGTAACACTGTGGATATAATAATATACTTAATAGCTAGTGATGTAGCTATGATACTACTCTTTATAGAGTCATGGAGTCTGAATTATACAAAAGGAACATGTTAGAAGAATGTTTTATGTAAACATTATCCTTAGCCGACCTGTTATTTGTATATACCCTGATGTGATATCTCCACCTCAATGTCATTCTTCTACTTCATCAAATAAGGGGTTTAGCTTACAAAATCAATGTTTACCAAGAATTTTTATTTTTTTTTAGATCCTTGTTCAGGTATTCCGTGCATGAATGAAGGAACTTGCGTAGCCATTGGACAATCGTTTAGTTGTGACTGTCCACAAGCTTATACAGGAGCTCGGTGTGAGCAACTTTTTGATCCTTGTGCCCTTGACCAATGCAAAAATGGAGCTACATGCATCAATAATGGTACTTCAGATTACGAATGTACATGTGCTATAGATTACACTGGTGATAATTGTGAAGAACAAATTGATCATTGTATGTTACCTTCTGCAAACTGTACAAATGGTAGCACATGTGTTGATCATGTCGGCTTCTTTACCTGTAATTGCATTGCTGGCTTCACCGGTGACTTCTGTGACATTGACATCGATGAGTGTGAAACAGCAAAGTGTGTCAATGGTGACTGCATGGACCTGATAAATGGGTTTAGATGTATTTGCTATGAAGGCTGGACAGGCAGTAGTTGTGAAACTGACATAGATTACTGTATAACTGAGATACCAGATGACCGTTTTGGTCCATGTGATGACTTTGGTGCTGCCGGTTGTACAGATGGTAACACAACTTTTGAGTGTTCTTGTGTAATTGGATACACAGGCGATCTGTGTTCAAACGACATAGATGAGTGTGAAGACGAACCTTGTCAGAATGGTGGTAACTGCACTAATATGTTTTTTGGTCGCTTTGATTGTGATTGTGCTGAAGGGTTTACAGGGCAAACTTGTGAGATTTCTTTGTTTCCTTGCAGTTCTTCACCATGTTCTAATGGTGCCACATGTATAGACCTTGGTGATGGTACCTATAGATGCAACTGCCCTGAGGGCTTAACTGGTCCATTATGTGAATTAGACATCAATGTATGCAATGAAACACTGTGTCAGAATGGTGGAACCTGTAAAGAAGAAGTTGGTATTGGATTTTCTTGTATGTGTCCTCCAGGATACACTGGAGATTTATGTGATCAGGATATCATTCAATGTATGCTTGATACATGCCTTAATGGTGGCACCTGTGTGGAAGAACCTGGACTAAACTTCAGTTGTGCTTGCCCTAATGGTTTCACTGGAATGGTTTGTGAGATAGACGAGTTCTTTTGTACTCCCATTAGTTGTCTCAATGGTGGGACATGCATAGAGGGAATAGGCTCAATGATAAGCTGCATTTGTACTGAAGGTTTCACTGGATCAAATTGCAGCATTGATTTACCAGACTGTAAAGAAGATACTTGCCTTAATGGCGGCACCTGTATAGAGGAGTTTGGTCCAGCTACTAGTTGTGAGTGTTCTGGTGGCTATACTGGTAATGCATGTGAAACAGATTTAGATTTCTGTCTTCCTGATTCTTGCCTTAATGGAGGCACTTGTGTGGAAGGGCTTGGAACAGTTATTAGCTGCAACTGTTCTCATGGTTTTGGAGGCAATAGATGTATGGATGATCTGGATTTCTGTCGACCAGACTCTTGCAGGAATGGAGGCACTTGTATGGAAGGATTGGGTAACCTAACGAGTTGTAACTGTCTTGTGGGTTTCACTGGAAACACCTGTGAAATAGATTTGGACTACTGTACACCAGTAACCTGCCTTAATGGAGGCACATGTGAGGAAAGTATTGGAACATCAACCTCTTGCATGTGCTCTGCTGGCTTCACAGGAAATAATTGTAGCATGGATCTTTCTTTTTGTACACCTGTGACTTGTCAGAATGGAGGAACATGTCAGGAAGAAGAAGGAACCATGATATCATGTATGTGTTCAATTGGTTACACTGGAATGCTCTGTAATGAAGACGACGGTAACTTCACAGCTTGTACTTCAGAGAGGTGTTCAAATGGCGGCACCTGTGTGGAGGAATTTGGTCCAGCTACTAGTTGTGACTGTTCTAGTGGCTATACTGGTAATGCATGTGAGATAGATTTAGATTTCTGTCTTCATGATTCTTGCCTTAATGGAGGCACTTGTGTAGAAGGGCTTGGAACAGTTATTAGCTGTAACTGTTCTCATGGTTTTGGAGGCAATAGATGTATGGATGATCTGGATTTCTGTCAACCAGACTCTTGCAGGAATGGAGGCACTTGCATGGAAGGATTGGGCAACTTAACGAGTTGTGGCTGTCTTGTGGGTTTCACTGGAAACATCTGTGAAATAGATTTAGACTACTGCACACCAGTAACCTGCCTTAATGGAGGCACATGTGAGGAAGGTATCGGAACAGCAACCTCTTGTATGTGCCCTGCTGGCTTCACAGGAAATAATTGTAGCATGGATCTTTCTTTCTGTACACCTGTGACTTGTCAGAATGGAGGAACATGTCAGGAAGGAGAAGGAACCATGATATCATGCCTGTGTCCAATGGGGTATGCTGGAATGCTCTGTAATGAAGACAACGGTAACTTCACAGCTTGTACTTCAGATAGGTGTTTGAATGGCGGCACCTGTGTAGAGGAGTTCGGTCCAGCCACAAGCTGTGAGTGTTCTATAGGCTTTGGAAACAGTTCATGTGAGATGGACTTGGATTTCTGTCAGAATGATACCTGCTTTAACGGTGGTACTTGCATGGAAGGTGTTGGACCAGACACTTACTGTGTCTGTCCTAGTGGGTTTACAGGCTCAGACTGTAACATTGACCCTTTAAACTGCACCCCTGAAACATGCTTGAATGGTGGTACATGCGTAGAAGGTACTGGAAATTCAACATCTTGCATATGTCCTTTAGGCTTCACTGGAGGCAATTGTAGCATCGATATGTCATTCTGTTCTCCTGATCGCTGTTTGAATGGTGGAACTTGTGTAGAAGGGGATGGAATATTGGTGAGCTGTACTTGTGTCCCAGGCTTTACTGGAGACCTGTGCCAAGTTGACATGGAATACTGCAATCTGAGGTCTTGTCAAAATGGTGGCACTTGCAGGGAAGGTATTGGTATGAACACTACTTGTGACTGCCCATTTGGATACGAGGGAGATGACTGTGAACAAGATTTAATGTTTTGTAATGAATCATCCTGTCAGAATGGAGGGACATGCATAGAAGGAATGGGTTCTCTGGTAACTTGCATGTGTGTGGAAGGCTACACTGGTCCTGCTTGTGACATCGATATTGACAATTTTTGCACTCCTCTTACCTGCATGAATGGAGGTGAATGTTTGGAAGGCACTGGTCCAGACACTTCCTGTGACTGCAGTGACGGTTTCAATGGTACCAGCTGTGAGATTGATCTTGACTTTTGTCAGTCAGATTCCTGTATGAATGGAGGCACTTGCGTGGAAGGGCTTGGAACAGCTATTAGCTGCAACTGTTCTCATGCTTTTGGAGGCAATAGATGTATGGATGATTTGGATTTCTGTCAACCAGACTCTTGCAGGAATGGAGGCACTTGCATGGAAGGGTTGGGCAACCTAACAAGTTGTGACTGTCTTGTGGGTTTCACTGGAAACATCTGTGAAATAGATTTAGACTACTGCACTCCAGTAACCTGCCTTAATGGAGGCACATGTGAGGAAGGTATCGGAACATCAACCTCTTGTATATGTCCTGCTGGCTTCACAGGAAATAACTGTAGCATGGATCTTTCTTTCTGTACACCTGTGACTTGTCAGAATGGAGGAACGTGTCAAGAAGAAGAAGGAACCATGATATCATGTATGTGTCCAATGGGGTACACTGGAATGCTCTGTAATGAAGACGACGGTAACTTCACAGCTTGTACTTCAGAGAGGTGTTCAAATGGCGGCACCTGTGTAGAGGAGTTTGGTCCAGCCACAAGCTGTAACTGTTCTATTGGGTTCAATGGAAATGCGTGTGAAAGAGATCTAGAATTTTGTACTCCTACTTTTTGCAGCAATGGTGGTACTTGTGAGGAAGGATTAGGTCCACTGACATCATGTTTATGTCCCGACGGTTACACAGGAAGCACGTGTGAGATTGACATAGACACATTCTGTGCATCACAATCAATAGTCTGCATGAATGGAGGGTCATGCATAGAAGGAGATGGCCCGGCTACTAACTGCAGTTGTCTGTTCGGATTCGATGGTGAGAATTGTCAAATAGATCTTAGTTTTTGCGACAGTACAGTGTGCAGAAATGGTGGAACATGTCAAGAAGGTTATGGACCTATTACTACTTGCGTCTGTGCTGAGGGATTCACTGACAGTAACTGTGGCACTCCGATACAGCCAGGTCGTTGCCAGTCCAATGCTAATTGTCCTAGCAATGAATTTTGCCAGATACGGTGCTTATCAGATAATTATCTTGATCACACATCATTGCTGTCTGGCACTATTTCTTTCACCGGTACATCATATTTTAATGTCCCCAAAAGCCGAATGCCCACACTGACAAGTGAGCTTTCTGTCTTTGTCATCTTCAGACAAGAACCTGGCAATAAAGGTTATCTTTTCTTCTACGGCACATCACCTGAATTACGAAATCTTGCAATATATCTTGATGCCTCTAATACCCGTCCAGGCATCTTTCTCTATTATACCTCAAATCAGACACAAACCACTCAGGCTATTAGTATCTTAACACCAGCTATTACAGACAACAGAACTCACTCATTGGTGGTTACTGTTGATACCTCAAGCAACCCAGGGAGTGCACGATTCTTCTTAGATGGAGTACAACAATCTGAAAATGCTAGGAGTCTTGTGGCCCCTAACTTATCTCTAAATGTAAGTAACTTATAATAAAGAATTTAGTAGGTATTGTCAGTTATAATAGTAGCTACGAGTGACTCATGAGTCCTAGTTATAATAGTACAAGTGACTTATGAGTCATTTTAAAAGCCTTCAGTTTAACTGAGGAGGTACCTTCTGTTCAACTGAGGTTGAAAATGTCTTGCAGTTGTGATTAAATTAAAGATTTTGCTACGTTTTTCAGGTATCTGATTCCAACCCTGCTGTTCTTTTAGTGGGTGCCAGACTTGTGAGGAACTTCAGATTTGTTGGAGAAATCAATGCTGTTGTTGTCTTCAACTCACTCCTCTCTTCCAACGATATCTCCTCCCTGAATCGTGACTATCCTGAGGTACTCAACCCCATGGGAGACTGCGTGCCTTCCCTAGGTAGAGGTACCACCTGCCCTACACCAACTGTGGCCACTTCTCTGCTCTGTCAATCTGTCATTGGACTGTGAGTAGTAGCGATAATAATGATGATATAAGTCATGTCATAGTTAATTTTGGTTACATAGTTGTGAAGAAGATTTGCGATGTTTACCTAACTATAATGGAAATTATACTTGTCAAGTTCCAAGGACTGGTAAGTAGAAAATTACTATGTACCTTAAGCTAAAAGTCAGTTAATTACCTCATCATGTGCTATTGTAATGCAAATTTGGTTGCATCATGAATAGATAATTAGTTTCATTATTGATGACAAAACTGATGAATTTTCTTCCTGGTGAATATTTTTTCCTGATGAATATTTCTGACTATACAGTAGAATGGGACCTCTAATGGTTGAGAAGAACTATTCTGATTTAATTAAAGGATTTAGAATGGGTTTTAATTTCCTTGAGGACCACCCCCCAATAAACTTATGATGACTACCCATTGTTTCAACCTCACTAAAAGCTATATAATATCAAATGGTATACATGTTATGCTATTATTGTTGCTGTTGTTGTTTTAGTTTGTTCTAGTGACAACGGATGTTCTTCTGGTTATTTCTGTGGCAGTCCAGTCCCTGATCCTGAGAAGAATTTCTTTGATAATCCTGGTGCCATCATTCCAGGGGATATAATATTTTTACAGAAGGACCCTATGGGTTTTGATGGCCAGTCTGTCGTTACTCTCCCTTCCAACTCACATCCGTCACTCAGGACTGATATCACAATATTTGCCACTGTCTGTCAAGAGCCTAACAATGATGGCTATATAGTTGGTAAAGGAATAAATGACAGGATAAGAGACTTTGGACTCTATCTAAGAAGCTCGAAGCAGACCATTTGGGTTGCTTATGGCACAGATGGGAGCAATCCAGGCTTTCGCTCCTTCGTCTACTTCTATAATGTTACTGTGGCTGATGGGTACTGTCATTCTGTGGGAGCTGTTATTGATAGTTCTAGCAACAGAGTAGTCCTTTACCTCGACGGAGAACCAATCAGAATTCATGCTCCTCTTCCAAGTGTTCCTGATTTCAGACCAAATGTAAGAAAATACTCCCTCTCCCTCAACTCATTGATAATGCAATAGTTATAGTGGAACTTCTCTATCCCAGACACCTTGGGACAAATTAAAGTGTGCTAATTAAAGGGGTGCCCTCATTTCAGAGAGTGGAGTTCTATTAATGGTAATGCACAAGCTGTTATTTGGGACATATTCAAGTGTCTTTATTATAGGGGTGTTCTCATTTCAGGGGTTGGAATAGAGGGATTCCACTGAACTACAATTTTGTACTAAATCTTCAGGTGTATAGCTAACTATAACTATTATTTTACAGTTCAACTTGCTCTATGTTGGAGGCCGTCCCAGCACCAGGCACTTTCGGTTCCATGGTAACATCAGCAATCTCTTTTTGGGCAGTGCCGCTCTGACTTCAGAGAACATGGCAACATTCCACAGAGAGGCCTTAAACAATGGCGTGATCCAACCAATAACTGTGTCAGAGTCTTCAGTTCGATACTGCACTCCCTATGTGCAGGAATTCCAACAATGCTTTGTCAACAGCTTTGACCCGAATGACTTTAAGTAAGCTCCAATTATTGTATTACTACTGAATTATTGTGCATAGGTATTGGTAATGCTCCATATTATGTTGTATTATATATGGTGTCTGGTCACAGGAGGGTTCTTTGAGTAAAGAACTATCCATCTTTCACTAGCATTCTTACTTTCAATGATGTTTGGAACTATACTGTGTCAACACATTATCTATTACATCTCTATACAGTCATAGAGAATTCTTCCCCAGTTGATAGAATATTGCACTGAATGTAGCAGAAATGCAGAACAATATCTGTATAGTAATTTTAGAGTCTGTTGTCTAGTTATTAATGTCACAAGGAATGTATTGTCATCTATAACCACAATAGTAACTGTTATGTACGAAACATTTAATTTTGTTATATAACACAGGTGTTCACCCACATTGGAATGTGTTCCACTGTTCGAGAATAGTGCTACAATAGATCTTCCTGTGGCAGGAGATCCTAATCCACTGAAAATTATAGGTCGATGCATAGAACCTTGCGAAGCAAGATGTAGTAGTGAACCAGAAAACCTTCAGTGTGGGACTGATGGAAGAACCTATACTAACTCTTGTTATAGGACCTGTGCCAGCTCTACCGTACAAGTAAGTTTTAATTAAATCAGAATGAGTTTCTTTCTCTTTTCCATTCCTTTCTCCCCAACCCCATCATTCCTCAATTCCTCTCTTCTTCTCCAACTCCCAATTGACCCCACCCACTCTACCACACCCCTTTCCTATCTCTATCAAAATCATCTTTAACATCAATCTTATTCTGTGATCAACAGGTTCTTCATTCAGGCAGATGTGAGAACTATGCTTCACTTTACTTACGTGCTGAAGGCCTTCAGTGAATAGTGTGATATTATAGACAAAAATCGCTTCACAGTATAACATGATAAAGATATATATTTTTGGCACAAAACCTTATACATGTTCTGTAAGTTAAGTTTTATCTCACCTCTTTGTAAATAACATTTTGTTGGCTTAGATTACATCACTGTTATACAATATTATTACGTCACTATTATTTTGTACAGCATTATTATACATAACCAGCCTATACTGCAATAAACAAAACAAAGTACATTTTTATCCTTTAATATAATTATTATTTATACTCTAGAAAACAAAATGACTATAGATCTGATGCCAAAAGCTTTCAAAACTTAATGCTAGCTATATATCAACATAAAGTATCTACGTATAATATATTGCTTACAGTATATTTCCTGTCTTATAGTATATGAGAAGCCAACCAGATAATATAATTTTACATAATACTACTATTGTTTGAAGTTCTATCTAACCACTAACACGTCTGTAAAGAGCTTGGTAATCTTCACATCTTCCAGGGTGAAGAACCTGTAAATGATCAATAACAAAGTAGTGTTAAAACACCAGATACTCATTTGCTTCAAGCCATTCGATCACACCAGAGAGATCGATTGTCTTACCAAGGATACCTCTGGCTCCTTGAAAAATTACCCTTCAAGCCATTTGACTACGCCAGAGGGATCGTCCTACCAAGGAAACCTCTGGCTCCATTCATGTTTTTCCCTTCAAGCCATTTGACTACTCCAGAGAGATCGTCTTACCAAGGAAACTACTGGTTCCTTAAAAGATTTCTTCAAGCCATTTGACCGCATCAGAGAGACTATCTTACCAAAGAAACCCCTGGTCTTTACTTTTCCTTAGAGATTCATGTTTATCCCTTCAAGTTATTTAACCACATCAGAGAGACCATCATATCAAGGAAACCTCTTACCCTAACTTATCTTAAGAGACTCACACTTAGCTATCGTATATCCGGTATATTTCAAGGGTATAAACCTTCATTCCAGAGGATTCTTTGTGGGAAAGCAATAGTCATGAACTTTTTGAACTTCCCAAGGCTAGCTAGGTAGAAGTTTACTATTTGTTGTGGAGGCAATGATGAGAAGATGAAAACTGGAATACTGAGATGAGCTAAAACGGGTTATATCCACCCACTTTATTCACCAAAATAATAATAATTGGTGAGATAAAGTAACTTTACCCTATTGAAATATACCACTATACAATATTCCTCCAAGTCCTTGGCAATTAACAGTAACTAAATAGACTATCTCTGGCCCATAGCCAGGATTTGTGATGGGGGAGGGCTCAAAATTTGACTGACCACACCCACTTTAGTTAATCATGCCCCTTTGGTTAAGTATTTACATAGGAGGGTAACAGAGAGCAAATCTGGGGGGCTTTCACTAGCAGTTAACGGCAATAATTAGCTGCTAAATAACAATAGCAGTATACAGCACTGTTAGTACAACTACTACATTATAATATTACAGTTATACCAGCAAGAATGCAATAATGGTTAATATTAAAGGCTACCAATTGAGAATAATTTTCAGGCTGTATGTGAACTATATGTTCTTATTATTATCCAATATAGTAGAGAATACAGTTCATTTCATGTTGCTGCTACAAATTGCATATAGCTAAGGCAAGACTCCCAAAAGAAAGGATTCTGTGAGACTCTCTGAGCCCCACCCCCTCCCCCTCTTCCATGGGCTTCTGCATCTAATGTATTCTACTAAAGAAGGTATGTAGCTAAGTGTACAAGATATCAATATGTTCTTACTTGAGCATTAGCACATCGCAAAAAGCAAGTGTTGAAGTATGTTCTACCATCAGTTCCACATTGGAAGTCTTCTAGAGTTGAGGCACATAGAGTTTCACATGGAGGTATACAACGTCCAATGATTCGAAAAGGACCAGCGTCCTCCATCCTAGGGAGACTTATAGCATCTTGGTTATTGAACGCTGGAACACATTGACTTGGTGATTCACACCTGTGTACAAAAAAAATCAATACTGTAATAACAGTTATGTAGTGTAGTCTTATGGGTCAAGTGAAAACAATAATTTTGGTGAAGATTAATTCCAGTGCCATAATGTTTTGTTTTGGCTACTAACTTCAACTGTTTGGTATGCACGTATTACATTCTTGCACTTGGAAGTCTAATTATAAATGTGTCTATGAGAGATTAAGCAGCCTCTCTATAAATTCATTCATTTATTAAGTGCCAGAGTTGTAACTCTAAAGGAAACTTACTTGAAGTCATTGATACTAAAGCTATCAACATAACATTGTTCAAACATCTGACGATTTGGATAGCAATAACGAACAGAACTATCACCAATATCACTACGTTGAGTATCAATACTATCATCATTTGATACTTCTCTGTGAAAGTTAGCGATGTTCTCTGCTGTAAGTGCACCACTTCCTACAAATAGGTTGCTAATTGTACCCATGAACCTGAACTCCCTAGTGCTGGGACGTCCTCCAACATAGAGAAAGTTGAACTGAAAAAGGAAAATGTTAAAGAGGCAAGCATAAACAAAATTAATATCTAAGATGTAAGGGTCATGCAGATGCAGGGGTCGGATGCAGAAATAGATGCAGGGAACTTTGCCCCTTTAGACTATGCAATGCATTATTTGAGCATGGGGTAATCGTTTCTGTCACTGTGCTATAATTTTACATGGTTTGTGGTGCCATCAGCAAAATAGTAAAGTTGTTAACTTACATAAGGCCTAAAATTTGGCAAGCCAGGTAGAGGAGCATAAATCCTAACAGCTTTCCCGTCGATGTAAAGCAGGGCTCGATTGCTGTAGCTATCAATTATAGCTGCTATGGAATGACATTTACCATCAGCAACTGTCACATTATAGAAAAAAATGATATGATTAAATCTTCCAGTATCTTCATTGGCACCATATGCCAGCCAAACTGTCCCCTTTGAGCCCCTCAAATAGAGTCCAAAGTCCCTGAGGCGATCGTTCACACCTTTTCCAATGATATAGCCATCATTTCCAGTTTCTTGACAGACATAGGCAAATATAGTGAGGTCTGTCTGGAGTGGTGGGAAAGCGTTTGATGGCAGGGAGATGACAGAACTACCATCAAATCCCATGACGTCTCTCTGCAAGTAGACTACCTCACCAGGAATGATAGCACCAGGATTATCAAAGAAGTTTCTCTCGGGATCAGGTACTGGACTACCACAGAAATATCCAGAGGAACATTCATTGTCACTGATACAACCTAAAGTTGATATCAATTCAACAAATATAACCTTGTAGGGGCTGATCCAGCAATTATATGTCAACTACATGGCTGTAAGGTCACAATAAAGAGGAGGGTTCAAAGGAAGGAAAGGGGGGATGTGTCCCCTCCTTTGTTTCAAAAATTTGACTTTGTTAGAATGTCTTTAGAGGCAATAAAACATAAACAATAACATTACATCATTCATAATCAAAAAGGGAGGGGGGTGGGGTCCTGACTCCATTGACTCCCCTCCCCCCCCATGGATCTACCATAGCCAATACTTAACAGGGAAGCATGCATTTTAAATATACTGCAGCAATATAATTTTTTTTATGTCTAACAAACAATTTTCATCTAGTAATAATTAATTTTTGTGGTCATAGAGATACTATGAAATTTAATTAATAATTTTGTAATTTATTTTTACATGATTTTATAGAGTCGCAAAAAAAAATTATTTTCCTATATTTATTATAATTACTTCATAGTACTACTTGTTTAATTTGTTAGCAACTTTGTTAGCTCAGGAGTTAAAATGCAATATAATAATTCTGTTTTTCTCTAGTTTTGCTACAAACTTTGGATAATTTTCCTACTATAGTGTCATGCCACCATTTAACCGTCAATACTCATTAACAAAATTTGGAGAAAGCATTTTACATAAAACAGGGTGACCTTATTTTAAGGGAGTTGGAATAATAGTAGAATAAAGCATTGTTATGACATTGTAATATCACATGCAAAATGCAAGCAAACAAAACTTACGAACTGGCTGAGGTTGACATGTATAAGAACCATTAAAATTCGGCAGGCATCTCAGTCCAGGGCCACACCTACAATGATTGATCAATGAATATTATACCCAACAGTTGTGATATATTACTTACAGTTGAGTAATGGACTGGCATAGTAGAGAAGAAGCCATAGTTGGAGTAGAACAGGTGTCACCTCGTGTGAGGTAAGGCATACAGTCTCCTGTTGGATTAATTAGTTGGGATGAGTCACTATTCAGGGAAGAAATCTCATTTGATGATAGGAGAGAGTTGAAGACCACAACTGCATTAATTTCTCCAATAAACCTGAAGTTTCTTACTAATCTGGCACCCACAAAAAGGACAGCTGGATTGGAATTAGATACCTAAAGAATATATCCAGAATCTAAGTCTCATAATACTATTAAAAACCTGGGCTGTGAAGCATGTATATAGTGGACCAATCCTAACTAGAAATATGATCAAGGGTATATACAACGTGGAACCCTTTGCTCCCAAGTATTGTTAGTTACAAAACCGCAAAAATGTGACTTTGTTAAAAGTATAAAAACACATAAAATTATCACACATACATTAACATAGTATTATCAACCCTCCAAAAAGTGGCCAACCTCTGACCAAATAAAAAACCCTGATTTAGTTTACTATAGAAATGGTACATCTGAGAAGCAGTTATCTCTTGACTCTGAACAAAGGCCAGTAATCAAGGACCCAAACCTGTACAATTTGCCTCTAAAGAACAACCATGGACCACACCCACCACTTAAACTATACTAACTGATGTTATAAAAATCTATATTATGCTACTACTAGTGAGCAGAAGAAAACTCTCACATGCATTTATATATATATATATAACCTGAGATGCTAAGAAATATTATTTACTGTGCACAATAAATTTGAGGGGAGAACCTCTGAGAAGAGGCTAACCTCTCCACAAGGACCAAAAGACCAGTCCCCAATCTGGTCCTTAATATTAGAGACTTATTATAATAAATGTGGTCCCCCCCTCCCCATTCCCCCATAAGATGTTCCACTTTTTAGTCTGGAGGAAGGTTTGTGGGTTATACTCACATTAGCTACTGATTCTGTCATGAAGACGATACTTACATTTAGTGATAGGTCTGGAGATACAAGACTCCTGCTAGTGGTTCCAAGTTGACTCGCATCCAAAAAGAAACGTGCACTCCCAGGATTGCTGGAGGAATCAATGGTCACCACCAGTGAGTGAGTCCTGTTATCTGTAATAGCTGACGTAGGAACACAAATAGCCAAAGTGGTTTGCCCTTGAGATGAGGTATAATAAAGAATAATTCCTGGTCTAGAAGAGGAATTAGTGGAGGCATCGAGAAATATCGCTAGGTTTCGTGATTCGGGTGATGTGCCGTAGAAGAAAAGATAACCTCTATTGCCAGGTTCTTGTCTAAATATAGCAAAGATTGACAGATCTCCTCCAAGAGTGGGTATACGGCTCTCAGGAATGCTGATAAAAGAGGTACCAGAAAATAATACTGTCTCAGAGAGCAATGATGTGTGTAAAGCATAAGCATCAGAAGGACAAAGAATCTGGCAGAAAGAATTACCAGGGCACTCTGAATTTGATTGACAGCCTGATATTTCACAGCTAGAACCTGAGAATCCAGTAGGACACATACAAGATGATGATGTTCCAATACCTTCTATACAAGTACCTCCATTGAGGCAGAAAGTCGGGGTACATTCTGAAATGTCAGTGCCACAGTCTGAGCCTGTAAACCCATTAGGACAGAAGCAGCTAGTATCTGGTCCAACACCTTCTATGCAAGTGCCTCCATTGAGGCAGGTAGATGGGGTACAGTCTGGAGGGTCAGTGCCACAGTCTGAGCCTGTAAATTCATCAGGACAGACACAGCTAGTATCTGGTCCAATGCCCTCTATGCAAGTGCCTCCATTGAGGCAGGTAGATGGGGTACAGTCTGGAGGGTCAGTGCCACAGTCTGAACCTGTAAACCCATCAGGACAGACACAGCTAGTATCTGGTCCAATGCCCTCTATGCAAGTGCCTCCATTGAGGCAGGTAGATGGGATACAGTCTGGAGGGTCAGTGCCACAGTCTGAGCCTGTAAATCCATTGGGACAGACACAGCTAGTATCTGGTCCAATGCCCTCAATGCAAGTGCCTCCATTGAGGCAGGTAGCTGGGGTACAGTCTGGAGGGTCAACGCCACAGTTTGAACCTGTAAACCCATCAGGACAGACACAGCTAGTATCTGGTCCAATGCCCTCAATGCAAGTGCCTCCATTGAGGCAGGTAGCTGGAAAACAGTCTGGAGGGTCAGTGCCACAATCTGACCCTGTAAACCCATCAGGACAGACACAGCTAGTATCTGGTCCAATGCCTTCTATGCAAGTGCCTCCATTGAGGCAGGTAGCTGGAAAGCAGTTTGGAGGGTCAGTGCCACAATCTAAACCTGAAAATCCTTCAAGACATGTACAGTTTGTGTGTATCCCTGTACCTTCATTACACGTTCCACCATTTAAACAAGTGTCTTCAGTACAAAAATCAAGATCAATTTGACAAAAGGTTCCATCATAACCTGGTAGACACACACACTCAACAGGTTCTTCCATCACATTACATGTGGCACCATTTTGGCAGTTTCTCTCAGCACACCTGTCAATCTGGCAGTCATCTCCAGTATAATTTGCAGTACAGTTACAGGTAGTAATTGATCCAAAGCCTTCAATACAAGTACCTCCATTCAGACATACCCTTGTCTCACAGAAACCATCTTCATCAACTTCACAACTCTCTCCCGTAAAGCCTTCAAGACATGTACAGAATGTTAGTGGTCCATGCCCTTCATGACAAGTTCCATGGTTCACACAAGTATTACTCTCACAGAATGGAAGATCAATCTCGCAGAAATCCCCTTCAAATCCAAAAGGACAAGGTTCACAATTTCTTGTTACTCGATTACATTCAGCACCATTTTGACACACTATTGAATCACAAATATCAACTCCACAGTCATCTGATGTAAATCCTTCCTTACAAATACAACTAGTTTGAGTGCCCAAACCTTCCAGGCAAGTACCACCATTCAGACAGGAATCTGGCATACAAAAGGGGAGGTCAATTTCACAAGTGTCACTACTAAAACCATCAGAACAATTGCAGCTAGTAGCAGGACCAAACTCCTCCACACAGGTACCACCATTCAAGCACCTATCTGATGTACAAGCTGTGAAGTTACCATCATCTTCTTCACAAAAATTACCAGTGTAACCTATTGGACAGTCACAAGTGGCCATAAATGCACTGTCTTTGCATGTACCTCCATTTTGGCATGTTTCATTGGTGCAAAATAGAAGAGGCACATCACAAATGCTGCCAGTGAAACCAGATGAACAATCACAAGATGTTGCTCTTCCAATACCCTCCACACAGGTGCCTCCATTGATACAGGTATCTGGTTGACAAAACAGTAAGTCTTCTTCACATGATTCACCAGTGAAGCCATCAAGACAGATACAGCTTATAGCTGCTTCACCAACACCCTCTACACAAGTGCCACCATTAAGGCAAGAATCTTCCTTACAGTCTGGCAAATCAATGCTGCAATTTGACCCAGTGAAACCATCAGAGCAAATGCAGCTTATCATAGAGCCTATTCCCTCTATGCATGTCCCACCATTGAGACAACTAATGGGAGTACAAAACAGCTCATCTATCTCACAAACCATTCCAGTGAAACCATCAGTACAAACACAGCTTGTCACAGAACCGATTCCCTCTATACATGTCCCTCCATTCATGCAGACTATTGATTGTTCACAGAATGTGTCTATGTCAATCTCACACGTGCTTCCTGTGTAACCGTTGGGACATAAACATGATGTCAGTGGACCTAATCCTTCCTCACAAGTGCCACCATTGCTGCAAGAAGTAGGAGTACAAAATTCTAGATCTCTTTCACACGCATTTCCATTGAACCCAATAGAACAGTTACAGCTTGTGGCTGGACCAAACTCCTCTACACAGGTGCCGCCATTTGAACACCTCTCTGAAGTACAAGCTGTGAAGTTACTGTCATCTTCATTACAGAGCATTCCAGTGTACCCCATTGGACACATACATGATATCATGGTTCCTTCTTCTTCTTGACATGTTCCTCCATTCTGACAAGTCACAGGTGTACAGAAAGAAAGATCCATGCTACAATTATTTCCTGTGAAGCCAGCAGGGCACATACAAGAGGTTGATGTTCCGATACCTTCCTCACATGTGCCTCCATTAAGGCAGGTTACTGGTGTGCAGTAGTCTAAATCTATTTCACAGATGTTTCCAGTGAAACCCACAAGACAGTCACAACTCGTTAGGTTGCCCAACCCTTCCATGCAAGTGCCTCCATTCCTGCAAGAGTCTGGTCGACAGAAATCCAGATCATCCATACATCTATTGCCTCCAAAACCATGAGAACAGTTACAACTAATAGCTGTTCCAAGCCCTTCCACACAAGTGCCTCCATTAAGGCAAGAATCGGGAAGACAGAAATCTAAATCTGTTTCACATGCATCACCAGTATAGCCAACCAAACAGTCACAACTAGTAGCTGGACCAAACTCCTCTATACAGGTGCTGCCATTTGAACACCTCTCTGAAGTACAAGCTGTGAAGTTACCGTCGTCTTCATTACAGAGCATTCCAGTGTAACCCATTGAACACATACATGATATCATGGTTCCTTCTTCTTCCTGACATGTTCCTCCATTCTGACAAGTCACAGGTGTACAAAAAGAAAGATCCATGCTACAATTATTTCCTGTGAAGCCAGCAGGGCACATGCAAGAGGTTGCTGTTCCGATACCTTCCTCACATGTGCCTCCATTAAGGCAGGTTACTGGAGTGCAGTAGTTCAAATCTATTTCACAGTTATTTCCGGTGAAACCCACAAGACAGTCACAACTCGTTAGGTTTCCAAACCCTTCCATGCAGATACCTCCATTCCTACAAGAGTCTGGTCGACAGAAATCCAGATCATCCATACATCTATTGCCTCCAAAGCCATGAGAACAGTTGCAGCTAATAGCTGTTCCAAACCCTTCCACGCAAGTGCCTCCATTAAGGCAAGAATCGGGAAGACAGAAATCTA
Source organism: Diacarnus erythraeanus (assembly GCA_964016965.1). Lineage (NCBI taxonomy): Eukaryota > Metazoa > Porifera > Demospongiae > Poecilosclerida > Podospongiidae > Diacarnus > Diacarnus erythraeanus. The sequence continues at coordinate 2,119,428 of OZ024684.1, read as the reverse complement.
AATCTGTCTCACATGCATCACCAGTATAGCCACCCGAACAGTCACAACTAGTAGCTGGACCGAACTCCTCTATACAGGTGCCGCCATTTGAACACCTCTCTGAAGTACAAGCTGTGAAGTTACCATCATCTTCATTACAGAGCATTCCAGCATAACCCATTGGACACATACATGATATCATGGTTCCTTCTTCTTCTTGACATGTTCCTCCATTCTGACAAGTCACAGGTGTACAAAAAGAAAGATCCATGCTACAATTATTTCCTGTGAAACCAGCAGGACACATGCAAGAGGTTGATGTTCCGATACCTTCCTCACATGTGCCTCCATTAAGGCAGGTTACTGGTGTGCAGTAGTCCAAATCTATTTCGCAAGTATCTCCAGTGAAACCCACTAGACAGTCACAACTCGTTAGGTTGCCCAACCCTTCCATGCAAGTGCCTCCATTCCTGCAAGAGTCTGGTCGACAGAAATCCAGATCATCCATACATCTATTGCCTCCAAAACCATGAGAACAGTTGCAGCTAATAGCTGTTCCAAGCCCTTCCACACAAGTGCCTCCATTAAGGCAAGAATCATGAAGACAGAAATCTAAATCTATCTCACATGCATCACCAGTATAGCCAACAGAACAGTCACAACTAGTAGCTGGACCAAACTCCTCTACACAGGTGCCGCCATTTGAACACCTCTCTGAAGTACAAGCTGTGAAGTTACCATCATTGTCATTACAGAGCATTCCAGCGTAACCCAATGGACACGCACATGTAATCATAGTTCCTATTCCTTCCTCACATGTACCTCCATTAAGGCAGGTCTCAGGCATACAAAAAGATAGATCTTTTTCGCAACTACTATCTGTGAAACCCAAATTACATACACAAGAAGTTGATGTTCCAATGCCTTCCTCACATGTACCTCCATTAAGGCAGGTTACTGGTGTGCAGAAGTCCAGATCTATTTCACAAGTATTTCCAGTGAAACCTAAGGGACAGTCACAACGTATTGAGGTGCCAAGATCCTCTATGCAAGTGCCACCATTAATGCAAGAATCTTTTTCGCAGAAATCTCTATCAATATTACATGTATTACCCTCAAAGCCATCAGAGCAATTACAGCTAATTTCGATACCAAATCCCTCAATACAAGTGCCACCATTTAGGCAAGTTTCTGAGGTACAAAATGAAAGATCATTTGTACATAAATCCCCTGAAAATCCATTCATACAGTCACATGTGAAATTTGTAGTTCGATTTATTCGGTTGCAAGTTCCTCCATTTTCACAAGGTATACTCAAACATGGATCTAGAATTAATAATTTACTGTTTGTCATTAATGTCTTATCATTATATGAACCAGGATATTGACAATGGTCATTATAATTACAGTAATAGTTTGGTCTATAGTTGTTACTAACAATAACATGAGGAAGCAGAAACCTTAAGAATAGCCTACATAAAATTAATACAGTTTTGTTCTGGGTTGTATAACTAGAATGGAACAAATTTAAACTGTCGTTAATTGTTTTTATTATTTTTTAGCTGCTATGTTATAGTGATAGTTTTATTTGGGTGGTTCCATATGGGGGGCTTCAATCAATAAGATACTTTGTCCTTCCTTCATTCAACAAATGATGATAAATATTCTCTTTTGCAGTTGAGGACTCAATATTCATGCATAAAAAGGTAATCAGTGATGATTAGTGTAGAAGTCACCTCAGAGAGATATTCTGTGGAACCCCTTAAAACCGACTAACAAAATTCTCCAAAGTTCACCCCCCAACATAAAGTGTTCTAGGTACCTACCTCTCCCCCTGTCCCTTCTTCCCCTCCCCCTCCCCTCCCTGTGTGAGGCGGTAGTTTAGAAAATATGGTTCTTCTTACCTAAAGGTACAATCTCAACATATCCTTCCAAAAATGGGACTCTTGATTCAGTTGCATCTGCTGCTTGTACAAATGCATTTACGATGAAATTGAATGATGTCGGTTCCATAAGAACTGAGTTTAAGGAGTAAGAAAATAATATCTCGTCTCGTAAAATGATCGTAAAACCTCTCACAGAATCATTTATTACTGCAATATTGTCAATATTACTACTTGAACTATAAAATTTCTCAATTCCTGTGTCAAATTGGATTGACCCCTCGACGACACCCAATGCAATTAAGTCATCAGAGCCAGTCTCGAAAAAAGAAGAACTAAAATAATCTCTGTCGAAGATGCTGGTGAACGGAATGGTCGTGGTTCCTGTCAGGTTGTTGCTGATTATAGTGACAAGGTACATGCTTTCATTGGCCATAAGAACATAGTTGATTTCAACTATACAATTAAAAGGGGTAATTCACTCAATGAAAACTTGTTTAATTAATGAGAATCTATAATATGCTGTAAATCTGGAAAAGTAAAATATTTTTGGGAGCCAGAATCATTCCGAAGTTAAATTATCCAAGATTAATGATACTGTTTTCAAAATTAAATTTTACCCAACAAAATAATGTAATTCAAAATTTCTAGGATAATCATACATGCATGATGTGATAACTGTGGTACATTATTATCTAGTTACAGTACTAAACATGTCTGTCCTTATGTGTTCAAGTATTATCTATAGTTTAGTAGCTAGCTACAGACTTATTTCAATGTATACCACCTCATATCCAGCTACACAATGCAAAGCATTTTTACTATGACATTGCTATGGCAATATTGAAAGACAAAAATAATGCTATTATTTTCAAACTATGCTATCACTGCCAATCAAACTACACAATAATGTGAATAGTGAGGTAGTGGCCTGTCTATTTGTATCTAGTGGTGAGTTCTCAAAATAGAAAGATGAGCTGTTAGGTAACTTACACTCAGTGCAATTCCTTGTGTCAGTGTCTCCATAGTAAAATAATGGGCATTCCTGTACACATGAATCAGTTACAGGATCAAAGAATGACCCCAAATCACACAAATCTATAGAAAATAATATTATTGGTTAAAGTTTTTGTATAAGCCAGTAACTTCCCAATTGTGCATCTGTGGTCGAAGTTTTTGTGCTCAAAAAAGGCTTATGAGAAAAGGAGTAATTTGATGCAAAAACCAAGTTTGTAGGGTGAAACATAAAGAAGTTATGGCCCGACAAAAAACCAGTTTTCCCCCCTTAAAGGGTGATTATAGTAATAACTGAATAAAGTGGCTTCCTTGTATAGGTATCTATCTGCTTGAACTCTGTTGGCAGCTACATACTTAGGATATGCATAGTCAGGGGCAGATCCAGAACAAAACAAAGGGGGGGGCTACTATGGAGTCCTAACGGTGATTAGATTCCTTTCTAGATCTATGATAATTTTGCACTGAACATGCTTCATGTAGTTTCTGTTTCCTTTGTGTATCTGCAGGTTTTAATTAGCAGAGCAATGCAGAGATGACTGCTGCAAGATTCACAAAGGATTATGTACATATACCTTGTGCTAGTGCCACAACCCCTTTATAGCAACTGTACATGACTCAACCATGATCAAAATTATTGCATTAAGAATAATTACATTACATACAATAATATAGTAGCTAACACCATGTCATATATTCAGAGTAATTGTAGCTTTCTTGGATGTTTTCTTGCAAAGCAGTCAACTGCATCATCTAAGCATACTGAAATTTTTCGGTGCATGTGTAATAGAGTAAGACCACTAAGTCTGTCCTCTGCCATTGTTGTTCGTAAGAAGGGCTTTATTCGGCGTAAAGCTGAGAAACTTCGTTCTGCCTCACAGGATGTAACAGGAATTGTACATATTATCTTCAATAAAATGTAAACATTGGGAAAGAGCCTACTGTCACATTCATTTAGAGCATCTAGTGGGTTGTCTGGTAACTGATATGGTTCACAATGCATAAATTTGTGTTTCCAACAATGTAGTTCAGTATGTAGTGAAAGTGGAGCAGGTAAATCAACCTGGTAGAGTGAGGCAAGGTCCTTTACACTTTCTTGCCAATTATCTGTCTTAGAGATAACACTGGGAACCAAACAGAGACCAAGTGTTGCCACCTTAGCATTTAATGAAAACCTGTCCTCCATTTCCTGCAGGAGATGATCCAAGAAGGGAATTGTCAATGACCTTCGATAGTACACCTCAGGCACTTCAGCCTCAACATTTGCCCACTGCATTTGCCTGCTGCACCTCCGTGGAATTGAAGGCATCTCTGTTTGTGCTTCTTCGGCCATATCTATAGCTGATTTGAACCAAATTTTATGCCAATCATCAACTTCTTCCCTTACTTCCTTCAACTCTTCCTGTACTTCTTGAACCATTTCAATTCCCTTAACAATATCCAAGGATGATTGCTGCTGGAGGAGCACAGTTAAACCCTTGATGTAGCTGAGGACATTGAAGACCACTACCAATGTCAATAGAAAAGAAAATTTTTCTATAGTAGAAAGCAAACCATTTGCAACACTGACAGTATCTCTGTTCCAAAAAACAGAATCTTCTCCATGTGCAATGTCATGTAGAGCTTGAACAATTGCAGGATATAAATCCACACACACCTCTAAAGCATCATGCCGCTCAACCCACCGTGTTCTACAAAGGGGTTTGACTCGTTTCTTCTTCACATCTGGCAATTCACGTTCAATTACTTCCTCCAGTTTATCTTGCCTCTTCCCATGTTCAAAAAATTTAGAAACTTCACTAATGCTTCCCATCATGTTACGAACAAGTACTTGGGAACATGAGCTGGCAATTGACAAATTCAGTAAATGGCTACAACAGTGAATATATGTTGCTAAGGGATACTTCTGTAATATTATAGTGCTTGCACCTTTTCTTATACCTGCCATTGATCCACTTCCATCATACCCTTGCCCACGTAGATATTCACAGTTAAGACCAAGCTCCTCTAATTTTCCAAGAATAGTTTCTGCTATAGCCTGTCCAGTCATTTCACGATGTTGCTCCTTAAAGCCAATGAAACTTTCTTTCACCATGTACAAATCCTCATCCTTATGAACGTATCTTATCACTAAACTAATTTGTTCTATTGAAGCAGAATCTTGAACTTCATCAGAAATGACAGCAAAGAATTTGGCTTCATTCACTTCAGCTATTATTGCTTCAGTGATCATACCACCAAGTACTTCAATAATAGCATTTTGTGTGGTCTTGGAACGATATGTAGCATTTCTGGCACATTTGCTGAAGTGTTCAGCTAAAACAATGTCACCAGCATCACATCGAAATTTAAGGAGAGCTTGAAAGTTTCCAGGATTACTATCTGGATCATCAAGGTGCCTTGCATCATCCCTATGACCTCTCAAAGCAATTCCTTGGCGACCACAAATTTCCACCGTTGCTATGATTGACTTCAGTACTTCCCTGTTCCTTTGTATTTGTGCTGCATGTGAAGTATTAAGTTGTGCTACAATACTTTCACGTCTACCAGACATGTATTCTAAAAAAGATACCACTCGAGTATAGGCGTCTTTATGATACTCTGTTTTTTCATGGGATGCTAGGGTTTCCAGGGCTTTCTTGAATTTAACCAATGGAGATTGTACCAGAGCACCCAAATTTCCACCCTTTTTTACTGATGAAGAAAATATCAAACAATATGCACAGTATCCACCATTTTCAGATTTACTGTATGCCAACCAAGGATACTTGGAAAACCAAGAGCTCTGAAATCTTCGCAATTGTTTGCCTTCCTTTACTGCTGGGAATTCATAACATTGTTGTGGTTGGTCTAGGCGCTTAAGAACCTTGTATTTGTCATCATCTGAGAACCTGCCCTTCAGAAGGCTTATTCTTAAGGTTCCAAGGTCATAGGGCCCAACTATAGGTAACAATAGACTTGACTCACCACTTATAGATCCAGGATCTGGCTGATCATCTATTGAAGACTCGCTGTCAGTAACATAATCATCATTCTTCGGTTCATCATCAGTCAGCTCAGAAGTATTTACACCCAGTGAAACATCCATGTCATGGTAGGTGGTAAGCGGTAATACATTGTCAGCTGCAGACTTTCTTGGGAAAAAGTCTAAGATTGTAGAGCTTCCTTTCAGCTTCTTTTTCGGTGGCTCTACCATCTGGCAAAGCTTGAAGTTACCACGCGAGCTATAGACTTTATTTAATTCAAGCTAGGGGTGTGTCACTAAAAGGAGAGGGGGGGGGGGGCTATAGAGCCCCCCCCCCCCCCTAGCCCCCCTGGATCCGCCTATGATAGTATATCTGTTGTAGCTATACTTATTATGTATTGACTTACAGTCATCAACTGAGTGTGATGGAGATATCATCGATGAAGCAATGAAACAGCACAACAAAAATAACATTCTCAAGTTTTTGTTTTTGTTCTAAAAGAAATAAAATTAATGATATGTCTTGCAATGGCTACGATCTACAGTATTTAGTGTATGGGCAATATCGTATTTTTACTGCACATGACCTTGTTTCTGATTAATAGGATCTTATGAATAATCACAGTGGAACCTTTAAATAAAGGACACATTGAAATCAGGTCTACTGTCCCTGGTAGGGAGGCTGTCCTAATCTCATCAGTTAATTTACACTAAGATACCATAGAATAAACGACACATTGGTTCATGAAAAAAATGCATTATTAATGGTATTCACATGTTTGCTCGTTGACCTGGAATCCTCTCCCAATGAATATATTTAAGGACATCATGACTACAATTACATCACCATGAATATAAAATTATCCTGCCTCCCTCACTACAACCTCTAAACCATGCAGATACAATCTAAATAATGTATCCTCCATTCAGGTATAGGACAAAGTCCATAAAAAATCATTGGATTTGTATTACAATATTATTATTTTAATTTTTAAATTCAACAATAAATAGCTAGCTAGGTACAATTGAGACATCAGCATCAGATACTGTTAATAATTATAGGTTTATGAACCTAACATAAAAGAACTATAATACTATAAGTATAGGTGCCAGTCTAGTTATGACAAATAAAGCATTGTCAAGTTTATGTACTTGCCTGCATATCAATATAACAGCTAGGGTAGTTATATATAGAGCCTTTCTTTGTCCAGCTGTACAGTGTACCACTTATCAGTAGTAACCCCTTTCAGAGCAGCATTTCTTCAATTCAGTGGGTGGGGCTACTTTGAACCCTGACCTTTCCAGTAGCTCTCAAAACACGCGCATGCGCATAATGCACCTGTTGTTTTTTCTTCTTCAGAACCTAGCATTCCCCTTGGGGCCATACTCTAAAATTCTATCTTAACATATCATGTTAATGGTGCATGAAATATCTACTTGTATTCTTGTAGACTTGTCCTCAAAGACAAAATTCATCTAGCTAGCTAGTCCATCATCTAGCTAGCTAATTAGGCAAAATTCTAAGGATCATAATGTATAGCAAGTTAGCAGGAAGGTACTGCTGTATACTAGTAACTACTGTACTCATTTCAGCTCAGTTCTATTCAGTGTTCAGTCAAGAAACACTTTGCACACAAGAAAACTGTATCCATGGGCAATGTATCGATGGTCGATGTCAATGCAATTATGGATTTAGAGGAACACTTTGCCAATCCTGCAACTATTCCGTATGTGAAAATGGTCAGTGTACTGAAGAAGGTGGCTGTGAGTGTTATCCAGGATGGACTGGCAGTTACTGTGAGATGAACATCAACCACTGTGACAATGGTGATAATTTCTTTGGGCCTTGTGATAACAGAGGATCAGTGAAATGCATAGATGGTAACGATACATACTCTTGTATCTGTGTAATAGGTTATACTGGAGTAAACTGTGAATCTGACATTGATGAATGCATGGTAATACCAAGTCCATGTTCTAATCATGGTATCTGTAGACACTTTCACTTTGGAATTTATAGTTGTATCTGTGATGAAGGCTTTACTGGGAGCACGTGTGAAGTGGATTTAACTCCTTGTGACCCAAATCCATGCTTAGATGGTGGAATGTGCCAAGTTTTAACTGTTCCTGAACTTCAGTATCATTGCGTTTATCCCACTAACCGCAGTAGCCTGGAAAATTTGTCTCTTTGTGATACACTCTTGCCATGTGAAAATGGAGGAACCTGTCAAGATGAAGAAGGGAATTATACCTGTTTGTGTAGTGATGGCTATGGAGGCATAAACTGTTCTGTAGATCTTGATCTCTGTCAAGTAGATTCTTGTTTGAATGGTGGCAGTTGCATCAGTGGAAGTAATAGAACTAGCGTTCCTGAGACTGAAATATACTGTGTGTGTGGACCAGAATTTACAGGACCAAGATGTGAAACTCAAACATGCATATGTTACAATGGTTTGTGTGTTCTTCATCCAGATCCTCACTGTGAGTGCCGAGATGGTTTCACAGGAAACACATGTGAGACAGAAATATTATGTTCAAATGTGACCTGCTTTAATGGAGGGACTTGCGTAGTAATGAATTCCACATCACAGTGCCAATGCAGAGAAGGTTTTGGTGGAGATCATTGCCAAAACAATGAATGCACAGCAACTACATGTTTGAATGGAGGTACATGTGTGGAAAGGGATGGAAACTTTTCAATTTGTATTTGCCCAGATGACACTGTTAGTCCATCCTGTAAGTGCAGCCTGTTAGCTAGGAATTTTAAGGGTCAGCATAGGTATATAGCTAGTTACATGTACTACTGGTCAGGTAAAGCATTAAGTGTGTGTGCAGGGCCCTAGGAAGATGGATAGGAGAAGGGAAGGACACCCACAAGTGTGCTTAGCTACACCCACTACCACTTACTTGAAACCCCTAGTTTTGGTTATGTTACAACAAATGATTATACTAAATCTATTGCTTGTTAAAAGAGTAAATGCCTAAAAATGTGATTGCTTCATACAGGCATGATGTGTGTGCCTCTAATATTAGGATCAGATCCAGAAAGGGGGTTATATCTTTGGCCAAGGGCCATGATACTCAGGATGGAATGTGCATTCGTTCTTCAGCATATAGCATTAGCAATGATCGATATAGAGCTAAAATTCATTTTACAACACTGAGTTATAAAGTGAAAGTGGTAAACGTTAGCTAAGGAGGGGAAGGGATTAGCTAGAAGCAAATAAAAGGGGTTTGCAACTCCCCTCCCCCTCCCCACCTCCCCATCTAGATACACTCCTGAATATAATATAACTCCATATACACTTTATGGTCCAAGAGCCTAGTAATCTATAGTAATCACAAGTTTCTGCTGTAGAATTCCATCTTGTTGTTTCTTAAAGTCCATAGCTGCATTATAATTTACTTTGTGGGTTCCTGTAACTTATCTATTCTATAGAAAATACCTACTACTCTCATAGCTAGGATCGAGGCTAGTTGGCCAGTAACCTGTGATTTAAAAAAATGCATAGCTATCAAAATTTACATAGTGTATGAACTTCATACACTTTGTTTGTGGTCTGCTTCATATCAAATGATGGTAATATAGTTGCTCAATATAAATAGTATCAGGTAATTGCACAGTTATTTAATGTTTTGACTAATGAAAAAGATGTTTATCTCATAGACATTCTTTAGGAACCTCGAATAACAACAATATTTCATCAACTCCATAGTCCTAAACAGCCATCACTTTATGTAAAAGACATAATTGTAGCAGATTTAGTACTGGAAAGATGCTAAGTCTCTGAATAGCTATGAACTATATATTGTTACAATGACTAGCATCCATACATTCATCTGAAAAAAGTATAGTAGAGAGAACTTAGCTATGTGGTACATTTCAGGTTTGTAAACAAAGTAAAGTTCACATGAAAACTCATTGGATATTGCTGTAATACTATATTTTGTCATAAAAAAGTGGTGCAGACCATTTGAAAGATCAAGCTGTTATTTGACGAGTCTATTCAATTCCTAATTTTTGCACTTCCAATACCTTCCCTAAAGCTACTATAGCCTGCCATGTCCCATCTGAGCATCAGTCTTTAAGTTCTGTTTGTAATAATGTCAGGTTCACTGTCTACTCCAAGAGGTGTTTCTACTCCAGAAGATGTGACCCCATTTCCTACTCCAGGAGGTGCAATTCCATTTTCTACTCCAGGAGGTACAACCCCATTGCCAAGGGCTAGCTCTAGCCCTAGTCCAGAAAGTACAACCCTATTGCCTACTCCAGGAGGTACAACCCCATTGCCAAGGGCTAGCTCTAGCCCTAGCCCAGAAAGTACAACCCTATTACCTACCCCAGGAAGTGCAACCTCATTTTCTACTCCAAGAAGTACAACCCCATTGCCTACTTCAGGAAGTGCAACCTCATTTTCTACTCCAGGAGGTACAACCCCATTGCCAAGGGCTAGCTCTAGCCCTAGTCCAGAAAGTACAACCCGAGGTACAACCCCATTGCCAAGGGCTAGCTCTAGCCCTAGCCCTAGCCCAGAAAGTGCAACCCTATTGCCTACCCCAGGAAGTGGAAGTGCAACCTCATTTTCTACTCCAAGAAGTACAACCCCATTGCCAAGGGGTAGCTCTAGCCCTAGTCCAGAAAGTACAACCCTATTGCCTACTCTAGGAAGTGTAACTTCATCTTCTACTTTAGGAAGTACAACCCCATTTTCTACTCCAGGAGGTACAACCCCGTTTCCTACTCCAGGAAGTTCAAGCCCATTGCTTAGGGCTAGCTCTAACCCTACCCCAGAAAGTATAACCCTCTTTTCTACTCCAGAAAGTGCAACATCATTGCCAAGGACTGGCTCTAGCCCTAGCCCAGAAAGTATAACCCCATTTCCTACTGCAGGAAATGCATCCCCACTGCCTACTCCAGGAGGTGTAACAGGAGATGTAACTCCATTGACTACTCCAGGAAGTACAACCCCATTGCCTATGGCTAGCTCTAGCCCTAACCCAGAAAATACAAACCCAGCACTTCCTACTCCAGGAGGTACAACCCCAGACGATACAAACACATTCAGTCTGGTGACACTGGGAATAATAATTGGCCTGGGGATTATCCTGTTGACCATTCCTCTCATAGTTTTATGCTGCTGCATCACTGCATATCACTATAGACATAGAAAACATCAAAAAGGTAAATATATAAATTAAACAATACTGTGCACCTACACAAGAGGGAGGGAAGGGGTCTTTGGCAATCACTAGCTTATATATAGATATTTTATAGCTATACCTAGCTATAGTTTGTATAGTGCATCTAAAATTACAGTATAATGCAGGCAGCTATGTTGTGCAGAAGGTGGTATAATCACAATTATGTGAGGTATTATAACATGTGGAAGCTGAAAAGTTTGTAGTAGAAGGCTTCTGCCCCACCTATAGTACCCCAGTAGATAGTTTAACTGAAAACCCTTGTCTCCAAAATGTGGAGCATTCTTCTAGTTACATCATGCAACACTATAACATTTCCAATGATATGTGACCATAGAACACACACTAATGGCAGCAGGGTTCTAGAATGTACATTCCCCTAAGTAGTGTGGGACTTGCTTCTCGCCCCAGGCATATAATTATTTTAAAAACTACTGAACACTCAAAATCACCAAATTGCTCTGAAGTTGTGAGCTAAAATGAATTTATCTCATTAACATAGGTTCAAATTCATTGGTGATACAGGCACGGTATCACACAGATGGACTGCCACATGAAGATAACGGAAATTTCAATTTCATGTATATTCCTGCTCATGTCATCGCTAGAGATGACACAGACAATTCAGCAGAAGTGAATGTCAATTTTGATGCTTACTCTGGGAGCGATGTGACGTCTTTTTATTTGGTGGAACAAGAGGTTGAGTGTACAGACAGTGAACAATCCCAAGATACTTTAAACTCAAGCAAAAGTAACTCAGAGATAGAGGTAAGGAAAACTATTTATAGCTATGTAATAAACTCTATTGTTATAATATTACTATAGGTAATGGTATGTAAAGTCTGAAAGATTATGGAAGATAAACTTAAACTTTCTTTCGTACTTTCTTATCACTTCAAGAATTATTACACATTCAGCAGAAATCAAACTACTAATAGCATCAATAAAATTCAATAAACCATTCTGAAATAATAGGCGTGTCCATGATGAAATGAATTAATTTCCAGGTTTTGTCCATGCAATGAGCATCTCTGATGTAGAGATGATGCACCAGTGGTCCCTCATAATAATGACGATACTGTGTTCTGCAACTTTTCAGCTTCTATAGCTCTACATACAAACTTGTAAGAACGTTACTCTGAAAATTGAAATGTTAGCATCTCATGTCAGTTATAAAAACACAACTAATAAGATACTCGATAATGAACATCTCATAGTAGCTAGTATACATTATATACCTAACTAGCTACTAAGATTGTACAAACAGTGATTAGGTGTCTAGTGTTAGATAGCATCATTTATCCTAAGATAGGAAAGAAGTTATAGGTGAGTGAAGTGAGCCTAGAATTTCCATGGCCACACCCTGTAGGGAAGCTATCCCTGACTGAATATTACTCGCCACTTCCAAGTAATTCATAGTACTGACAACATATAGCTAACTTAACAGAACAACATGCATCTCAATCAGGAGTTCAGATTTAGTACAAGGTAATACCTTCATTTTGACAAGTGTTGGTGAATGATAATGGCTCACAGTATGTTTGGGAGGAGAGGTATTCATAGTTATCAACTTTTCAAAATCTTTTATAGTAAGATGTGCAATGTGTGACTAAACATATACATAGTTGTGTATAAAGTTTAGTTCTTTGAGCATTGTTTGGATGTAGCAGCACCCTTCATGTCTATTAAGTTAAAAGATGACTTAGCTACTTTTCTTCATGACAGAGGGAACCAGACTATATTATTATCCTCTGATATAGCAATGTCCTTATCTGGCTCTGATACTGTACTCTATTATCTCCATGTGACTAAACGTGACATAATAAGCATAGTCCAACTGACCCTTTACCCTGCTTGCTATTTACAGTGAGAAAAATAAAGTTGCTTGTGAGACTGTGAGAAAAGGGCTAAGTCTCACTGTGAAACAGTGAGAGTTGGTAACTATAATGGACCGTATTTATGTATCAGTTTTGCATGGACAAGTTGATAGAACAGTGTAAACAGTGAAGAAAGTAGCTAGCTAATAGTTTACAATTCATACATAGGCCATGGCACTTAGTGCAACTAAACAACTCAATTCCAGATGATGACACAAAATGTCCACAATTGGTAAAGGGGAATCAATACTACTTTGATCACACACAGGATATCAAATCAGGCACTCAATGATTTTTTCCCCATAATAATGTTGTTCTATTCACTGAACTTGGTTGTGCTATTAAAGAATATGACTTCACCAATAGTTTGTACACTAGCATGTCCCGAAGGTGTTACCAGGTTGCTCTACTGTCTAAAAAAATCCAAGACATGGAAGATGACTTTGAGTATGGGGGCAGGTCAACTAGATCTGTGGTCAAGCTCTGATAATCACACTCCTACCATCATGTTTCAATGATGACATAAAAATAGAAAATTTTGTCTATTAGAGTTTGATGATATAAAGGTGTCTGGGAGTTTATTTTTAATTTGCGTACGTAATAACATATTGTTTTGGACATAGTTGAACAGGGATATGTTTCAACTTGTCATAAAACTGAAAACAGGTGTTAACTGGTGGCAGTGGTGATCAAAATAGAGCATGACACTAATTTAGTGTTTCAAGCATGAATGATTATCAGTGTACAACTGGCTTGTTAATTAAATACATGAGTGGACCAGGTCTTAGCACTGCCTATTGTATGGCCATGTTATAATTGTTTATGTCTATGTCAATGATTTTAGAATGGGGGCAGGGCAAGTGCCCCCACTGCCCCCATGGTTCCACGGCCTATGCAAGAGTAAACAAGGACGAAGATTCATCCCCATGTTTGCTTCCAGATATAGAGCTGGAAGACCCACCACTACTTTGGTTACTAGCTACTACATTGCTAATCATTTAGAAAGAAATTTCATAAAGGTAAATCAGAAATATGCAGAAGAACTCCTTGATTCATTCACAGACAATTTTCTTCTCCAAAAATCCACAGATTGATGAATCTGGCAACACTGTGATACTGGTGAGAGTGTAAGGAGAAGAGGAAGAGTGGTTACAGCACAAAAGATATATCTTCATGGTGGGCTAACTCAGCCACACGTACCCCCAGAAACTCCAAAATGTAGCTCTCTCAATGAGCTTTCTAATGGTTCCACACCCTTAGTTTAAGATAGTAATAAATATCTCCACCCCTTAGTTTAATATCATTGATCATAGGTACACCTTATCTTTATGTACTACATCCCTAGAGAATTAGAGTGAATGTTTATCAGCTCATCAACACAGAGCCTCCAACTTGAAGTGAATAACTTCAGTACAAAAATTGCTCACTTTCCCCGTATTTCCGTAGAGCTAGCTAGTTTAATGACCCCCATCATTCTTAATCATTATTATTGTTATAAGACACACACCTACATGTGCAGGTATCTTGTGATTAATAATGATAAAAAAATAGACTAGGCTGTGAGCTAGAATTGAGAGTCTTAGCTATCATAGTGCTTGATAGGAGACACTGGAACAAGCTATATCTATATAAAATTTAATAACAATGCACCAGTAAACAAATATCATGAATTAACTGACAATAAATATACTTACTGTTTTTATCACCTGTTTTGAGGAATATGAACCGTTTAGACCTCTTTAAGCCTCTGGACAATGTTATTTCACAGCTATTCTGTTAGCTGGCTATAAATTGAATCAATTTCCGTAAAGTAAAGTAAAATACGATAAATCTGTGTGGTTTGGAGGCTCTGTCAACACTTTGTGGAAGTTATGGGGTTGGTGCAAATTAAAGTAGGCCAGGGTGAAAATTTAGTAGACTGCTTAGATACTGGGACACAACAAGTTGGCTGGTGGACTGCAATCTACATCATCCAGAAAGCAACTCATACAGTACACTGTGTTGTCAGGTTCATGCACAATCTGTGGATTTTTGGGGCAGAAAATAGTCTGTGGATGGATCAAGGCCAAGACTATCCTTCATGAAACTTCTTTCAAAATAGTATCTCATGCACATACCACTCAATCAAGTAATCATTGCTTTCAGCATCAAAGTTTTGGTTAGAAAATGGTTGCTTCCCCAACATTCCCCTCCTCTGCCCTTCCCCTTGCAGTGGCCTTTGGCCACACAATCATCAAGTCCTTGTTTATGTGGATTTTTTTAGACAGCAACCTCAGAGCCTCTAAGTAGATATGCATACAAAATAAACAATTTTTGCTTATTTTGGCCCCAGTTTGTCTTCAAATTTATTGTTCTCACAGCACTTCCAGGTCTTATTAAAGTGACAGCCTATGAGAGATGATATAGTCTCAGCAGAAAGTGAGGATTGAAATTCAGTCTTGATTCAATCAGTGCTCTATGTCAGAGGTCACTTTTTTGCTTATTTTGTGTCAAGTTGCTTACTTGCTTATTGAACTTGACATTTGCATAATGATATGTGACAATGCTTATACTTGGAAGCACTGCAACCTGGCAACACTGTACACACATAAATGTGACTAAGCTATTTCCCTTACCCACTATTTTAACTTAATTAGGAGATCTACTTAATTAAAGGAGGAGCTGAAACTTGTGTCACTGTCCTTGAAGTATATAGTGCTGGGATCCTAAAGTAATCCAGGCTGTAAAGAAATTATTGTTAGTGTCCATCCTGTATTTTGTGCACAGTGAAAGTTAGAATAATGTCTACCCAGAAGTTAGAATTAATAACAGATCCAACGCCAAATTTATAGCGCGTGCGGGATATTTTTTTTATTGAGAGAGTGCCATGCCACCAGATATAGTGCTGCTGTTAGCTTTATACTAATGAGTGCGTTTTTAATACCTGCAGTGTTTCGGAAGGTAGTCACCCTCTGCTGCATACTACTGTTGCTGTTTCTATTTCTACTGTGTCGCCATGAAGAATACCATCAAAGAACAGCAGTTCTGGGACATTGCAGTGAATGCCAAGACACTGGTAAATTGAATGATCAGTTAGCAGTCTATTCATTCCCTTCAGAGATCCTTGGACCGAGAGTGTTGAATGAATCAAAAATCAGAGAAAAAACTCCGGTAAATGTGAAATTGAAAAACAGAAAGTCAAGGGGGAAAATCAAAGTAACTCATAAAAAACTATCCATAAATTTGGTAGTTATTCCATTTTTAAACTATTCAAGAGGAACTGTTGAAAAAATCAGCAGGAGAAAGCAGGAGTACAGGACTGTGATGCAAAGGAATTTAAATCACCCTCTAGTCAACAGCATACACCTTCTCACAATCGACCCTCTGGAAACACTAATAGAGTTCAATAACTTTACTAACCAAGAGAAGATGATAGTTGCTAAGGTGAAGAGCATAGCAAAGATGAGAGATCCCTTTGAATACATTTCACTTCACTTAGTTGGTAAAGATGTCATATATGCAAATGCTGATATTTACCTTGGAACTGGTTTTGACCGTGTAGATCCACTAGTAATGTCTCGTCAAAGTATCTTATATTCACTCACCAGGCAAGTTTCTGATAAAGAGAAGTGCAGACATTCAGACTTTTGCAGAGAGCACAAATACATTGGTTCACATGATACATTCTTATTCCATTTAAAAAAACCACTAACTGAAGATTTCCTGATGCATTTGGACTTTCCTTTACCAAGTGCTGGAATGGAGAACGTCTTGATGTGGGCATTTGAGACAGAGTTGAGATATTGTGTATTGAATCCTTGCCGAATTCTGGAGACATTTCACCTCCATTGTAGTGAACTACGTTCACGGAGAATACGAGTGAATAGAAATGGAAAGGCCAAACGTTCCCCATTCACTAACAGGTTAACTTGCAGATAAGGGCATATCATAATACTATAGTCACAGTATAAATGTAGCATTGGCTGATGGACACTTGATAAGTAGTCCACAATTTTATTAGCATTCATAGCTTAGGCCAGACATATCTGACCACATCATAGCATTAGAAAAAATAGCTTTTTAGGCTGGTTGTCAGAACACTATAGATACATAGGTGCTGGCTAGTGAATTTACCAGGAGGTATATTATCTTTATAATAATGTTAAAAGCACTATCTATAATTTATAGTCTTTTGGACAAATAGACTCTTATATAGCTACATATACTGTATCTACTTGAACTTAAAAATGTAGTTATGACTGCTTGAATGTATTTTGGCTCTATATACAGTCCACATGCATAGGTTATATAAAGGAAGTGAAATTAAACCTGACTACCACAAAAACTAAAATTAAGTGGTGAGCACTGAGCAGTAGCTAACTAAAGGATTTACATGTTTGATGTCATGATTAGCTATGTCTATGTCCAATTGCTATGTATAATATGCAGTTTCTTTAGTCATGTATAAATTCAGCTTTGCATGGAACCTATTGATGGCAAACAGGTGACAAGGAGAGTTGGGAATATTACATAATACAAGATAGCCAGTGTTGACATGACAAGTCAGTGCAACAGTACTGAAAATTCAAACGAGAGGTCACCTCTATTTTGGCTGAACCCAATGAACAAGGCAACTGGCATGCTATCTGGCATCAACAGGGTAGGCTTGAGGCTATTATGCTTTTTTGAGCAATTCTCTCAAAGGTTACTTTAAGATTATTTAGTAACAAAGTACACAGGTACATGAAAAAGTGATCATAGGAATCAAACTTGTAGTGGTGATGTTCAGATATGTAGACTGCTATATACAACATAGAATATCAGCTGAAAAGCAAAGCATGCTCAATGAGCTCACTGTCTAATTACAACTCTGTGCTGGCACCAGTGGCTGGCACCAGTGGCTGGCACCAGTGGCTGGCTAGACACACACATGGCATTATTTACAGATTACAGTACATGACTCTAACATGATTTGCCTATGTAGTTTCCATCTACTAGCCAAAAAATCTAAACTTTATGCTAACATTACACTTCATGTTTGGTAGTACTCAAAATTATGTCAGCATAACTTCAAGCCCACACCTAGATAAGAGAAAACTGATCTATCAGCTGGGTAGCCATCACAGATTGTAAAGGCTACCTGCTAAAAGTTTAAGAGCAACTATAGTAATATTAGCTGGGGTTACAGTTGGGGTTGAGCAACTATAATATTATTAGTTGGGGTTATAGTTAGGGTCAGAGGTATGCAACAACAGAACATAATTTCTCCATAAATTCAATCTGTACCCAAAAATAATTTAACTATACTTAATCATTAGCTAATTGTTATTGTTCATGTATTTACTGATGGACTCTCCAAGGACACTAGCAGTGAATCGGACATCTTGTTCTGTCACACACATGGGAGGTTTCACCCGTAACACCTGCACATCATTAACAAGTCACCTTTGAAATACATGTACCAGATATGGTCCCTTATAGAGTATTATTGACTGTTATAGCTATAGTGACTACAATACAATACATAATAAAACAAAAGCCAATCTGTAGCTAGTGATATATTAGTGACTCTTGCTACAACAAATCATGTGATTAGTTAGGTGCTAGCAATATTCGTGTTTCCTCACATTTCCAAAGACTCCTCCTTTTCCCATTAAAATTCCATTATCTTTGCAGTCCTCTAAAATTTGGTTAAAATCTTCTATAGGCAGTGGCTCACGAGTTTCCTTGATGAAGATAAAGTAAATATACAGACAGTGAACAGGTCTCTAAGTACTATAAATTAGTCAAGTATGTCATATAATATTTTTTGTGTGGGAGTTGACAAAAGAACAGCTTCTTACAGTAATTTCTTCCATTTATGAATGTGGTTTAATAAGGACAAATTTGCTATTATACCTCTGCCAAAATTACCAACCAGTGCACTTAAATTAACCATTCTGTAAGATCCAACATTAACCCTTTCTAACATTAACCCTTTCTCTCCTGCCTATTATCCTGATCCCTTGTGTACAGTCCACATACCACTATTATGCCTACCTTATTCTTTACCAGCTCAACGCCAACCATTAACCCTTTCCCTCTAACATCTCCCACCACTTCAAATTCATCACGAAGTGCCACCAATTCTCGGAGAAGAACCTCTCCCACACGGAGAGATGTCTCCTGACAGCCATCTTCCTCAATCACCTACAACGAATAATGTTTATTACAAATTTTCAATCCCAAATACATGAATATAGTAACTTGTACAGTACCCAAACTATATAATAATGACAGATCATTCTCAAGTCATTGGTACACAGTAAATTAAAATCTCCCTAGAAGTAGTCACTTACATCTAACACAGTTGATCCCACAGTACAAGCCATAGGGTTCCCACCATATGTGTTGAAGTGAAGGGCCTTGGACATGGTATCTGCAACCTCTAAACAGCATCAATAAGAAATAATACAGAAGAAACAGACCATCTCTAACATAAAATCACTGAGAGCTGGGGCACTTATCAGGTAATTCAGAAAGTTACTAATTGCAAATAATTTTGGTATTTAGTAACAGAGCATTCTTAAAATTCGATCACCAGGCTTGAGTGCAAATTAATACTTGTGACCATTGTAATTATACTGATGAAATAAGAGGAGCTTAGGGGAAAAAATCATAGTTGACTACAAAATGGATCATTGTGACTACTTATAGGAACTCCACTTACCCCTGGTTGTAATGACAGCTGCTAGAGGAAATCCATTTCCTATGCCCTTTGCCATGGTAACTACAAAAAAAAAATTGAGTACTTACTGGAACTACTAACAAATCAAGTGTACATACAGACTAAAATAGACTTGATAATGCTCAAAATTTCTACATGGCTACTACAATGCATAACATGTTTGTTCTCTGTGATCTATAACTACTCTCCATTAACACTACATTTATTAAGAAGTGAAAGTCAAAGGAAGAGTACACCTAAATACTAGCAGACTGACCAATATCAGGGACAACTCCATGAGACTCAAAACCCCAATAGTGACTTCCAACACGACCAAAACCTGTCTGTACCTACATACATATATATAGTGGTATAGAGTGGTTATAGTTCATTGAGGTAATGTTAGTAGTTGAAGTGTGCAGTGATGCACAACATAAGGTGTTAGCAAGCAAGTTATCACATACCAGGTGAATGAAGTAACAGCTAGCAATTGTGTGTGTGTGTGTGTGTGTGTGTGTGTGTGTGTGTGTGTGTGTGTGTGTGTGTGTGTGTGTGTGTGTGTGTGTGTGTGTGTGTGTGTGTGTGTGTGTGTGTGTGTGTGTGTGTGTGTGTGTGTGTGTGTGTGTGTGTGTGTGTGTGTGTGTGTGTGTGTGTGTGTGTGTGTGTGTGTGTGTGTGTGTGTGTGTGTGTGTGTGTGTGTTACCTCATCAGCTATACAGAGTCCACCATTCTCTCTCACTATCTCATACGCCTTCTTCAAGAACTCTTTAGGATATTGCACAGACCCTCCTAATCCCTAAATTCATTAAAATAATTTAAAAATCCTATAGGATTTCATGCAAGATTCTGCCAAGGTATGACAGTACAAAGATTTATTTATCTATTGGTGAAAGGAGTATAAAATTTTGTACTTTTTTGACTCAATTTATCTGTACAAGTTTCATGCACAGTCCCCAAGTAACGACATTTTGGATAAAATTTACATTTCTACACTCAATTTCCCCTGAAGTTGTCAGTTCAATCCTGCATCCAGTGCAACAAACAGATGCAGAACTCACCTGGATTGGCTCGGCAAAGAAAGCAGCTAGTCTTCCTTTGGGCACAGTGCATCTAATGGTGTCCTTCAACTGCTCAGCATAATGTTCACCAGCTTCACACTGACCTAAAGACAATGGCACAGCTATTGTGACAGCTATTGTGACACCTACCAAAAAACCAAGAATTCAGCAACAAACCTACAATAAAGAACTTAAAAGAAAATTTTATACTACAGAAATATCATCTCTGACAAGCTGTATTATGTGGGTGGAGTGATGACCAGAGCTGTGGGTGGTTGAAGAGGACCTGTTCTAAGCAGCAGCAAGAGGAAACCTAAAAGTAGTCCAGCACCTACAAGTAAAAAATCTAGACCCCCTTGCAAGTAGAATACTTGTTTCCATGACATTTTATGGATATGTCTGCAACCCAATATTTCTTTCCCACTTCTCCCCTCCCTCTTTCCTCCCTCTTCCCTCCCTCTTCCCTCCCTCTTCCCTCCTCCCACCACCTTTACTTAGCTAGTTTGACATTATATTCTCATGTGACTAACCTTGAGAGCAGTCACATGACCTGGTTGTCTGGGAAATAGAGTCTCTACAATTGTTACCTCCCCATATCCCACGATAAACATCTGCATTCATTGACTATAAACATAATAATATAATATTACCTATATATCTTACATGAAGTAACCTGGCATCAATCTAGTGCTATACATTATGTATAGATATGAACATCCTTTATAATTGTATAGCTCTGGATCAGGAATGCTAATAATCAGCATATTATTTGCTTTAGTTCAATATGCTACTTATAGACATCCCATTAGGGGGGGGAAGGGCTCACTAAATCCAGCTCATCATATGTCATTATGTGAATCAGGCTAAATCTCTTACATGATGAATCCCAAATCCATTAGCAAAGCCATATTTCCAGTTCCCCATACCTGTCAGCCCCTGTACATAGGGACTGACACCATGATAGCAGCCCCTACAGAAGTTATTTCCCTTATAACAACAACAACAAACAATAACAATGTTATTATTATGACATGACATTGAAAATATGCCATTAGAAACCCCTTACCAGCTGAAAATATGAATATGTTATGGGGAACCCCTTACCAACCCTACATAGGACTATGAACATTAGAGTCAATTTAAGTATTAGACTCTGCTATGCTGTCCACATATGTAGAAGATAGAGTTTCCATTAACTATGGTAAGTAACCTATGGTAAGTAACCTACCGGAGAGTAATAATGTCAAAAGCTCCAGTGTGCAGCCGAGACATCATCATAGCCAGATCATTGGCTTCACCCCCACTGTTGGTGAAGTATACCACCTGACAGAGGACATAGCATTAATATAACATAGCAGTATGAGGAGGATGTGGCCTGATGAACAGTTAGCTCTCCCATATTACATTGTTACGAATAGGTAGGAACCAGGCCTCCCAGTTTTTTAGACTTAAGGTTTTGCATCCCACCCCACCCCACCACACCCCGCACATGCATCTCAGTACCATGCAGGTGGACCTCAGTATAGCTTCTAACATATGCATACTATAGGTGGAGGAACTTGAATTTCCCCAACCCCCCCCCATTGCGTCATGCAGAAAAAAAAAAAAAAAAAGTTCTGTAGAAATGATAAATTTGTTTACACATGTCGTGTATAATTGTCTCAATAGAAGTGTAAATTGTAATACACAGTAATCAAACTACAGTCTGTGGTGACGATACTTAAGAACACATCCATAGCATGTGTATAGAGTTGAGTGTCCACCTGCATGGCACTGGTGAGGTTCATATAGATAGAATTATACTCACATTGAGTTTGTCAGGCAGTTTGGCAGTGAGTTTCTCAGCATATTCATGAAGAGGAGAATGCATGAAGATATTAGTTGTATGCCACAGCTTGTCTATTTGCTTCTTCAAAGCCTCATTCACTTTACTACACAAATAAATCAAAGGATAACATCTACCCACTACAGGGTTAAATAGTAACTACACTACAGGGCTAAATAGTACTACACTACAGGGTTAAATAATAATTACACTACAGGGTTAAATAGTAATTACGGGTGGGAGTGGCCAACACCAACAGTAACAATTCCAGCTAACATATCCAGGTAGCGTTTTCCGGTGTGGTCAAAGAGCCATTGCATGTGACCCTGTAACAAAGAGTTATAGAAGACACATCAAAAGGGTGGAAAGGACTGAAATATAATATGACATAGAAAGAAGCTGGTTATAAGGAAAGGGGTGAAGAGAACAATTAGAAACACGGAGAATCATTTCAAACGTGTTATTTGTGGGCATAATAAAAAAAAAATTTTTTTGATAGTTATCCAGGTAGCCACAAAACCTTCTATAATAAATGTGATGCTTATACAAAGAAAATATTATGGAGGTCATGTTATAACTATCCAATTATGGAGGTCATGTTGAACCTATGCAATTATGGGGGGCATGTTGAACCTAACAATTATGAACTAAGACCTATGCAAATGACTGACATAGAGAACTATGCTGGCCATTCAAATAAGCTTATTTATTGGTCAACCAATCTAAAACTCAGTATTGAAAGATAACAGGAAATATACTTTTTTGCAGAATTATATTAAGACTCCAGACAGTTTCAGAGTAGGGATGGGTGATAAAACAATTATCATGATAATCATGATAAATTTCAAGGAGGTTATTGTATCAGCAATACACATGATTATCATCATCAGTCCTATGACCTTTAGATGTTAACATGTATTGTGTACAGTGGCTAGACACATGGCAAGTGCTGTGTGTGTTTTCAGTCCACATGGCAAGTTCTTAGATATAGCTTATAGGCATGGCTGGTAGTAGCTCTGATTCAGATTTAGTTTTAGTGAAGAAAAAGAATGTTACTAGCATTGTCTGGGACTACTTCAAATTGAAAGCTACTGCTTGTGGAAGAGTCATTGATTCTCTCCCTATGTGCTTGTTATGCAAGAAGCATGACTAATTTGTTAGTGCATCTACGTGATCTGCATCCAGACCTGTACTATCTCCAAGATTTCCAGGAAGAAAGGTGTGGTTGCACTAGCACCAGGGCAGCTACTATAGGCCACTCTAGAGCATACCATTGATCTCTCTCTCCTATCCCAACCACTCCTCTTTCTCTCCTTTACTCCTCTTTCTGAATGAATGAGGGGTAATTAGAAGAGGTTGGGATAGGAGAGAGAAATATCATGATTATCATGATAATCATGATAATAATTTTGATGATAATCAGTTTGGTGATAAATAGTATCACCCATCCCTATTTCAGAGTTATTCATGCCTATAATAACCTCACAAGTCAAGTTACTTGGTGGATTAGCAGAGGATTCTTGTAATAGGTGATGATTCCAGGGTTAATGTGCTTCTTCCTAACTTCAAGCATCCTTTCATAAGGCATACCCTGAGAGTTGGAAACTTTATTTATCCATACCCTTATTGTCAATTTTATACAACAAATGTAGATATCAAACTTGTGCAGTCTGGTTAGCTAGAGTGCACAGTTTAGCTAGATTGAGAGTCTGACCTTATAAGGCTGAGGTTTGAAGTCGCATGGTGGCATTTCAGCTAATGTTGGAAAGGTAAACAGCTGAAGATTATTGAAATAATGGAAACATACTGAGTACCTGAACTACTAGAAGATCTTGCCCCATGCTGAAGTAACCTACTGGAAAATCTACATTGCAAAATCTTCATCGACATGATGATGCTGAATGGAAAGTTGCACATACAGCAAATTAAACTGACGATTCTTTACCGGACTTTTAACGGTGCCACACCCACACTATGGATATCTTACACGAGTTCTTGTTCAGAGTTTCGTGTACTACTTTTCGCTATGATGGATGATGAAAATACAGAATCGAATCCATTTTCTTTCAAGACCTTCCTGAAAAGAGGGGAAGGAGCGCCCGTGTCTCCTTCTGGAAGCAAGAAGGAAAGTAGCAAACAAGTAACTGGCAAAAACGAGGCACCTAGGAAGAAGGGAAGCAAGAAAAAGACAAAGTCTCTTTTTCCTGAGGAGAATGAAGTCGTAGGTAAGCGTCAGAGCTAGCTAGGAACATAAGTCTTCTATATGGTGCTCACCATCCATTATTTTGTATGTTTTCTTCATCATTGGCAGGTTATAATAATAACAATACTGTACACCTACACAAGAGGGAGGGAAGGAGTCTTTGGCAATCACTAGCTTATATATAGATATTTTATAGCTATACCTAGCTATAGTTTGTATAGTGCATCTAAAATTACAGTATAATGCAGGCAGCTATGTTGTGCAGAAGGTGGTATAATCACAATTATGTGAGGTATTATAACATGGAAAGCTGAAAAGTTTGTAGTAGAAGGCTTCTGCCCCACCTATAGTACCCCAGTAGATAGTTTAACTGAAAACCCTTGTCTCCAAAATGTGGAGCATTCTTCTAGTTACATCATGCAACACTATAACATTTCCACATGATATGCCATAAAACAGCAGGGTTCTAGAATGTACATCATGCTAATGCTTTTTCTCTCCCTATGAGATTTGCTTCTCACCCCAGGTATAATTATTCACTGAACACTCAAAATCATCTTATAGCTTTGAAGTTGTGGAAAATGATTATTTTTCCCCCTTAGGAATTTCTCTCATTAATTAACACAGGTTCAAATTCATTGGTGATACAGGTACGGTATCACACAGATGGACTGCCACATGAAGATAACGGAAATTTCAATTTCATGTATATCCCTGCTCATGTCATCATTAGAGATGAAAGTTGTAACACAGACAATTCGGCTACATTGACTGAAGTGAATGTCAATTTTAATGCTTACTCTGGGAGCGATGTGGCGTCTCTTCATTTGGGTGAGTGTACAGACAGTGAACAATCCCAAGATACTTTAAACTCAAGCAAAAGTAACTCAGAGATAGAGGTAAGGAAAACTATGTAATAAACTCTATTGTTATAATATTACTACTATAGGTAATGGTATTTGAAGTCTGAAAGATTATGGAAGATAAACTTAAACTTTCTTTCGGTTATCACTTCATCCCAGAGAATTATTGCACATTCAGCAGAAATCAAACTACTAATAGCATCAACAACTGAAATAATAGGCGTGGCCATGATGAAATGGGTGTGGTCAATTAGTTTTGTCCATGCACATGCACAATCAGCATCTCTGGTGTAGAGATTATGCACCAGTGGTCCCTCATAATAATGATGACACTGTTCTGCAACTGTTAATTTTCAGCTTCTATAGCCCTATATACATATAAATGCAAACTTGTAAGAATGTTACTCTGAAAACTGAAATGTAAGCATCTCAAATTAGGATGTCAGTTATAACTACTTTGATAAGAAATCAATATTGAACATCTATTACAACTAACTAGCCACTAAGATTGTATTAGAAATTAGGTGTCTAATGGTAGAAAGTTATAGGTGAGCCTAGAATTTCCATAACCACACCCACTGTAGGGAGGTATTCCCTGACTGACTTTACTCAGGGGTTAGTGGACACTTCCAAGTAATTCATAGTACTGACAACAATGGCAATTTAAACTACAGGGTTTCATCATACTGGGAGGTGGAAGCTTTCTCTGCAAACACTTCAGCTCCCACCCTTCCAAACACTGCCAGAGCTTCTCTTCCTCACTGCTCCCTCCCCCCCTCCCCAAAAATAAATGATGAAACACTTAGCTACTGCATGATGATACACTAACCAGTCAAGAAAACTATGTCAAGGCAATACCTTAATGACAAATGTTGGTGAATGATAATGGCTCACAGTACGTTAGAGAGGAGAGGAGGAAACTTATAGCTATCAGTATATTGCATGGACAAACTGATAGAACAGTGTATACAAAAGAGCTATATAGTTTGCAATTCATACACAGGCCATGGCACTTGGTGCAACAAAACAACTATTGCAACCAATTCCAGATGATGACACAAAATGTGTAGGACCACAATTGGTAAAGGGGAACCAATACTACTTTGATCACACACAGGGCACTCAAATAGACTTTATAGCTAGCTGTTCTATTCACTGAAGTTGGTTGTTGTGCTATTGAATTAAATTATAGTTATGTACACTAGCATGTTGTATATGATGATGAAAGCATTAATATACTTGTTGTGATGATACCAGTATTACCAGTGTTGCCAGGTTGCTGTCTAAAAAAATCCACTGAGTAAACAAGGACCAAAGATTCATCCACATGTTTGCTTCCAGATATAGAGCTGCTGATGGAAGACTCATCACTACTACTACATCAGTTAGATAGAGGGACACTATTAATTTTAGAAAGAAATTTCGTAAAGGTAATTATACAACATCAGCAATATGCAGAACTCCTTGATTCATCCATAGGCTCCAAAAATCCACAGATTGATGAATCTGGCAACACTGTGATACTGGTGAGTGTAAAAGGAGGGGAAGAGTGGTTGCAGCACAAAAGATATATCTTATATATCTTGTTCACAGCTAACTCAGCCACACATACCCCCAGAAACTCTAAAATGTAGCTCTCTAATGGTTGCCCCCTGAGTTTAAATATTACCAAGACAGCAATTGCTCATATTCAAGTGTGTACACCTTATCTTTGGCATGTAGCTATGTACTACATCACTAAAGCATTCAAATGAATTAGAGCGTAGCTCTGAAATATCTATGATTAGAGTGAAGCTCATCAACACTTTGTGGAAGTTATGTGATAGGTGCAAATCAAAGTAGGCCAGGGTGAAAATTTAACCTATCCACCCTCCTATTTAGATCTACTTAGATAATTGAAGGAGGAGCTGAAACTGTCACTGTCCTTACCCACCACTAAAGTATATAGTGCTGGGGTCCTGCTGTAAAGAAATTATTGTTAATAGTGTCCATCCTTGTTTGCAATATAGCAAAGTGATTTATTGAGGTCCCAATCCGGGTTCTTCGCCAATATTTATGAATTTATAACGTGTGCGAGGTTAAGTAGCTAGCTACTTAGCTTTATATCAATGAGTGCGTTTTTAATACCTGCAGTGTTTCGGAAGGTAGTCACCCTCTGCTGCATAATACTGTTGCTGTTTCTATTTCTACTGTGTCGCCATGAAGAATATCATCGAAGAACAGCAGTTCTGGGACATTGCAGTGAATGCCAAGACACTGGTAAATTGAAGGATCAGTTAGCAGTCTATTCATTCCCTTCAGAGATCCTTGGACCGAGAGTGTTGAATGAATCAAAAATCAGAGAAAAAACTCCGGTAAATATGAAATTGAAAAACAGAAAGTCAAGGGGGAAAATCAAAGTAACTCATAAAAAACTATCCATAAATTTGGTAGTTATTCCATTTTTAAACTATTCAAGAGGAACTGTTGAAAAAATCAGCAGGAGAAAGCAGGAGTACAGGACTGTGATGCAAAGGAATTTAAATCACCCTCTAGTCAACAGCATCCACCTTCTCACAACCGACCCTCTGGAAACAATGAGAGAGTTCAATAACTTTACTAACCAAGAGAAGATGATAGTTGCTAAGGTGAAGAGCATAGCAAAGATGAGAGATCCCTTTGAGTACATTTCACTTTACTTGGTTGGTAAAGATGTCATATATGCAAATGCTGATATTTACCTTGGAACTGGTTTTGACCGTGTAGATCCACTAGTAATGTCTCGTCAAAGTATCTTATATTCACTCACCAGGCAAGTTTCTGATAAAGAGAAGTGCAGACATTCAGACTTTTGCAGAGAGCACAAATACATTGGTTCACATGATACATTCTTATTCCATTTAAAAAAACCACTAACTGAAGATTTCCTGATGCATTTGGACTTTCCTTTACCAAGTGCTGGAATGGAGAGCGTCTTGATGTGGGCATTTGAGACAGAGTTGAGATATTGTGTATTGAATCCTTGCCGAATTCTGGAGACATTTCACCTCCATTGTAGTGAACTACGTTCACGGAGAATACGAGTGAATAGAAATGGAAAGGCCAAACGTTCCCCATTCACTAACAGGTTAACTTGCAGATAAGGGCATATCATAATACTATAGTCACAGTATAAATGTAGCATTGGCTGATGGACACTTGATAAGTAGTCCACAATTTCATTAGCATTCATAGCTTAGGCCAGACATATCTGACCACATCATAGCATTAGAAAAAAATAGCTTTTTAGGCTGGTTGTCAGAATACTATAGATACATAGGTGCTGGCTAGTGAATTTACCAGGTATATTATCTTTATAATAATGTTAAAAGCACTATCTATAATTTATAGTCTTTTGGACAAATAGACTCTTATTTAGCTACATGTATTGTATCTACCTGAACTTAAAAAATGACTGCTTGAATGTATTTTGGCTCTATATACAGTTCACATGCATAGGTTATATAATACATGAAATTAAACCTGACCACCACAAAAACTAAAATTAAGTGGTGAGCAGTAGCTAACTAAAGGATTTACATGTTTGATGTCATGATTAGCTATGTCTATGTCCAATAGCTATGTATAATATGCAATTTTCTTCAGTCATGTATAAATTCAGCTTTGTATGGAACCAGAAAGAAGAGTTGGGAATATTGTTGTTATGTTATATAATGTTGAAATGACTACAGTACTGAGAATTCAAATGCTCTATTTTGGCTGAACCCAATGAACAAGGCAGCTGGCATGCTATCTAGCATCAACAGGGTAGACTTGAGGCTGTTATGCTTTTTTGAGCAATTCTCTCAAAGGTTACCTACCTACTATGCTCTCAAGATTAAATTGGTCCATTATTTAATAACAAAGTACACAAGTACATGAAAAGTTGCTGATGTATTGCAGTAGGAGTGATAGCTAACTCTAATTGTCTGGTTAAGATTATCTAGTGAAAGTACTCATTCTGGGAAACAGAGGAAAGGTTGTACAGGTACAAGTAAGTATTAAGTTCACTGTCAGTGCAGAATTGAAACCAGTTTTCCTCTTCACACTTAAGAGTCAGGTATGAGCTAGCTAAGTATTATATTATATTGAAGGTTTACACTGTTCAGATATGTAGATTGCTACTACATATAGAGTATCAGCTGAAAAGCAAAGCATCTCACTGTCTAATGATGCAAATTACAACTCACGCTGGCACCAGTGGCTGGCTAGACACACACATGGCATTATTTACAGATTACAGTACATGACTCTAACATGATTTGCCTATGTAGTTTCCATCTACTAGCAAACTTTATGCTAGCATTACACTTCATGTTTGGTAGTACTCAAAATAATGTCAGCATAACCTCAAGCCCACACCTAGATAAGAGAAAACTGATCTATCAGCTGGGTAGCCATCACAGATTGTAAAGGCTACCTGCTGAAAGTTTAAGAGCAACTATAGTAATATTAGCTGGGGTTACAGTTGGGGTTGAGCAACTATAATATTATTAGTTGGGGTTATAGTTAGGGTCAGAGGTATGCAACAACAAAACATAATTTCTCCATAAATTCAATCTGTACCCAAAAATAATTTAACTATACTTAATCATTAGCTAATTATTGTTGTTCATGTATTTACTGATGGACTCTCCAAGGACACTAGCAGTGAATCGGACATCTTGTTCTGTCACACACATGGGAGGTTTCATGCGTAACACCTGCACATCATTAACAAGTCACCTTTGAAATACATGTACCAGACACGGAAATATGGTCCCTTATAGAGTATTATTGACTGTTATAGCTATAGTGACTACAATACAATTTGCTACAACAAATCATGTGATTAGTTAGGTGCTAGCAATATTCGTGTTTCCTCACATTTCCAAAGACTCCTCCTTTTCCCATTAAAATTCCATTATCTTTGCAGTCCTCTAAAATTTGGTTAAAATCTTCTATAGGCAGTGGCTCACGAGTTTCCTTGATGAAGATAAAGTAAAACATGTGACATAATATTATGTACTATGGTCATTGACACCTGCATGTAACTATGTAACACATTGATCCACGTGCATGTAGTTATGTATCACATGCATTGATTGATTCATACACGTCATTCCAGCTGTTTGTTACTAAGTTCAGTGAACACCACAAAACAGGTCTCTAAGTACTATAAATTAGTCAAATATGCCATATAATCAACTTCATATTTTTTGTGGGAGTTGACAAAAGTTGGCTTTTAGAACAGTAATTTCTTCCATTTATGAATGTGGTTTAATAGGACAAATTTGTAATTATACCTCTGCCAAAATTACCAACCAGTGCACTTAAATTAACCAATCTGTCAGATCCAACATTAACCCTTTCTCTCCTGCCTATTATCCTGATCCCTTGTGTACAGTCCACATACCACTATTATGCCTACCTTATTCTTTACCAGCTCAATGCCAACCATTAACCCTTTCCCTCGAACATCTCCCACCACTTCAAATTCATCACGCAGTGCCATCAATTCTCGGAGAAGAACCTCTCCCACACGGAGAGATGTCTCCTGACAGCCATCTTCCTCAATCACCTATAACGAATAATGTTTATTACAAATTTTCAATCCCAAATACATGAACATAGTACAGTACCCAAACTATAATAGTGAATAAGTCTTTGGTACACAGTAAATTTAAAGTAGATGAAAAGTGTCACTTACATCTAACACAGTTGATCCCACAGTACAAGCCATAGGGTTTCCACCATATGTGTTGAAGTGAATGGCCTTGGACATAGTATCAGCAACCTCTAAACGGAGAAGAAACAGACCATCTCTAACATAAAATCACTGGCATACTATAAAGTTACTAATTGCAAATTTAGTAAAAGGTGGTATTTAGTAACAGAACATACTTGAATTCACCAGGCTTGAATGAAAATTAATACTTGTGTCCCATATCACCAGCCCTTAATTATACTGGCAATTCTGATGAAATAAGAGGAGATTAGGAGGAAAAATTATAGTTGACAATAAAATGGATCATAATTATATTTGTGACTACTATTAGTAACTCCACTTACCCCTGGTTGTAATGACGGCTGCTAGAGGAAATCCATTTCCTATGCCCTTTGCCATGGTAACTACAAGAAATACACAGAAAATTAAATGGTCATTTTCAACCCTTGGGCACTAGCTACAATAACCTCATACAGATCAAAATGTCTAGATTTTCGAGTTGGTATTACATAAACATTTATTATGGGACATATCAAAGTATCTTGAATACAAGCTGTTCTTATTTCAGGAGATATACTTTCATCCAAAAGGGACAACTGTTAGAGTACTTACTGGAACCACTAACTGAATCAAGTTCCCCATGTATGGCGTGAACCATACAGACTAAAATAGACTTTTGAGACCATTCTATTTCTATGGCTACTACAATGCAGTGGTGTAGCCAGGATTAAACATGTGGTAGGGTACCAATAGGGCACTGACCTATGGACTAAACTGCTCACTGAGAAATTGGTATACCTGCAACATGCTGTGAAAGCTGGATCTGCTAAGCACGCAATTGAAGGATTGTCTAAGTCAGGAAATTGCTATGCTGAGGCGGTAGAATGTTTACAGGCACGCTATGATCGCCCTCGTCTGATTCATCAGACGCATGTAAAAATGATCATTGATGCACCATCCCTCAAAGATGGTAGTGGGAGAGAGCTACGTCGGCTTCATGATACAGTCTTGCAGCACTTAAGAGCACTCAAGGCCATGGATTATGAACCTTCTGGACCATTTATCACTTCTGTTCTTGAACTGAAGCTGGACACAAACACAATGTTTGAATGGCAAAAACATAGCCAAGAATCCAATGAGGTACCACACTTCCAAAGGCTATTGGAGTTCCTGAATCTACGTGCACAAGCTTCTGAGATAACTACAGGTGAATTGAGCAAGAAAGTCAAGAGTGAAATGAAGAGGTCTCTGATACCAGTCAAGCCTGTTGCTTCATTTGCAGGAGCTGCAGACCCTATTGCCAACTGTGTTTCGTGTAAAACTGGAAAACATCCATTGTATATCTGCCCCAAGTTTAAATCTTTGACTCATGACAAGATGTTGTTAGTCCTGAGAACAAACAATCTCTGCCTCAACTGTTTGAAACCTGGACATTATGCAAGAGATTGCAAGTCATCACACCATTGTAAAAAGTGCCAGAAACTCCACCACACACTCCTACATGTGGAATCTGGGGAAGATACTCACCACTCACGAGAAGAACATCCCTCTCTGATACTCAATTCTGAAAACGCATCAATCCCCGTTTCAGTCCATGCAGCCATGGGAATTAGAGCCAACATGTTGCTTATGACATGCTATGTCCAAGTGGAATCTCCTGATGGTTCTCTTGTGAAAGCTAGGGCACTTCTTGACAGCGCATCCTCTGCATCCTTTGTCTCTGAGAGGCTAGCACAGAGCTTGAATCTTCCTCGTTCCAGTCAGAGTGCACACATATCTGGTGTTGCTGGTCTAATGAGGACGTCTCCCATTCAATCAATCACTAACTTCAATATTGTCACCATAGGTCAATCTAAAGAAAGAATTGGAATCACTGCCATTGTTGTTCCACGTGTTACATGTGACCTACCACTTCAGCCAGTCACCTTTGATCTCAACTGGAACCATCTGTCAGATGTTCAGCTTGCAGACCCAGACTTTGGGATTCCCAGTAAGGTGGATCTACTTCTTGGTGTAGAAGTCTTTGCAACCGTCATGCTCAATGGCCGGCGGCTGGGACCCCCTGACTCCCCGATAGCATTCGAGACTAAATTTGGATGGGTTCTCGCTGGAAGCACAGACACCTACAAACCTACACACCATATTGTTACACACTACGTATCCTTACTCTCGGGAGATGATATCTTACGAAAATTCTGGGAACTTGAAGAGAAGCCTATGGCTAACACTGTACTATCCCCAGAAGAATACTCAGTTGTTCAACATTTCAAATATAACCATACCCGTTCGGACACTGGTAGATTTATTGTACCACTCCCTAGGAAACCAGGTTCTGGCCTCTTGGGTGAATCACGTTCTCTGGCTGTTCATCGATTTCATTCTCTTGAACGAATGCTACATGCAAAAGGACTGTTTGAAGAATTTAACACTGTAATTGAAGAATACTTTGAAATGGGACACGTTGAACCAGTTCCATCAGCTGACATGAACAAACTCCCTAAAGATGTCTTCTACCTGCCCATACACGTTGTCCGCAAGGAATCTAGCACCACTACCAAAGTGAGGGCAGTATTTGATGCCTCCGCAAAGTCTTCAACTGGCGTCTCACTCAATGACACATTATTGGTTGGACCTACCGTACACTCTTCACTTATTGATGTACTACTTCGTTTTCGCCTTTATCGAGTGGCTCTCACCACTGATGTTAGCCGCATGTATCGTGGCATTGAGCTGGTTCTGTCTGATCGGGATTTACATAGATTTGTCTGGAGAAGAAGTACAAATGAACCCCTCAACGACTTTCGTATGACTAGAGTGACATTTGGTGTATCTGCATCTTCATTTGCAGCGAACATGGCTGTAAGACAAAATGCCATGGACTATGCTATGGACTTCCCTCTTGCATATGAGGCTGTTAAAGACAACTTTTATGTCGATGATGGACTGACTGGTGCTGACTCTGTAGAGGAGGCAGTTAAACTCTATGAACAGTTGCACAATCTATTTGACAGGGCCTGTTTCCTACTCCGTAAATGGAACTCAAGCGAGCAACAAGTTCTTGAACACATTCCACCTGATCTCAAGGATCAACAATCGGTTTACCAGATTCCAAATACACAGGAATATACAAAGACTTTGGGCATGGAATGGAACTCAGCGTCCGATCATTTCCGTCTAATGGTTGCTAGTCTACCCCCTCTTGATAATGTGACCAAACGTTTCTTGGTGTCTGACATCGCCAAGACGTATGACGTCTTGGGGTGGTTCTCTCCTTCAATCATCATGGCAAAGATACTCCTGCAACGACTGTGGGAGATGAAAGTTGGTTGGGATGATATTATACCCTCTTCTATATGTGACAAATGGCTACAGTGGAGAAGTGAGCTTGTACTTCTGACAACACATCATATACCTCGTTGTTACTACCCAAAGACAGTTCATGTAGCATCCATGCAGCTCCATGGATTCTCAGATGCATCTGAGCAAGCATATGCTGGGGTGATCTATATTCGTGTGACAGACTCACAAGGAAGTGTACATGTTTCACTTGTCACATCCAAGACAAAGGTGGCTCCGATTAAACGACTGACCATACCACGGCTGGAGCTATGTGGAGCCCATCTCCTTGCCCAGCTACTACACCATGTAAAAGAGGTCTTCCGCCTCCCACTTCACAATGTCTATGCATGGACCGACAGCACAATTGTTATCAACTGGCTGATTGGTGACCCTAGGCGCTTCAAAACCTATGTTGGCAATCGTGTATCTCAAATTGTGGATCTCATTGCTCCTGATCGTTGGAAACATGTCAATGGAATACAAAACCCTGCTGATTGTGCCTCAAGAGGTCTATTTCCATCTGAACTTTTGAACCATAAGTTGTGGTGGAACGGTCCAGATTGGCTCTATCTGGATTCATCTGAGTGGCCTGGACAGTCAGACAATCTACCTCCCAACAATTCATCAGATGAAGAAACTGAAATTTGTTGCCACACCATGGTGCTAACAAAGCAGCCCATTTTCCCTCTCAATCACTATTCTAGCTACACCCGTGTGAAAAGAGTCACTGCCTGGGTACAACGATTTATCAACAACTGTCATGCACGTAAGCAAGGTGCTGAAAGAAACACTGCCCACCTGACTACTCAAGAGCTCAATGTGGCTGAAACATACTGGATTCAAATCTCCCAACGATCATCATTCTCAGCAGAAATCGATGCCTTGTGTAAGGGTCATGAAATTTCTAAATCCAGTCATTTATTGGCATTGCATCCATTCCTAGATAGTGCTAGGATACTTCGTGTCGGCGGAAGAGAATGTAATTCAAAGTTACCTTATCATAGCCAACACCCAATCATCTTGGATGGCAAGCATTCCTTAACCAAACTGATTGTTCATTCGGAGCACTCACGCCTACTACATGCAGGACCTACACTCTTAGGAGCCTCACTCTCCCGTAACTACCATATCATTCGCTGCCGAACAGTTGTACGTTCCACGACACGTGGATGTGTGATATGTCGCCGAGCCTCAGCAAGGCCACAACCACCAATACTTGGTCAGCTTCCAATGGAAAGAGTTACACCAGACACTGTGTTTGACAAAGTAGGTATTGACTATGCTGGGCCAATCTATGTCAAGTACGGCACAGTCAGGAAACCCACTGTCACAAAAGCCTATATTTGTGTGTTTGTTTCACTCTCTGTTAAGGCAGTACATTTAGAACTAGTGTCTGACCTGACCACTGGAGCCTTTATCGCCTCCCTAAGAAGATTCGTTGCTCGTCGTGGCAAACCCTCACTCATATGGAGTGACCATGGCAGTAATTTTGTTGGTGCAGCCCGAGAGCTGAAAGAATTATTTGATTTCCTCAGTTTACAGACAACTCAAAGGAACATTTCTGACTTCTGTTCTATGCAGAAAATTGTCTGGAGCTTCATCCCTGAACGTGCTCCTCATTTCGGAGGACTCTGGGAAGCCGCAGTTAAAAGCATGAAACTGCACTTGAAACGTATTGTTGGCGGAGTCAAGTTGACTTTCGAAGAATTCACAACCATTCTATCACAAATAGAAGCCTGTCTCAATAGCAGACCTCTTGTGCCTATTGAATGTGATGATGATGGTGTGGATGCCCTTACACCTGGACACTTTCTCATTGGGCGACCACTTGAAGCTCTACCCGACCCGTCATTTTCATATCGAACTCTCACCTTACTTCGTCGTTGGCATCTCTGTCAAGCACTTGTTCGCCACTTCTGGAAACGCTGGTCTTCCGAATACCTATCCAGTCTCCAGAAGTTTGCCAAGTGGCACCATCATTCTAAGAACATATCTGTTGGAGATGTAGTCATACTTCGTGAAGATAACACTATTCCCACAAAATGGCCATTGGCTCGTATAACGGGAGTGCATACAGGCAAGGATGGAGTAGTTCGTGTAGTGAAACTCAAGACAGCCACTGGAACCTACACCCGACCAGTAACCAAGGTAGCTCGTTTACTGTCCTCTGAGTTCCTTGAACAGTGAGACTCAACTTTATAAATTTGTCACACCTGTGAACTGTTTGCTTATTTACTCATCATTTATTATTTATTTGTTGTTGTAAGACCATCCGGTCTTGGCCGGCGGTTATGTTTGTGTTATATGTGGTAAAGGGTTATCATAATCACTGACCCTACCTAATTTGGTATTGGTCGTCACATTTACCAGCTAGTCTGAACCTCATGTTTTTTGCAATAAATTAAATCTATCTTAATCCAAGAAGAGACTCTACACAAGCTGTTCTTATTTCAGGAGATATACTTTCATCCAAAAGGGACAACTGTTAGAGTACTTACTGGAACCACTAACTGAATCAAGTTCCCCATGTATGGCGTGAACCATACAGACTAAAATAGACTTTTGAGACCATTCTATTTCTATGGCTACTACAATGCAGTGGTGTAGCCAGGATTAAACATGTGGTAGGGTACCAATAGGGCACTGACCTATGGACTAAACTGCTCACTAAGGACCATTAGTCTTTTACCAGATTCAGCTAAAATTATGGCAGATAGTGGTAGGGCACTAAGAGAGTTTGGTAGGGCATGTGCCCTAAATGCCCCTATGTAGCTACACCACTGCTACAATGCATAACATGTTTGTTCTCTGTGATCTATAACTACTCTCCATTAACACTATACCTCGTACATTATTAAGAAGTGAAAGTGAACACCTTCAAAAGAAGAGTCTAGTACCCTACACAAACATACACCACCAACACAGGGTGCTTCTATGTGTAAATTCCTTACATTACATCATTACTAATACATCTGTAATATACCTGTAATATTTAGATTACTATGTAATATATTGTAAGGATACTACACATAGAAGCACCCCTAATACTAGCAGACTGACCAATATCAGGGACAACTCCATGAGACTCAAAACCCCAATAGTGACTTCCAACACGACCAAAACCTGTCTGTACCTACATACATACATATATATAGTGGTATAGAGTGTTTATAGCTCATTGAGGTAATGTTAGTAGTTGAAGTGTGCAGTGATGCAGGTGTTACATGCACTGTAGCATTAGGTTATCTCATACCAGGTGGAATGAGGCAACAGCTAATTTCTCCAATGCAATGCAATTATGCATGTGTGTGTGTGCGTGTGTGTATACACCTGTTACCTCATCAGCTATACAGAGTCCACCATTCTCCCTCACTATCTCATACGCCTTCTTCAAGAACTCTTTAGGATATTGCATAGATCCTCCTACTCCCTACATAATGCCAAAAATCATTAAAATAATAATAATAATCCTATAGGATTTCACACAAGATTCCACCAAAGTATGACAGTACAAAGATTGTCTGTCAGGGAGGCGTCTATTGGTGAAAGGAGGATAAATTTTGTACTTTTTGACTACATATGTTTCATGCACAGTCCCCAAGTAATGACATTTGGGATAAAATATACATTTCTACACTCTTTCCCTGAAGTTGTTGTTCAATTCTGCACCCAATGCAACAAACAGATGCAGAATTCACCTGGATTGGCTCGGCAAAGAAAGCAGCTAGTCTTCCTTTGGGCAGAGTGCATCTAATGGTGTCCTTCAACTGCTCAGCATAATGTTCACTAGCTTCACACTGACCTAAAGACAATGGGAAGTAGTCCAGCATCTACAAGTAAATAAATCTAGCACCTTTGCAAGTGGAATACTTGTTTTCATAACATTTTATAGATATGTCTGCTTGTATTATACCTACAACCTAATATTCCTTTTCTCCCTCCCTCCTCCACTCCCTCTTCCCCCCTCTCCCCTCCCCTCCTTCTTCCTCCTCTCTCCTCCTACTCGCCCCTCTTCCCTTCTTCTTTCCCCCTCTTCCCTCCCTCTTCCCTCCCTCTTCCCCCCCCTCCCTTTCTTCTTCCCTCACCCTTTACTTAGAATTCATTATACATTATATTCTCATGTGACTAACCTTGAGAGCAGTCACATGACCTGGTTGTCTGGGAAATAGAGTCTCTACAATTGTTACCTCCCCATATCCCACGATAAACATCTGGACTCATTGACTATAAATATTACATATCTTAAATGAAGTAACCTGCCATCAATAGTGCTATAGATTATTATAAACATCCTTTAAAAATGCATAGCTCTGGATCAGGAATGCTGATCATCAGCATATTATTTGCTTTAGTTCAATATGCTACTTATAGACATCCCATTGGGAGGGGGAAAGGGCTCATTAAATGCTCACCATATGTCTAAATCTCTTACATGATGTATCCCAAATCCATTAGCAAAGCCATATTTCCAGTTCCCCAGACCTGTCAACCCCTGTACATAGGGACTGACACCATGATAGCAGCCCCTACAGAAGTTATTTCTCTTATAATAACAACAACAAACGATAATAATATTATTATTATGACATGACATTGAAATAAATAATTATATCCTACTGAAAATATGCCATGAAAAACCCCTTACCAGCTGAAAATCATTGTTATTAGGGACCCCTTACCAACCCTACATACTATGAACATTAGAGCATAGTTGCCAAGTTTTGAGAAGAGGAAATAGGGACAAAAAGTGTGGCGGAAAAGTTTTTGCCTGGCCACGCCCTCTTGGTTGACCACACCCTTAATTATTTTATGGAAGAGAATAATGATGACTACATGACTGTGATGAGAATGATGACTGCATGATCAGATGACTGATGATGACCTGTTTAAAAATGTTACTGTAGCTTTCTTACAACTTTTTAATAAATCATTGTTTAATTCTGAGTCAATACAACAATGTTCACAGTTGAACTTGATACACATAAGGGCTATAATGGTAGACTGGGACAAATTTGATCATTGTATTTTTCTAAGAATAGAAAACCCACGCTCCGAATCAGCATTAGAAGCAGGAATTGCTAACAATCCCATCATAAGTTTTGTCAATGAAGGAAATCTAGGCTCACCGTCAAGAGTAAGTATTTGCCCTACTTCTCACCAATACTTACCAACACGAGGCCTTTTAACTTTGTCAGCACCTGTGTATTCTGCAAGAGTAGGAAGATCTGCTGGTGACAGAATGTAGTCAAGGCACTCTTCCCTTAACTTGTCTAAACAAGACACATCAGACAACTGTAGCTGAGGGAAGCGCTTTGCTAAACCAATAACAGTATCTAGAGTCGATGTATTTAATTTCTTAGGTAGCAAAATGTCTAGATCTCTCAAAAGTGAGTCACAAAATGGGAATTTCTGGATCATTTTTTTAGTACTCTTGATGTAGAAATTTCTAACAGCATCAAAAAAGGGTTTAGTGTCATGTTCTTGCAATAGAGATGTTTGGCTACCAATTCCCATGTGTTTGGTATCTTAGATACTGTTAAATTTAAGATTTTTCAAATTATCACCTGCCTCTTCAATTGAAGTTGTTGTCAGTATGTTAGCTGCATATAGCTTAGCTAACCTACTTATTTCAGTGTAAAGCTGACAAGTGGTGTTCACATACGACTTTTGAAATACCTTACTAAACCTGTCCATATGAGGCAAAATAAAGGAAAGGAAATGGAGAAGGGGTAGAGTTAGAGGATTCTCCAGCCTAGCAACGATGCTTCGAATTTTTACTGTTTGATCATTACAAGATAAGAAATAAGATTTCAAACCTTCATATTGGTCTATGTATCGACCAACACAGCGGAGAAGGCTGAGCCATCGGGTAGTACAGTGTTTTAGTACTACATCAGGTTCAGAGGTGAACAGGGAACACAATATATCATGGAATTCCTGCTTTCTTTTACTACTATGGTAAAAGTGATAAAAGATATCAACAAAAAGCTGATCTATGTCCACAGGTAATACTTCCATTCCTGCCTTGACCATAAGATCGGCCAGATGGCAGATGCAACCAACATCATATAAGAATGGATTTTCATTCTTTATAAGTTTTTGCACACCCGACCTAGCCCCCTTCATAACATTGGTTGTATCAGACATGAAGGAAATTGCCCTGGAAAAGTCCACACCAAACTGTGCCAAGGAAGACTTCAGAGTACTAAAAAGGTTGACTGCACTCCCAATGTTAACAATAGGCATGTCCAAAAACCTAGTACGAACATCACCAACCTCAGGATCAAACATCCTCACTAATATTCACGATTTGTCATTCTTATCATTTGATTCATCAATTAAGATT
Organism: Diacarnus erythraeanus; assembly: GCA_964016965.1. Classification (NCBI taxonomy): domain Eukaryota; kingdom Metazoa; phylum Porifera; class Demospongiae; order Poecilosclerida; family Podospongiidae; genus Diacarnus; species Diacarnus erythraeanus. Next base: position 2,078,467 of record OZ024684.1, on the reverse strand, counting down.
GAATATGGGTTAGCTAGGTTCTTAACTACTTTATTTAGGAAGTATGGGGCTAGGGCCTCTTTTATGATTGCTGTGCACTTTGTACGAGCACAGGAAAACTTTTTTTGCAGTCTCAGAGTCACTGAAAATTTTGTTAAATAACTTTGTTGCATGGTCACTATTTAAGAAAGCAAGATTGTGCCTTGCAACAAATAGAGCCCACCGGGTTTCACACGATCAGTAGAAGCAGACTGGACAAAAGAAGACATTGACCTGGATGAAGAAGCAGCTTTAGACATCTCTATGTGGTGCTTAACACCAACATGTTTCCTGATGTCGTTTTTACCACCATGAGCGATGCTGATATCCATGCCACAGATGCTGCATCTTGCATAGGTATTACCTACACAAAAGCACTATTAGGTACTACTATAAGATGGTACTAGCTTAGCTATTGGAGCTAGCTAGCTGGATCATAAGGTACCTTTAGAGCTAGTGCCTACTTTCCAATCCATTTCTTGTCAAAATGGCACTCTCTCTTGGCTTTCTTAGCCTTAGGAGGCTCAGCCATGACACTGATCAAGCAAGCAAGCCAAGCAGAAGCTGAAACCCTGTGACAACAACTTGAGAATAGATTAATGGGTGGAGCTTGTGTGAGGTCGTAATTAGCTAGCTAAAGGTGCAAGGTCGACCATGCCCCTTCCAACAGCAGCGGTAAGGTCTCTTAGCTGCTAGCTGGGCTGGAATATCGGGACATTTGCTTGTAAATGTCTCTGTCGGGCGGGACTCGGGACAGGAGCCTTAATATCGTGAGTGTCCCACCCAAATCGGGATGTTTGGCAACTATGTTAGAGTCAATTTAAGTATTAGAAGGAACACTTTGGTTAACTCTGTTATATGCTATCCACATATGTAGGAGATAAGAGTTGTAATTGCTTGTCTCCAGTAACGTACCTGAGAGTGATAATGTCAAAGGCTCCAGTGTGCAGCCGAGACATCATCATAGCCAGATCATTGGCTTCACCCCCGCTGTTGGTGAAGTATACCACCTAACAGAGGATATAGCATTAATATAACACAGCAGTATGAGGAGGATGTGGTTTGATACCCAATGAACAGCTACCTCTCCCATATTGTATTGTTAAGAATAGGTAGGAACCAGGCCTTCCAGTTTTTTATACTTAAGGTTTTGCACCCCATCCCACCACAGACTGTAGTTTTAAACATTACAATTTACACCTCTATTGAGACAATTATACATGACATGTGTAAACAAATTTATCATTAATTTTTCATTGAACCTTTTTTTTTTTTTTTTTTTTTTTTGCCCCGTAAGAGACTGTAGTTTTATTACTGTATTACAATTTATACTTCTATTGAGACAATTATACATGACATGTGTAAACAAATTATCATTTTTTTTTTTTTTTTTTGGTGTAAGCATGACACAATGGTGGGGTTGGGGAAATTCAAGTTCCTCTACCTGTAGTATGCATATGTTAGAAGCTATACTGAGGTCCACCTACATGGTACTGAGATGCATGTGGGTGATACTTAAGAACACATCCATAGCATGTGTATAGAGTTGAGTGTCCACCTGAATGGCACTGGTGAGGCTCACATAGATAGAATTATACTCACATTAAGTTTGTCAGGCAGTTTGGCAGTGAGTTTCTCAGCATATTCATGAAGAGGAGAATGCATGAAGATATTAGTTGTATGCCACAGCTTGTCTATTTGCTTCTTCAAAGCCTCATTCACTTTACTACACAAATATATCAAAGGATAACGTCCACCCACTACAGGGTTAAATAGTAATTACACTACAGGGTTAAATAGTAATTACGGGTGGGAGTGGCCAACACTGACGGTAACAACTCCAGCTAACATATCCAGGTAGCGCTTTCCAGTGTGGTCAAAGAGCCATTGCATGTGACCCTGTAACAAAGAGTTATAGAAGTAAGACACATTAAAAGAATAGTATGACATAGAAAGAAGCTGGTTATAATAAGGAAAGGGGTGAAGAGAGCAATTAGAAACTATGTTGAATCATTTCAAACAAAGGTCTTGTTGTGTTATTTATGGATTTGTGGGCATAATCAAAAAAAATTTTTTTTTGATAGTTATCCAGGTAGTAGCCACAAAACCTTTTATAACAGATCATGTGATGCTTATACAAATATTATTATGAAGGTCATGTTATATAGCTATCCAATTATGGAGGTCATGCTGAACCTATGCAATTATGGGGGACATGCTGAACCTATGCAATTATGGGGGACATGCTGAACCTATGCAATTATGGGGGACATGTTGAACCTATGCAATTATGGGGGACATGCTGAACCTATGCAATTATGGGGGGGACATGCTGAACCTATGCAATTATGGGGAGCATGTTGAACCTATGCAATTATGGATGGCATGCTAAACCTAGCAATTATGCGGGGCATATTGAACCTATGGGCATGTTGAACCTATGCAACTATGAACTAAAGTCTATGCAAATGGCTGACAGAGAAATATGCTAGTCATTCAAATAAGCTTATTTTAGTAGTCAACCTATCTAAAACTCAGTATTGAAAGATAACAGGAAATATACTTTTTTGCAGAATTATATTAAGACTCCAGACAGTTTCAGAGTTATTGATGCCTATAATGACCTCACAAGTCAAGTTACTTGGTGGATTAGCAGAGGATTCTTGTAATAGGTGAAGATTCCAGGGTTAATGTGCTTCTTCCTAACTTCAAGCATCCTTTCATAAGGCATACCCTGAGAGTTGGAAACTTTATTTATCAATACCCTTATTATCAATATTATACAACAAATGTAGATATCAAACTTGTGCAGTCTGGTTAGCTAGAGTGCACAGTTTAGCTAGATTGAGAGTCTGACCTTATAAGGCTGAGGTTTGAAGTCGCATGGTGGCATTTCAGCTAATGTTGGAAAGGTAAACAGCTGAAGATTATTGAAATAATGGAAACATACTGAGTACCTGAACTACTAGAAGAAGATCTTGCCCCATGCTGAAGTAACCTACTGGAAAATCTACATTGCAAAATCTTCATCGACATGATGATGAGCGAATGGAAAATTGCACCACTGCTGTTAAGCCAGCCGGGTGCATGAAAATTAAGTTTTTTTTACAGGAAATTTAAAAGTATGACGTAGTAGCTCAGAGCTAGAGGGATGAGTAAATTAAGATTCTTTTAGCATAATAGGCTACTTTCCGGGATAATCCCCTGCATGCTTCGCTTAATTGAACATAGCGAATGGTGTGTACTCTTTAGAGTAGCTACCACACATTATAGTCTGCATGTGTCAAGTGTGGCTATGGGTCGGGGTGCTGTGGTGCTACTACTAGCAGTCTAGCACCACATAGACTAAACGGGTTTTAATAATTAACAGGCTGAAAAATGGATGTGATCACTTTAGAGGACGATGTTGAAGCCTCGATTATACAACAATACAACTCCAGCTGATTTGTATAATAATATATTATTATATTGCAGTATAATTGAGGAATATTTTAAAAAGCATAATAGGTAAAAGTTCAGGAACCAGAGGTTTAAAAAAAATAGCATAATTTTACTCAGAGCAACTGCCTAACAACCACAGGAGGAGATTCTAAGGCCATAAAATATTCATAGTAGCCACCACATGGGTAGCTATAGAATAGCCGTCCACTCTGGTTCTTGCTGAGCAGGAGGAACCAAATCGGGTGAAAATCTCCCCACCATAAGTCAGTTTACACGTGTTTGAAGTCTGAAGGTTGATTTTAGGTGGGTAACTTCCTGACAGAGAAAAAGGACACTCTGAATTTTTAGCAACTGGCTTAGCACTGGATCTGAAAGAGGAAGGATGTAGTCAGCAAGCCACGAGGTCCTGGTGTGGCTCCTACTTTTTTTTTTTTTCAACGGAACCAGCTTGTTGAAAATGTAGGTTTTTAAATACAAATGTGCATGTGCAGGGTGCTGACAAAAAAGTTAGTCTTCTGCTCTGGTTACTTCTTTTGCTTTTGTTTTCCTCTTTTATGTGGGGGGTGGCAGCCACATGTTCTGGGGCAGTGTTGTAAGAGGTGCTCTTAACTGTGCTAACTCTAATGTGCTCTGGGACACTCCCGTAGGTTCTCCCAAGAGTATTAAAATGAGCATGAATGCTTTCTGTCCCTTGTTCTCCTAGTAGCCCAAATCCCACATACCATTTCCTCAACCAAGGAAGCATGTGCTCCTCAAGCATAATTATGCATCTTTGGGAGTATATACTGTGGCATGTGGAAAATTCTGGCAATAGAAGGCCATGAACTTCTTGATGTTTATTGAGCAAAAGGTGTGCTATTGTTTGTGTATACTGATGTATAGATTACCTTAAACACACATCCTGTTAATGCTCCTCCCACATGATATTGTAGATGTATATAATTTCTTCTCTACCTAAAGTGTTTTGAATGTTTCAGTGATAATTTTATCCAATTTTAGGCACTGGTCAATAGACAAAAAGCTCAAAAAGCTTTAAACTTGGTGAAGAGAGCTGTCGATTCTGCCACCAGAGTGGGACAGTGTGTCTGGGCCAGCTCTACCCATTGACTGGCACATTGTACATTGTGTTGATGTTGTGAACCTATAAAGAGTACAGCATTTAGTGCATTTTCTCAAAAAGGTGTCTGATCTTATCTTCAAGCTGGAGTGCACATGATTACTTTGTGGATGAACTGTTTTTTTGTCTTGTTCTACAGACAGACACTTCAATGCTCTAAAGCTTGGCTCAATTGTGTGCTGTATGGCAGTCATATGAAACCAAGTCTACCTCCACACACCCTACAGCCATCTTAAACCCACCTGGAGTGATCCAGTGTAGTTGTCATTGTATTTGAAATATTATTCATTAATTTCATCATCCTGTACTGACCTCAAAAAAAGGAGGAGCCTTATTTGTGACCTGCCATAGGAAAGGTCTGGACTTTCTCTTCAAGACACTATTGCTATAAAAATTTTGGTTTGGAAGTTCTTACCACAACACTTCAGCACCTTGCAAGGAACATAGCAGCTGTGCAGCTTGCGCAGTGCAACTCAAACCACTGCTGTGGTTGCAGTATGGGAATCAGCAAGAATTTGACTGTGAAGCAGTGTACTATGGTACTCAGATTGCCAGTACAGTAGACCCTCACTTCCTAGGGACCAGCACTAGTCCGTATTATGTGATACAATTTATTTTTGTAATGTATACATGTGACAAAAACTATTTAGGAAGAAAAAAATGACTGTAGTTCAGTCTGCTTTAGCTGGGCACATCTCTAGCTAAGTCCTTAAACCAGTGTTAGCAGCTTTTCATTAACAGAAGGCGTGGGGTGCCAGAGGCGGATCTGGGGGGCAAAAGGAACAATTGCCCCCCCCTCCCCTTTTAAACACCTTGTGACATTGTTTTGTGTATATTATATAATATAGCTGGGCCACGAACAGTGTAAAAAAATTATTGTAGCTTACATTTATTCATTAAATGCTAATTAGATGTTATCATCCTCACTGCTTTTCAACAACTAAACTTTTGTTGGAATGATCTAGCAAATTTAATGGTCTGGATCCGCCAGGTAGCTAGCGGTTAACAACCCAATACTAGTATGTATGTATTCGATATAGCTAGCTGAGGTAGGCCGGATATGAGAGGGTCTACTGTACTGAGGTTCGGAATGGGACTGATTTTTAGTGAGTTTTAGCCATGTTGCGTTGCTATAGTTATACCCACGCATGCGCATATGATTACAAAACTTCAGTGACATGCAGCAAATTAAACTGATGATTCTTTACCGGACTTTTAACGGTGCCACACCCACACTATGGATATCTTACACGAGTTCTTGTTCAGAGCTTCATGTACTAATTTTCGCTATGATGGATGATGAAAATACAGAATCGAATCCATTTTCCTTCAAGACTTTCCTGAAAAGAGGGGAAGGAGTTCCCGTGTCTCCTTCTGGAAGCAAGAAGGAAAGTAGCAAACAAGTAACTGGCAAAAACGAGGCACCTAGGAAGAAGGGAAGCAAGAAAAAGACAAAGTCTCTTTTTCCTGAGGAGAATGAAGTCATAGGTAAACGTCAGAGCTAGTTAGGAACATAAAAGGTCTTCTATATGATGCTCACCATCCATTATTTTGTATGTTTTCTTTATCATTGGCAGGTTCTAGGAAGTCAGACAGTGAGAACCCCTTCTCTTTTACAAAGTTTGTGGAGAGAAAATCATCTCAAAAGGTATTTATGACAGAGAATGGTTGCTATAATAGCAACTAGAGAATGGGGCTACACAGAAAGACAGACACCATTAAGACCTACACCCTCTAATAATATTGGTTATCACTTTGAGGTGATAGTGTGGTAGTCATGGGCTGAGTGTTTGCATGGATCTACTTGTAAAGGAACTGTGATTTGTGTTTGATCTTGGAGAAATTAAGTGGTGATTATAGTGTGATTGTGTGTGAATCTGCTACTCTTTGTCTTGTTCCTTGTTCTCTATTATTTGTGGATAACCTGTTAGTGGACCTCCTTTTAGTGGACCTGTTAGTGGACCTGTTAGTAGACCTGTTAGTGGACCTGTTAGTGGACCTCCTTTTAGTGGACCTGTTAGTGGACCTGTTAGTGGACCTATTAGTGGACCTGTTAGTAGACCTGTTAGTAGACCTGTTAGTGGACCTATTGCTGTTAGTGGACCTGCTAGACCTGTTAGTAGACCTGTTAGTAGACCTGTTAGTGGACCTATTGCTGTTAGTGGACCTGTTAGACCTGTTAGTGGACTGAGTATAACTGGTTAGTCTGGTTACTATAATTATAATTTTGTATGGGGAAATAATATAGGCATTATGTCAACTTTAGCCGGGTTTTCCTTGTACTCTGACCTCACCTTAGCAAAGAAAAAGCCTTAATAAAGGGAAACTGGCTAATAAAGTCTCTTTGACTAGAATCCTGTGGTGTGAGTTACTTATAAATGAGTTTAAAGTTCTGGTGGCAGTAGTTGGGACATGTAGATGAATGATATAGAAGGGAATTGATGCAAACAATGCCGAAATAGATAGCTATTTAGCAGAAATAGACAGTGTAATGTACTTACATGACCATGCAATAGAAATGATGTTCAGTAGATGACTTATAAATGCTACAATAGTCAGCCATGCAATTGTTATTGAATATGAGTAGTATTTGCTTCAGTCGGCAGGTGTATGCATAGGATTACACCTGAGCTGGTACCTGTGTGTACTGGTAAATAGAGTATATGTATGTAGTGGACTACACCTAAGCTATATAGTGTACTAGTGAATGGAATAATGGTTGTACATTTATCTAGAAGACAGTACAAGGTCAAATTGGTAGAATATTTAAAGAAGGTACTGTCTGCATAAGTCTGGTTGGAACCTGTGGAAGGTCTAAACTACAAAGTCATGCTTTGGGGGAGGGAGGTGGAGCATGAATAAATCTTATAGCTCTTTGTTTTTGTAGGCTAGCTATGGCTAATAATGATTTTATTAGAATAAAAGGAGGGTTAATACCACTTTAACAATGCTTTGTTCATCTCCTTTCTTCCCTCCCTCTCTCCCTTCCCTCCCTCTCCTCCCTCCCCTCTCTCCCTCCCTCTCCTCCCTCCCCTCTCTCCCTCCCTCTCCTCCCTCCCCTCTCTCCCTCCCTCTCCCCCCTCCCTCTCCTCTCTCCCCTCTCTCTCCTCCTTCCAGGCACATGGATCAGGACCCTTCACTAGCAGTACCTCAGGAGAAGATGAAGACAACAGCCTAACTATTGTCAATCAAGTCCCCCCCATCTCTACTGCTTCCCCCTCTCAACTCATCAATCAACAGAAGAACTCCACCACCTCCATAAGCTCAAAGAACAAGGCAGAGAAACCACATTCACCAACATCTCCTAATGTCAGGAAGAAGAAGAAAAATCCAGCAAAAACAAAAAAGAACCAGAAAAAGGAAATAAGTATTTTTGATGACAGTGACGGTGATGATCCTCACTCTGACGTCCTTTTCCCTTCTTCAATGACAGGAATAGGGAATGGTGTCCTAATGACCCATCATCGTTCAGTGGGTAGTGGGAGTCAAGGGACCTCATCCAGTGGGGATAGTCCTGAGTTTCCCAGGAGGAGGCTGGGTTTAGGGATAGGTGGTGGAGACATCCTAGGAGATATGGTACCAGGCAGTATTCCTTCAGGATTAGATGATTCCCTTGAGCTAAGAAAGGTCAGTGGTGGCAGCTGGAGGCTGTATATGTTGTGATGTACAATAATTTACAAGTACAAGGGAAGTTTTTGGATTGGTATTAGTCACTGTTCTAATAGTAGCTAGTACAGTGTGACTTGTAGTTTTTTAGTTTTAGACTACATGGAAGGATTTAAGCTCTTCTCTAGCAACCTATTATAGAGCAAAATGAAATTACTGACCTGTAGAAAATATTCCTTGGGAGTGAAATCTGAGCTCTGTATATAGGCCAGCTAAGTATACATTCCTTGCCAATTTAAAATGTTGACCTTCCTGTACTTTCCCTGGGGCTGTGTTGTGTGTTGATGTAACTTGTTATTGTTATTGTAGTTACAAGCTGAGAATGAGAGATTACAGAAGGAGCTGGCTCAGTCTGATGAAGCACTGAAGAAGCAAGTTGACAAGTAAGCTGCTAGCTGTTGTTGTTTACTTAAGCAAGTTGACAAGTAAGCTGCTAGCTGTTGTGGTTGTTGTTTACTTTATTGTTTTTCTTCTTATTTTGGGGTGGTAGAAATAATTCTTTGAGAGACAAGATAAAATCGTTGAAGAAGAAAGAGGCAGAAGACACCAAGGCTCTTGAGGACATGGTCCAGAAGGTGGAGAGTAACCTTGTTACTACTACAGTAAGGCAATAGGCATTCTAACATGCACCCATGCACACACACCTCAAAATCAAGTGACTTCTTTACACACACACACACACACACACACACACACACACACACACACACACACACACACACACTGGAGAAATTAGTTATTATTAATCTGTTGTTTTTCCCTTCTATTCAGAAAAGAGCAGTGTCTGCAGAAGCCACTATAGTAAAACTAAAGCAAGAGATCCAAGGGTTACAGGTTTGTGTATGTATATCAACCAGCCATTAGTGTACATAGTACCAGAGATCTCACTCATCCAGCCATTAGTGTGCCTAGAGATCTCACTCAGCCAGCCATTAGTGTGCAGAGATCTCACTCATCCAGCCATTTGTGTGCTTAGAAAATCGATCTCACTCAGCCAGCCATTAGTGTGCTTAGAGAATCAATCTCACTCATTCAGCAATTAGTGTGCAGAGATCTCACTCAACCAGCCTTTAAACCGTGCCTAGAGATCCCCTTTATCCAGCCCATTAGTGTGCATACCTTCATCATATAAGTTATCTCTCTTTACATTCACAAGAGATAGTGAGCTGATAGCCATTATTAGTAGTTTTTACTATCAACATTTCTCTGATCATATCCCAATGCTTTAGGCTCACCTCAAGCAAAACACGCCCCAAGCAGTCCATCAGCAGTATGAAGAGATGCTGAGAGGAGTAAGAGAGAAATCAAGTTATGCCTCTCAGCAGCTAGTGGCTGCTTCACAAATGGCAGACAGGAGCATCAGGTGTGTGTTGGTGTATTATTAGTGGGGGGAGGGGGTTGGAGGGGAGCTGTTAATTCTTCTATGTAATTTGATTGGTCAGTGTGTTGGTTATTTGGCTTGAAGGGGTTGAGTTGTGTGTACTAAGTTAATATTCTGGTGTTTGGTAGGTCTTTTAGTATATATGGTATAGATAATTTCTTCGCCATTATGTGGTTGTGCTATGTGATATGCACACTAACTGTAGGAGTCTGGGACATTAATTACTTGTATTCTGGCTATAGTTAGCTGTTGAGGAGGTAGTAAAGAGGAGATCAAATCCCCCTCCCCCTAAAATTTTACGTTGTTTTATGTAGGTCACCTTATCTTGTTAGAGTTTGCTTTTTTTTTTTTTTTTTTTTTGCTAACAAAATAGAAAGATGTGGGTAAGACTGTAGAAGCATGATTGTTTGGGATGTGGCTCTGAAATGGGTGTGGTTGGGGTCAACATGTTAACATTACCACTACCTAGGGAAAGGTAATTAACAAGTAAGGTCATTCATTACTGAGATACTATCATTATGTAGTCTTGTTATTTGTACTATATTATGGCTTCTATATGGCTTTGTGGTGGGTAAGAAAAACCCAAATATTTACATGAGATAGGTGAATACCCTTTAATGCCATTATGTAATGGTACATGAGATTGGGAAAGACCCTTAATGCCATTATGTAATACTTATAGGGATCTATTGACTGGTGTAGACACGCTAAAGAACATAGCTGAGATTTTGCAGTTTATCGACAGAATTTCAGAAGTCAGAACTACAGAAAACACTTTCAATTCCTAACTTCTTCAGATGTTATTATTATTATGTTCCATGTCTATTTATATTCTATTTTTCATATTTTTCAAGCAATATGTTCAAATTTACTGCAGTTATTCTATTCTACTGCTCAGACCATCATTATGGTGCAAGTTGATTGCCTGTAGTGTGATACTTATCCTGGTGTTAAGCTATACCTTTAGGTGTATGCCTACTATAGGTTGCTATTATTGCTTTCAACGATCAATGTCATTCACTGAGGGAAAAATGACCCAGTGAAAAAGCAATGTCATTTTGAAGAGGGGGGGTGTTATCCTACCAAATTTATCTTTGACCTCAAAGGTGACTTTGGCTTCAAAGGTGACTTTGGCTTCCTTTATCACAGCAATCAAGCCCATGCACAAGAATAGACTACGTAAAAAAAACATGGACACTAAATGCCGATAAGTAGTGGATAGCCTTTGATGGTGTAGTGCAAAGATCAGCGAAGATGTTTAAGTCAGCATTTGTCAACTAGCTGGACTCACATAGATTATTTATTAGGGAAAATATCTTCAGCCTGAAGATGGGGGGTTTGCACTTTAATTCTACTATGATGTAATAGTACAGTAAAAATTTATTAAAGTATATAGTTCCTTTATACATAAGTAATGCTATCTATAGCTATTGTATGCAGCTAGCTACATGTTAGTCCATTTCATGATTTTAGCTTTTTGCTTAATTTCTTGCATTTTGCATGCAGATCCTCTTCTGTTGTAGGTCAAGTCGAAGGTAGTAGAGAGCAAACCAAAACTCTGTCACGTAAATGAACTGATCTTCAGCACTCTCAATGTTCATGCACCTGGTGGGAGTGGTAGCAGTGGGTGTGGCATCCTCCTCATTGTCAGTTTCATCACTCTGAAAAATTGAGATCCATTACTACAGTTACTGCTATTATAATATAGTAGTACTTACTTGACGGCGTTGCCTACGATGTTGGTTCAGCAGATCATTGTCTGTGGGATCCTCACTGACAGCACCTGTCTGTGGAGTTGATACGGTGGTCTGCAAAGAGAACAATAAAGTAATTGTGAATTGGCAATGTTAATTCACATATAAATAATATAGAGTACATTCACACTGTTTGGATAGATAAAATAGCTAATGTCTGCAGACAGTTTCATAAGATGAAAGCCATAGAATAATGTACACATTAACTTACAGTTCTGATCTGCTGCTGTCCTGTTCTTTCCTCTTCATCTTTCCCTGATTCAGGGTTTGTGACATTGGAATTTCGTAAAACACCTGGTCCAGTTCTTTCCTCTATCCCATTCACACCATTGGAGCCAAATGGCAGACCACATAACTCCAGTTCATCTTGATCTATTATAGTTGTTTCATAGACAGCTAACCCAGTAAGATTTGAGAGGGCAGACTGGATATTTTCTAACATATTCTTCACTTGAAGCATAGTGGCAGTCTCCTTGTTGCAGAAATGAGTTCCTTCAAATTCAATAACTTTTTGTAGAGCTGTAGTGAAGCTGCTTAGGGTATATTGATCACACCTGAGGCCCTGGGTGGTGTTGTGGTTGATGGCATGAGTTCTACCAAGATATCTCTCTGGAATGAAGCAGTGGTAATGAGGAGGTATGACAGAGCTAGGTAACCTCTTTGCCTGCAAAACAATAACATACTAGGTGATAACTGACCACAACCATAACTAATAGCTACATTATTATACTATAGTAATTTCCAAAAGCTAGAATTATTACCAAATCAGATTTCTATACAAATACTATAAGAAAGGGAGTCATGTTAGCTATTATGAACCAATAAAGAGCTGATAATAATGAACTGACATCTGCATAAAAGGCTATAGTTACTAGATATATAGCTACTCTTCAATATTAATATTTTGGAGGTGGTAATTATTGTAATGACCACAACAATAAAATTAATAACAACAAACAAACAAACAATAGCTAAAAAAATTAATAGCTAGATAGATTTATAGTATAATTTATGAAAGCTTACCATTTCTTCTTTCAGTGCATGCACTGTCTGGTCACACTCCAGTACTCTAATGTAGACTTCTGTCACATTGCTCACATCAAGGCGTACTATTTCTGTGAGAGGAGAATAATGAATCGCTCTTTGATGAGGTCGGAAATGGATCCTATCCAGAATACTCTCATACTGAGGTACCACAGGATTCGGCAATGTGGAGCTCAAAAGAACTAGAAAGCTAGCGAAGTAATGAATAATATTCATAGCTTATAGCTACTTCGTACTGCGTAAGTTGAAAGTTGCTGAAAAGTTGAAAGACGAGATTTTGATGCTTTAGAAAAGTTGATACTGATCAGCTCTACCAATTCTTTTTATAGGCTTAAGTTTCTCTTAAGACTGGGAACTTTGTTAGTTCAGTGTTGGTTGCTCTGCGCATAGTAGCAGGAAGCGACCTGCGCAGGAAATTAGCCCCACCCACTATTTCCAGGCGTTTAGTGTACGGTGGCTTCAGGTGAGAAAAAGATCTCTCACAACATCTCGCCTCTTAGCGGGTTAGCAGTCCCGACACTTTAGAGATGGCTTATTATGAAGCTACAGCTTATAAATTCTCATCGCCAGAAATCTCCAAACTGGCGGGACTGAAGCATGGGATATACAATCCGAAGCTTCCAACTCTGAGGAGGATGGATCGTGATGATGTTACGCACAAGCTGTCGGGGGAACACTCCAGGACTACTACTCCATGTTCTAAAAGCAAGTGCTTTACTTTACATCCTAGCTGTATGCAATAACAGAGGTGGTTGTATATCTGGACATGGCATCTAGATAAAAGATGAGTCCATATTAAATTTTGGTTGCAGAAAAATGTCTATCACAACATGGGACCTATATGATATCTATAATAATGTGTATGGGTAATCCTACAACAGACCCTACCTATACTCCACTTACTACAAATTTTTTTCCATGTTTGTTTGTTTGTTTGTTTGTTTGTTTGTTTGTTTGTTTGTTTGTTTGTTTGTTATAATTGCTGCCAATAATTCCTAAACTGCAATTATTTTGCAGCTGACTTCAGGATTGCCAGACACAGTCTAGTGGTAGATGGTGGTATTAATGTCTTCTCTAAGGTAAATTTATTCATGTCTAGCTAGCTATAGCTAACATCTAGCTATTAGCTACCCCTTATGTTATTGTGATGAATACCACTAGTTGTAACACTAGCTACAGCAATCACCACAGAAAAAAGAATGTTAATGGAAGTCATTAGTATGTAGAATGTGCTGTCTATCCCATTCATCTTTAATGAATCTAACTCAGTAATTATTGATGAAGGGCTACTACCACTACTGTGGATGGTGGTGAATCCAATTACAAACCAGCTAACAACCAGTCATAGACATTCCAGTAAGCTATATGACTCCATTCAACTTAGTGTATATAGCTATAGGGAAACAAATTTTCTAGTACTATGAAGTAAACTAATTTTACAAAGACTATAATAACCACAGTAATGTGCTACACACTTGGTCTGATCAGGTCTTTTGTCTTTCTTCCAGAATGTCATGAGCAAGGAAACAGCAGAGGCATTGAAGTCAGCTAAAATAAAGAAACCATCACTAATGTAGCTAATATAGTTAAAGGGGGGGGAAAATAAAATAATTTAATTTTTTTTTTTTTTTTTTTTTTTTTTTTTTATTACCATAGCCACACTGACAACTGGAATAGTATCATGGCAGTAATAAACAAGCATTATGCTCAAAAGAAAATCGATGGTATGTATGCTATACTTTAGTCTACAAAGAATTGTACCAGTTGTCTTTAAGCAGATGCCAAAGATTATCATTTTAAAGGTTTGGCTATCAGGAGAAAACAACCTTCTATCACTTCATCATGGAAGGTAATAAATATCACTATAGCTTCCTATAAAGCACTGCCTTGTTATTGTTGTGCATCACTTAATTTGTGAGTTATAAAATTATGCCTGGGTACCAGTGACATGTATCACAGTGACCACCAGATCATTAATAATAATAATTAAGAACTGTTAAACTTCTGAATTAAGATTAGGTCTACTGTCCCTTGTAGAGAGGATGACCTCATACCAGATGGTACAATTTTAAAAAGGGTTCTTTATTCTGAATAAACACTGTTTTGGTAGTTTTGGTGTATTAATTTTGTTTTGTGTGACACAGCATTATGAACCTGTCAGTTCAGTTGGGAAATCAGAGTGGACCAACAGGCCTGTGACACCCAAACCAATGCCAGCAACCTTATAGTAAGCAGGGTAAAACATCACTGAAGTTTTATACATTAGCAATATACAGTACCAGACATACACATAAACTTATTGTGCACGTTGCTTGCATGAGCTTAACACAGTGTTTTCAATTACATTATTATGCAGTTCCCGGTATAGAGGTTCTTTGAACAGACCTTTCTGCAATGATCCATGGAAGTGATAATTATAGAACTTCAGAAAACCACAGAACTTCACTGAAGTATCATAGCTAGCCATAATCATTATCCTTTTCTATGTCCTATAATTATATATTCCTGCTGTAATTTTATTGCATGTATTAATTTTTTGATTTTATAATTTTATGTAAAATAAATTTCCTCTGAATTATTATACACACTGTGCTACCTCAGCTACCTCAGCTACAGAGAGACTCTGGAGTGAGAGAGTGGATTGTACAATGGATGGAACATTTCATACAAGGAGGGTACGAGGCTACAAGCATTATCATTACAACAAAAAAATGTTGTTTCTTTTGAGTGAGCTACATTTCTTATGAAAACAACATCAAAAGACATAGCCTCAACAATTTGATGTAGTATAATTATATCATTAGCTATATAGTGTACATATATCAGTATAATATAATAACATAACTATACAGTTTCTTTATAGGGATTGATAAAAATTAGAATGCTCCCAACATGATAATTAGTCAGTCCATAATAATAATAATAATAATAATAATAATAATAATAATAATAATAATAATAATAATAATAATAATACTACTACTGTAATAGCTAATTAGCTAGTTAGAGTTCAAATTTCCTCAAAACATTTCTCTTGATAGTTAACTCATCATTCTTCTTCAAGCTGATATCACC
The DNA here is from genome assembly GCA_964016965.1 of Diacarnus erythraeanus. Classification (NCBI taxonomy): domain Eukaryota; kingdom Metazoa; phylum Porifera; class Demospongiae; order Poecilosclerida; family Podospongiidae; genus Diacarnus; species Diacarnus erythraeanus. The sequence goes on along the minus strand of OZ024684.1, from coordinate 2,062,971 downwards.
ATCTATGACACACAGTACAGCACAATACATAGTATTATCTCCCAAAATAAGTAGTCATTTATTTTAAAGTAGACACAATTTGTGGTCATCAGGTCATCATACTTTACAAAAAAGTTAATAGCAGAATGTTAGTAAGTTAAATATCTCTATTCCACCAGAGAGTTCATAACCTGTTTCATCTCTATTCCAGACACCTAGGGACAAATCAAAGTGTCCTCCATGGGGTGCCCCCATTTTAGGGGGTAAAGTTCTGCAAAATGTTGTAGTCATCTGGGACATACCCAGTTGTCCTTAATATAGATGTCTTCATTTCAGTGGGTTAGAATAGAGAAATCCATTGTATTAAATGTAGCTATGTATATACTTTGTGTAACAAATAACTACAGTAATATTATACTCACCTAAGATTCGTCCTAAGCGTTCATACTCCTTCTGAATGTATTCATTCCCTTTATCAAGGATCTTCTTCATCACTTTGACATAGTAACTAGCAGAACTGCTGCACATAGCATACAAAAAAAATGAGAATATTTTCTCTCTAATATTTCATAATGGATGAAAAGCTTAATTTTCAGTGAGAAGCTCCATAATTTTTATTACATAATAATAATTTATATCTCCTCTAACCACAAAATACTATCAGAACTACACACTAAATACTATGCACACATCTCTTACCAAGAAATCTAAGGTTTATCATGATTGGATAACTAAACCTACACCAGGAACTATGAATAATGTATACTTGTGGAAATAGCTATAGTGTATACCAGGTATTGGGTAATGGGTATTGGGTGAGTGAGTGAATACATTTTCTAGAGACCACAAAAAACTAGACCAAAAATAATATGTATTACATACTCCCTACTACCCAGCATAGACATGACATAAATTGAAGATCAGTGTTCATCAGAACTACATAGAGGCTATATATAGATTATCACTGAAGAAAAATAGCGTAAACAGGCCAAAATTTATTCCCTATTGTATTGATAAAATGCACACTTGTCCTATATACCTTTCCTGAAGAGTACCAAGAAAAGCAGATAATTATGAATTACAGACATGCCCTGTGGACATGCACAGTTAGCAAGAAAGCTGCCAGTTCACCAAAAATATAGTTAATTTACTGCCTTAGAGCAAGTAAAATTTACATAATTGATTAGGACCTTGGGATTTGCAGGCAATGTGAGAAAAGGAAGATCCTGAAATCCTTGGACCACCAAGGAACAAGGATGACCAGGTCCACCAGCAAGGTATGCTTATAACAGCATTCTATTCTTCTATAAGTTGAACTTAATAATTCATTGCATCTATCTAATTGCGCTAAAATTTATTTTTTTCTTTTTCATAATGAATTTTTGGTACAAGGAATTTTGTTGTTCAATAGCTCCTTCTCTCTCTTTCTCTATCCCTTCCCTCCCTCCCTCTCCCTCCCTCCCTCCCTCCCTCCCTCTCTCCCTCCCTCTCCCTCTCCCTCTCTCTGGAGAAGAGAGAACAGATATTGTCAACACAAAGCTCAGCAATAGGAAACACAGAGAACCAAAACATAACAAGATTGATATGCACATTCTTCAAGTCCTGCTTTCAAAAATAATCTCTCCCACATTCTAAAATCATGCACATTCTGCAACTCTAGAACGAATTATAATGCCCAGGGATTCTTCAGGGAAAGACAATAATACTTTCACACTGTTATATCAAGGGAATACTAAAACCACTAAAAATCTTTTTGGAAATAACCCCTGCGCTTTTGCCGCCACCGAAGGGGTAATTTTTTAAGAAATGGGAGACTATGTAAACACATACCAAAAATGTGGTAACAACATGTGTGGATAACTATGCTCAGCATTTTACAGGAAAAGCTGATCTTAGGAAGGAAATTCAAAACCAATAATCTGTTACCACATTATAGCATATCATAACCACATATTACATAAAGCAATGGAGCAAATCTCTCTCACAAAGTACAATATCCTCCTGGACATACCCACAAAAACCCCATCCTCCCAGGAAAGTCCTTCTCTGTACATGCACAGGCACATGAATGTGTATATCATGTATAGTCTTGCCTCTATAGACATTTCCCTTAAGAAACAGTACCACTTATCCTACTAGTGGGCAAGGGAAAACCAATTAGTCTTCATTACATCTGAAGATACACTATACTCCAAGAATAGCACAATAATGTATACAACTTGTGACCAGCTTATCATTGATAGCACTGTCAAATTACTTCGCTCCCTCTAAATTTAGCCCTAATGGTTCTTTTAAGTTTCCATATAGAACACATGCATCACGTATGGCAGGTAGACTGCATTACATTCCCACATCCTGAACCCTATTCACTGTGTGTTACATTCCCATAACCTGAGTCCTGTTCTGATCCAACCTATCTATGGCAAGAAAACAATGTGTTATAATTGTTGCTGAATCCTACTCCACCTCCACGGTAGGCTGACAGTGTAATGCATTCCCATACCTCAAGTTCTCCATTTCTGAGTCTACTCATCTATAATCTGACAGGGGTTCATTCCTGAATCCTATTCCAGCCCATGGTATAGGCTGATGGTGCATTACATTTTCTATTCCAATCTTACTCTATTCTTATGTTTCTATACCCTGAGTCCTGTTCTGATTCCATTGCAGCCTCAGCTTCAGATAGGATCTCTTCACGTTGATCAGATTCAGTCATGAACCTTTCTACATAGTCATGCATTGATTCCACCACCCCTGCCTAAACAAGCAGAGAATAAGGAGTTATTAACTATACAAAACTTAGGGGTTAAGGAATATAATAAACTGCATGGATAGCAATTATGGCTCAATATTGCCAGGAAAGAGACCTAGTATGTAGTTCTATTAAAAATACTGGCCGTAGGGACATTGAATTCCTTTTACAAGGAGCTACATTTGTAACCTCTCCTAACAGGATAGCCTTTGATATCCTTTACTGATTCAAGTCATCAACATTTGCATTCCTTGGATGGTATGCCAACCATGTACCTGTGTGTACATGTATGTACATGCATCAGACTCACATTTTCATTTAGCTTTCCTCCCGGTAACCTACTAGCTCCACATTTATTGTTAAGATACTGTACCAACTCCTCCAAGTTACGTCCGGCATCATACTATGACAAGTGGGACCATAAATTATAATATTATTAAGAGTATCATTTGCTTATGGTAGGTCTGGTTATTTGCCAGCCCTATATATTCAATGTCACTGGGTTACAATTCAAGGTGCTGTCCTTATTAACTATTCACAAACACAGAAAGGTTATTAGGGTCACGGTAAGAAAAGTAACTACTTAAAATATCCCTTTCATCTTTTCTTAAAACAAAACAAAAAACAAACAAACAAAACAAAACAAAACAAAACACTCTAATCCAATCATTATTAATATTATTATAATTTTAAAAAAGTTACAAGTATAAACTGATGACAGATATCTTACACTCTCTCCTTTCTTGTTGTCCTTAGAGAAGAATTTGATGGTTGGGAATCCAGAAACACCATACCTGAGTGGAAAGAGAAGACAGAAGGATGAGGGTAGGGAGAGGAGGGAGGGAGGGGGGTGGAGGGGGGTGAGGGGAAATGAACAGGGATAGAGAAAGGATGGTAAAGATTTGACTTGGGAGTAAATTCGTCATATTCACTGAATCTTAGCTAAGTCTTCACTGGATTTGTCAACAAAGGACACAAATTTAATGATCCCCCTCCCCCCATGTTTGTGAATAGTTGCCATTCTTATATCTCCAGTTCCATTAGGCACAATAACCCATGACATAATCCATCTCTTCCCCTCCTCCTCCTCCCTCCCTTCACTCTTTCTCTTGCTTCCTCCTCCTTCCCTCACCCTCCATCACCCTTCCTAAACTGCTATCTCCCTCTTTCCTTTCTCCCTCCATCCTTAATCACAGTAACTTACGGAATAGCTAAGTCTTTGTGGCTATCTGCATCCACCTTCGCCACCACACACTAAAAAATGAAGTGAGCATAATATAAACTTAATATCCCTAAGAAAGTTAAAATTAGGTGGGTCCTTAAGTCTTTATGAGAGGAGTGGAGCTTGGTTTGCTTCACTACTTGCAACCTCAAACAACACATTTTTGGAAATCAAAATCTTGACTCTCCTCTCTCACCCAGGACTAACAGAATTCTATACAAGTATATATATACTATAGTAATACACTGCCAAAATCTAGACTCACTGGGACCAAGACAGAAAGTAATACAAAGTTAATTGTGATGTTATTATATTTAGCTAACACTAGATAATAACATAACAATGGCCTGATAACTCTTATTACCAACATTCAGATTAAATTCAGCTTTAAAAAATTAGTAACATCTCATGTAGTGAGACATTTCTTACATCTTCCTCAGCTTTGAATGAAGTTGCTACTTCCTCATATATAGGTGCCAAAGCTTTGCAATGACCACACCCTATTAGAGAACAATAGATAAAACTGTAAGGAGAATGTAGCTACAATACTAACCAGTGAATACAGTACATGGGAGAGTGGGGATACCAGTAATTTATGGACCCTTTACCATTTATAGTAATTGAAAATTGAAAATCACCAACATAGTACTTTATCATCGTGGGCCCATCCTCAAAAAAAAAAAAAAAAAAAAAAGGAGGGAGAGAGGAAGTAAGGGGGGAGTAGCACTTATAATAATGGCTATTAATATGGAATTTGACCAATATGTAACCCTAGCATCAAACAAGAACAGGTCACCATGACTAAAACCAGGACAGTTGGCAACTCTGAAGCCAATTGACCATTGGGAAGGATGACTGTCTACCACTCTACCATAAAAATAACTTGGCTGGTTCCGTGAAGTACTGTACTATCTTAAGTGTGTACAAAACCATACATTCAACTTACAAGGAGCATAAAACTCAACTAGAACATTCTTAGTGGGGTCCCTGACAACATCTTTGAAGTTGGAAGGGTCAAGGTCCACAACTGCTGAGATAGCTTTCTTGATTTGCCCCCTTGTGTTGGCTTTTTCATTGATAAATTTGATGATGTCATCAGCTGTTCGACCTCCATTGTAGCTAGTTTTCAAAACAACAAATACTATCAATTCTTCACAGTCGAAATGTTTTAAAAGGTTACATTCTAGAGAAAGTATTGCACTTTTCCATTCACTGAGATATTCATGGGATCTTGATAACCATAGAAATGAAAAATTTTCCAATTAGGAAACTATTTTTTTTTTCAGGATCTCTATAACTATTAAAAAATTGACACAGCTGGAAGTAACTCTTACTCTTCAGCTTCAGTGCTTCCCTTAGGGAAAAATTTGAGAGTAGGGAACCCCCTTACTCCAAAACGTCCTCCCAGGTCTCGCTCACTGTCGGCGTCCACCTTAGCAATCAGAACAGAGTCATGGTTGTCAAAGGCCATACCCACTTCCTCATATGCTGGTGCTAGCCTCTTGCAATGACCACACCCTACAACAATCATATGTATGTACTATGTATGTATGTATTGTATGCCAGCATGCATGCATGCATGTACATAGAATTACTTCCTACAAAGGAAGTGATATCCTTAGCGACGTATTTCTAGCTAAAGTGTTAGGTGGCCACTTACATGGAGCATAGAACTCAACGAAACAGTGCTTATCACCGTTCACATACTGTAGAGAGAGGAAGCAATTAATATTGAATGGGAACACAATATTATTTCAGCTTTCAAACCTGATCGAAATTGTCGTTATTTAGCTCAATAACGATACCATTTACTGACAATAGCACTCCACTGAGAATAAGAATACACACAATCGTAGCCATTATTACCATTCAAACTCTAAAAACAGCTGCTTGTAAGACGTCGTTAGGTAAAAGGTCATTACCTAAAGAAACACTATCTACTATGAACCGGACCGGATGCGTGCGAGAGCCACGCGGCGTTAGGTAAGAGGTCATCACTATTAAAGGCGCAAGTCAGTATTATTATTATAATAATAGTAAGGGATTCTGTAATATAGAAAAAGTACGAATAATTAGAACTTGATCTATACACAAGTGTGTGGCATGCATCATGAACAACCCAAATATCGCACTCAGTACATGACTACAGCACAAAATAATAATCAGAGGGAAAATATACAGGACTGGTTTTACAATAATAAGAGCAACAGATTCTGTTTTTAGAGAAATTTGCCAACTAAATATCCCAGAATGATGGCCACCAGGATGAGCATAATGGCAACAAAGCTTAGAGGCGGGCCAGAGTTTTCCACTCTTCCTGGCTTCAACTTAGTGCTGGCTGATGACCCTATCCGTTGCCGAAGCTTGTTACTCTCACTCTGTGTGTGATGGAAAAAATGATAAGTATAGATCATTCCTTATAGCATGCATGTGTCAACATTGTACTGTGTTTAAACATGAGATGGGTCCTCACTTCTTCTGGAGGTTGGAATAAAGGAATCTATTGAAATGATTGATTTTTGTTTCAAAGTTAGTTTTGCAAATCCACCCCCACTCCAAGGTCATTAGTTATGGACTAAATGAGAGCATTTTAGAAAATATTTTCCTGAAACCCAACTTTATTTCTACACAATCTGTTGAATTCCCGAGTTTCTGTGAAAGCTGAAAATCATTGGGTTCAGTACGATAGGGATTACATAACCATGCTAATGTAGTGGTATTGACAGCTACGGCACTGTACCTTAAGCTGGTTATTCTCTGAACTGAGCTGGTCAATTTTGTCTTGTAACATTCTCATCTTCTAAATCAGAGATAGGAGATGTAACATGAGGTATAACACTACATAATCAACAGAGATCTTGCTCATCCACTCTTATCTCTTAATACAAAAATATACTTCTCTCAAATGGTCCATTCAGGTCCCCCTCCCAACCCCCAGTCCAAAACAAATAATCAAAACTCAACCTACTTGGTATGTACATTCCTCATAAAACCACACCCACTCCCCCTTTCTAGCAACATCTTAAGAGATGCTGTCATGTGTATTAGAGTTCTTTTTGAAGGACAGTTACTAATATACCTCTATATGATGCAACAGTGAATAAATTAGAGGCAACAGTGAATAAATTAGAGGCAACAGTGAATAAATTAGAGACAATAATTCAATATTATGTCATCTATACATCCCTTCAATTCAATATCTAATTAGCGGTAGATAACAAGCTCTGAGGCATTTGACCTCAAGTTTGAAATGCTGTATCCTCAGGAAGATTACAAGAGAGCCTTAATCAAATGAATGACTTGAAATATTTCCTTCTTTCTTTCTATTCCTTATGTTTCTCTCCTCCTCCTAACCCTTTCCCCATCTGGTCCATGAGGTTGGAATCAACTGCATTCACAAGGAAGTTTCAGCAAAGAATCTCAGCCAAGATTCTCAAAGACTGGCAAAAGAATCCTCACAGCCGAACACAAAAAGAACTTTTCTTCTTGTTTCAAACATTGTCCTAGCTAGAAACTCAGGCAGAATAATAACCTATGTGGTAATGTGTTCAGACCTAGTCATTACAGCACCTTGGGAAAGAAAAGTAGTTCTAACACTTAGTCAATGTGTTTTGACATAATTCAGTCACTTATCCAATGTCAGTATAACTATCTATATCTGTTGTAATCTGTTATAGCCAACAGAATATCCACAGAATTGCTATTTATTTCTTTTAGACATGGAACTGCTATTGCTACAGCCACCCCCCCTCCCCCCTCTCCCCCTCCTCGACACTCACTGAATCTGTAACAGCCTTCTCCATTTCCTGCAGAGAGAAAGAGAGAGAGAAAGGAGTGGTACTGCCTCAAATCATCCTTGATAATAACAACACACTTTACCTTTGTATCACTCCCAGTGGTTCCTATCACGTGTGCAGGGGTGGATCCTGCGGTGGACTGTAGAGGGATCTTATCTGGTGTTTTTTCCTCTGGTTCCTCCTGAGTAGGAGTGCCTATCGAGTTTTTGAAAGATTCCTCAACTGCTGCTATATCATTGTTCTGTGTGGTAGGGCATGTGAGTGGAGGGTACAGAAAGATCATCCCAAATACAGTAGTCATGGTGAAGTGTGTGGGTGGAGGGAACAGAAAGGTCACAGAAGTCATGGTGAGGTGTGTGGGTGGAGGGAACAGAAAGGTCACAGAAGTCATGGTGAGGTGTGTGGGTGGAGGGAACAGAAAGGTCATTCCAAATACAGAAGTCATGGTGAAGTGTGTGGGTGGAGGGAACAGAAAGGTCATTCTAAATTGTGTGAACAGAAAGGTCATAAGTCATTGTGAAGTGTGTGGGTGGAAGGAACAGAAAGGTCAATTCAACGAAGAAAGTTGAAATGGATGTCTGTGTGTGAAGAAGGCATATAGGGAGATACTGCATGTGGGGAGGAAAGCATACAGGGAGGTGCTGCATGTGTGGGGAGGCATAAAGGGGTGTGCAGAATGTGTGGAAAAAGTGTTGAGTACATTGGTGCAGTATAGTATGACATGTACTTGGACAAGGCACTGATGAAGAGAGTGTGCTGACAAGGCACTGGTGAAGTGGAGTGAGTGTGTTGACAAGGCACTGATGAAGTGGAGTGTGTGTGTTGACAAGGCACTGGTATAGTGGAGTGTGTGTGTGGACAAGGCACTGGTGAAGTGGAGTGTGTGTGTGGACAAGGCACTGGTGAAGTGGAGTGTGTGTGTGGACAAGGCACTGGTGAAGTGGAGTGTGTGTGTGGACAAGGCACTGGTGAAGTGGAGTGTGTGTGTGGATAAGGCACTGGTGAAGTGGAGTGTGTGTGTGTGGACAAGGCACTGGTGTAGTGGAGTGTGTGTGGACAAGGCACTGGTGTAGTAGAGTGTGTGTGGACAAGGCACTGGTGAAGTGGAGTGTGTGTGGACAAGGCACTGGTGAAGTGGAGTGTGTGGACAAAGCACTGGTGAAGTGGAGTGTGTGGACAAGGCACTGGTGAAGTGGAGTGTGTGGACAAGGTACCGTGAAGTGAAGTGTGTGGACAAGGCACTGGTGAAGTGGAGTGTGTGGACAAGGTACTGGTGAAGTGAAGTGTGTGGACAAGGCATTATACATGCCCAACAAACAATATTGAAATTGTTGAGGATAACACCTATATACTGTAATATACTATACTCTGTGCAAGCATAGTCCTCCTATCACTATAACAACATGGACTATAACTGATAGTCAAGAGAAAACACATGAGAAAACAACTACAGGTTATCAGCAACTAGATAATGAGTAGTGTGGAGTATTGGAAGAGAAACCTCAGGTTACTATTATTAGCAAGTATTAATTTTAGAGTTTTGGTGACTTGATTGCAGGTTTGTGACTTCAGTGTTGGAGCCTAATAGCCCTAGTCCTAACAAGTCACATCACCCACACAGAGTTATGTGTGAGCCTAACAAGTCATATCACCCACACAGGATTATGTGTGAGCCTAACACCCCCACAGGATTACATGTACAGCCCTAACAAGCCATATCACCCCCACAGAATCACGATTATGTGTGTGCCTAACAGCCACAGCCCTAACAAGCCATATCACCCCCACAGAATCATGATTTTGTGTGTGCCTAACAGCCACAGCCCTAACAAGCCATATCACCCCCACAGAATCATGATTATGTGTGTGCCTAACAACCACAGCCCTAACAAGCCATATCACCCCCACAGAATCATGATTATGTGTGTGCCTAACAGCCACAGCCCCAACAAGTCATATCACCCCCACAGAATCATGATTATGTGTGTGCCTAACAGCCACAGCCCTAACAAGCCATATCACCCCCACAGAATCATGATTATGTGTGTGCCTAACAGCCATAAGCCCTAACAAGTCATATCACCCCCACAGAATTGTGTGAGCCTATAGCCCAGTCCTATATATAACCCAGAATTATGAAATAGCTAAAAGTACTGAGGTTACTGTCTGATGACGAAGGAGACAGTACAGAAATTTTACTTTTTATCTTATTTTTTATTGTCTAGGTACACATTCACTAAATTCACCAGATTAAGTACATGATATTAATAGTAGAAGTACAAAAGGGAACATGTGATGACAGTGTCATGGGGTGAGGGATACAACCTCTTCCACATGCATCAGAACACAGTCCAAAAGGGCTGTCTAATCTATACTTGTGTAGTAAGAGGATATCCTTACTGTTATGTATATGCTGTTAATTGGAGCTGCACTCTAACTCACAACACACATTCTACTTGTACATATCATGCAGTCATTTGGAGCTGCACTCTCACACAACATGCATTCTACCTGTACATATCATGCAGTCAATTGGAGCTGCACTCTCACACAACATGCATTCTACCTGTACATATCATGCAGTCAATTGGAGCTGCACTCTCACACAACATGCATTCTACCTGTACATATCATGCAGTCAATTGGAGCTGCACTCTCACACAACATGCATTCTACCTGTACATCATACAATCCAACACTTCACATACTAATGCATGCATGTTATGCAGTGGGGGAGGATGGAGTAAGGGGTATCAGTAAGAAATCAATATTCCATCTATATTTTTAGAGCTGTTAGCTATTAACTTACAGGTGCTGTTATGTCTTGCACAGGTGGAATGCTAGGAGGTACCTCTATAAAGACACAGCGGAGTTTAGAATCCATTAGCTGGTTCTTTGGCGTTTCTTTCCACTGTGAGAGAGAAAAATAAAATATCAATGGGAGGGAGGGAGGGAGGGAGAGAGGGAGGAAGGGAGGGGGGAAGCAAGGAAGGAGGGGAAGGGAAAGAGGAGAGAAGGAGAAAGGGGGGAGAAAGAGAGAGGGGGGGAGAGGAGAAGGAGAAAGAGAGAGGGAGAGAGGAGAGGGAAAAAGAGAGGGGGGAGAAGAGAGAGGGAAAGAGGAGAGAAAGGCTCTAGGGGGGGGGGGGGGGGGAATGTTAGCTAGTAGGTTCCTGGAGCACTATCTTACTTACCACAGCATCCAGTGTCTCAATTTGAAATCCTGGAGGAGCAAACATTGTCTGGACCATGAATTTATGCTTACTCTTTTCTCCTGTGTTGTGATCAAATGGCTGGAGCATCACTACCAACAAGAAGTAGACAATGAAATCTCAGTTTCTGGGTGCCAATACAGATGGACCTCTCTATTCCAAATACCTTAGGACAGATTAAAGTGTCCTGATTAGAGGGGTGGCCTCATTTCAGGGGGTGAAGTTGTAACACATAGGCTATCATATCCAAGTGTCCTTAATACAAAGGTGTCCTCGGCTAGTATATAGTGGCTACACTATATTCATTACAATAACAATATACATCAGTTTTATAGCTCTTTGGTGATCTATTTCTCATGGATTGTCTTTAACTAAATGCTACCCTTTACCTGATATCACAGATTGTTCTTGTGAGTTGAGTAAGCCGCTATTTGGGCGGACGCAGTACTGTTTGGGTGCTGTTGTCTTGACCTTAAATATGACCGGGTCATTGCTGGGATTGTGGAGGACAAGAGTTGAGGTCACCACTTCAGTGAAAGGTCCTACAGACACCAAAGATTGATACCAATTCCCTGTTTTATCCATGTCCCCCCATTCCCCTACACTCCTACTCACCATCCCAATCTTCTCCACATCCCACTCCTCCCTCTCCCTTCACTCCAACTCACCCCTCACTCCCATTCACCCACACTCCCCCCTCCCCCATATATCACTAAACTAGTTCTGGGCATGCTCAGTGTTTTCTGACTCCTTTGATTCCAGGATCACTTGATTACAAACTCCCACCCTCAAAACATGTGAACTATACAGCTCACTCAGAGCCATAATCTCTGACTTCAAACTGCTGAAAACAAAAATGCTAACTTCCTTCATTAACAGTAACACTAAATGTTATTCAGAGTCACTTTCTCTCTTAACCAACAGGAATCTTTGGAAGGAAGCTTGTTTATTACCATTCTTAGTAGATATTGTACCAATCTTGCAACTGAGCAACATAAGGAAGTACATCATATAAAGATTTAATAGCCTTTTTGTCTTTTAATCAACTGCTAGGATCTCAACTTAATCTCATCTTTCCCCGGAAAAACAATAGTACAGTAGAACATCTCTATTCTAACCAAATGAAATGGATATGTCCCACTGTGTATTAATTAACATTAATAGATGAATGAGGCCACCCAAATGAAAGGATCCATTGTCTATTAATTTACATTAGGTGAAATGAGGCCACCCCTTCTAATGAGGATAGTTTAATCATCCTATGATAGAGAGGTTCCACTATACTTAATATAGTACACTATAAATAAGCTATTGTTATACCACACAGCACAATTAACAAAAATGGCATAGAGAAAAAATCATTAAGGTCAGAGTTCCTTGAATAGGCTAATATATTCAGGGATAATTTAGTCAGGCTATAGGGGAATAATTTACTGTTCATGATATGGTAAAATTACACCTTAATTTGATACATACACTAGGTATGTACTTCTTAGTGTTGTCTTGACTACAAAGTAGCTGTTTAAAACATACAGGAAACATACAAGTATTGAATGTTAAATAAACAGTTTTACTACTGTATAGAAAAAAGAAAGAAAGAAAAAAGCCAACATAGCTACGTAGCTAGCTACAAACAACATTACCAAACTATAGATCAGAGCAGGCAATTGGAAGAGTGTGCACTATATAGGATTGGCAGTTAACAATTATATCTTTTAACCCTCTTAGAACGTATTTTATCATTGCATTGTTATGGGAGTGAGCAAACTTATTTGAAGTCTGCCACAGGACAAAAATCAGCTAATTCAAACTTAGCTAGCACGGGCCTTACCTGGCTAGCCCCACAACAGCATTTATTATAGTCTTATGTGCTAAGAAAGCTGACTAGCGTGAGCAGTACTAACTTAAGAAGGAGCACAATACCTCCATTATACAATGCTGCATTTTATTTTCATGGATTTGCTTTTAATCAAATTTCTCACAAATCCTAATAGATGCAACTAAATCTTAATGTATATAACTTTTAATTTTGTAAACAAGTGGAATATCTCTCTATGGATGAAAGGAGCTAGACTTATATAGCCATGAAAAGTCTACTGCTAAAGGTACTACAACTTTGCAATTAATGGCCAAATAATTGAAATCCATGGGACAGAACTGCTCACCAGAATCACTTTACCAGACAGCTGTTATGATTGATTTAATACATGCCACAAAGTTACTACCTGCCACATCAGTAAATGGATAGGTATTGTTTTAAAGTTTATGAAGAGTGACCTTGTGTATGGATTTTAAATAGTGCACACCATAACCTCTTACCTTTGAATATTAAATCCACAGGGGGATCAAGAATCAGAACTTGGGATTTTTTCTCCGACATCACCGTTCAATTTGTGGGAGGGAAAATTTAACAATTCAAGTTTCCAAACTCCGACAATTATACCTACAGCTAGCTAATTGTCCAACGCACGGCCAGGGGCCGCAGAAAAATCAGCGTCTCTATCAAGCCACACCTTTTACTAAACGCTGACGGACCCGCAGATCAGCTCACAGACTCTAACGTGGGTGAAGATAGCTTTGGCTTCAAAGCCATAAAGCACGTATTATGTGTGTCTAAGAATATCGACACGTGACGAATCACGTGACAGATAGGCTGATTTAATAAAATGGCGGTTGTTCAATTGTACGTTGGATACCTACTGGCCGGTCTATATGTCTGTCACCGTGTGAAATAATAGGACAGCTACAGTATAGGCACATGCTGAATGCTACCAGCTTGAACATTTGCTACTTCCTTGGTAGTGGGAAGAAAATATACTCATAGTACTGTATGTTAAAATTAATATTGTTAGCTAGCAGCCTGTTAAATAAACTATAGCTACCTGCCAGTAATTGGTTAGAAAGTCAAATTGTGTGTTTGTGTTCTAGAAAGCCTAGTGTCTGGGGGGTAAGCAATGGCCAAGTCTTCCTGTGGCATTGAAACACTCATAAAGACCACGTTTCCTCTTCAAGTGGCTGTACGATGTTCAGAGGAGGTGGAATTCACTTGTCAAAAGAACAATTTAAGTTTTTCAGAAATGTTGAAGCCTTTCTGTGCTCTCAGCAATAACGGTAAGCTGTGGTCCATATTTATTATAAGATGATAAACTGTTGACATTCTGAAATAAAGTATATTCAAAGATAAGAAAAAATAATGAAGAGATTTGTCTCCCTTAATTAAATTTAGTGGTATACATGTAGAACCCTGCCTCTAATAATGTTGTAATTGGTTTTTAAGTGTCTAATTAATAAACATCCACACTTGTTTGAAGTATGGTATTTGAAGTATTATATAACTTTGGGAAATTTCTTCAGAATCTGTGTTATTGGTTTAGTGTAAGGGAGATTGTATTTTATTTTATTGGGGGGGAGGGGGGTTGTAATTTTTTTAGTTGGGTTATAGTAGGAATTAAGTAATATTACTATACTACCCAACCCACTGTAAAGTTTAAACTTATCTTTAAACCTTTTTTTTTCATTGATCTAACTACGTAGGACGATAAATTATTTCTAAATATCTAGAAATTATCTTATTGACCATGGTCAGTAAATTCTATTCTAGGAGTGAATTGTGGGTGTTGTTTGGAGTTCTAAAATGCTTTCTTGTGGCTGGTCTCTAGTTCCAACCTTACCACTTTCTTTAAGAACAACGTTGTATGTATTTTTCTTCCTGTAGTCCAACTAAGAGATATTCAAGGTCACCTATACAACCTCCGAAATGTTAGGATTCGGTTTTCTGAGCCCCCCTCTCAACCCATTCCCGAGAGTAAGCTTCGGATTCTCTTGGGAGAGACAGTTCAATCTACCGCATCTGACCATGATGATGGGCAAAGAGTCAAAGTCCGAATAGGAAATGTCTCAGCTTTAGGTTAGTTAGCAATTGTATATTGTAATTTATTTTAAAAGAGGGAAGACGCTTAGTTTCTAGGGGAAATGGTGAAACACTGACTTGGGTAAAGATTTTAGCACATTTCTGTAGGAGCAGCAGAGATGTTGAAAGAGCCAGCAAAGTTTGCTATTAATTTTCCATCGGTATTTAATCTTGTGATTTCTAGTCCAAACTTTGCAGTGTTCATTCCATGGGAATTTCAGTTTCAAAATAATGAACTCCGACCTCCTGGTATAATAAACACTTGCCACCTAAGGGTGAAGCCTTATCTTTGGATTAACTATTAGCAATCTTGATAGTAATAGCATCAGGCACTGTGATATTAACAATTGGCACTCTGGGATCAAGATTAATTTGGACTGAATTTAGTCTATGCCACAGCTTGAATTCCACAAGGCAAAGTGATGTGTTGTTATAATATAGATATTGGGATGGGGAATATTGGACATGAAAGTATAATACTATGTACTGCCCCATGAAATGTTAAAGCAAGCATACTGTATTGAGTGGTGAACAGTAGGTGAAGTGGGTCTCAGTGAAATGAATACCGAGAAGGGGCTTTTAATGCTCTCAGTAACTATTTTGGGAGAGACTTTGCTGTGTCTAGATGAATGTCATTATTTGAGGTTACGTTCATTTCCTTTCAAAACATTATTTTCTACTGCAGCATCCACTCCATGGTTTGATGCATACAGAGATACATACCTGGACTTCCTGAAACAATCTGACCATGAGACCATTAGGCATTACATCTCTGGTATGTTAAACATGCAAGGATCAAAGGATAATCCTGTACTTATACACACCATTACATGTGGATACTGTGCCACCCTTTCTCCCACCCCATTCTCACCCCTCAACCCTTCATGTAGTGGTTTTAGTGGTACCCAGTACCTCTGAGGACCCTATTGAGGAATTCTCTAAACTCTACACCCAGCAGAAACTATCAGAATCTAACAAGCACCCAAAGTGGCTTTCTCCTCATATCTTCTATTATCATGTTCTCCTCCATGATGTGGTAGATGGAGCTACAGGTATAAAAAGGTTAGAAGTGCATACATAAGATTTGTGTTTATACCTGCTAAATAGAAGAAAAAAGTTTTACTTTAAGATATATGATAGCAGCTGCACTTCCATATGTTTACAATGGAACTCTTCTATTCCAAGGACACTTCTGTTTTAAGGTCACTTGTATAGTACCAAAATACAGCTTTTGTATAACATTAATGAACTTTCCCTCTTGAAACTTTCAATTGTCAGAGTTGAGGATAATTTTGCACTGGTAAAGACCAAGTATGGAGATGGGAGATGCCACTTGCTGCAATTGAACAGCTGTTCATCCTCAAACCTTGCTGCCCCTGATGTGTGGTCTCATTATTTCAAGACCTCAGCTACTACTGGTGTGGGAATAGGACAGGTAAAGTACCTCCAGCAGTTGTGTCTAAGTCAGTTTTCACTTTTTAAACTTAGAAGTTTTTTTTTAATTTGTTTGTTTGTTTGTTTTTGATAATACTGACACATTGGTCATGTGACACATTGGCCATGTATTTTTAATTTCGCTATTTTCACAGTAGGTAAAGGAAAACGAAAATAAAAAACTTGAATAATTATGCATACAAATTCAAAAGCGAAAATAAAAAACGTGAATTCTATCATAATGCAAGATTTTATGAGATCAGTGAAAATAAAAGTGTCTTGAAAATAACCGGATCTACGGTACACTCTATAGGAACACTATAGGGACACTTTACACTCCATAGGAATTTCTATAGGGTGTATAGTGTTCCTATGGAGTGTAGAGTGTTCCTATGGAGTGTAGAGTGTTCCTATGGAGTGTACAGTGTTCCTATGGAGTGTAGAGTGTTCCTATAGAGTGTATAGTGACACTATACGCTCTATAGGAACACTATACACACTGTATGATATGTACATATAATCTAAGATCTTCTATGGGGCACTATATAAATAACTTTATACACATTATTATAAAGACTGGTTCATTTTGTAGTTACTGAGCTGTGTGACTATGTATTATTAGGATGAGACTGATCATGGTGTGTTCAAGAAGTTCCATTTCAGAAGGAAGCCCTCCAAAAACAAGCACAATGGACCCATTCCAAATAATGCCCAACCTGAAGAGACACCAAATTTGACCAGTACTGATGTCATCAAACCAACCCAAGAGCCTCAGCTCATCACCTCTGATCCTAACCTGTCCTCCATGGTTGAGACTGGGGAGGATCCTCTCTCTCAGTTGGCAGCAACGACTTCATTACCCAAGGATGAGATTTCAAACAAGAGAACTCCAAACTCCATTGTAGACCATAATCTTGTGAACCAAAGTGACTTGTTGAACTCTGATGAATCACATGTGGTACAGTATGGGCAGTGCTTGAGTGAGGACGACCATCGGAACATCAGGAACTTTGTGATGGACCTAGTGGCCAGGAGACTACTTCCTCATTTCAATGAAGTCCTCAGGAATCTCAATGAATGGGTTGGTTCACTATACATAGGAAGAGGATGTGCATGAATAGTGATCCCCCTCCCCCTTTTGAACTATCTCCTCCCCTCTATGCTATGCTCTTTGTGATAGTATCAATAGATATAAACGTAAACTGTTTATGAAAACAAGATTCTCTCCTTCATAGTTATAGGGATACACCCTCTTCCTACCCCTCCCCCATTTATCTTGTCTATACAATCTTCCTTGCCCCTGTGATTCAGCTATGTGGTCAAAATTTCATGCACCCTAACTGTGTGTACATATAGTCCCTTGGCCTTTCATTATGGCTACTATTGTAGTGACAGGCTATCTGTCATTAGTATGTTACATACCTGTACATTTACTGTAATTTTGCAGCTTTTGAGTCGACGTACTGTCAGACGTAGTTTTAGCAACATGCTTAGAGGTCTGAAGATGTTTGGGGGACCTAACAATGTTGTGACTGATGAAACAAAGTGAGTGAGGGATGTCTATTATAATGATCCACACACGATGCTGACATATTTGTGCTATAGACAGTAGTAACAGCAGTTCTTTATTCCTTTCAGCTATACGTCTAATTCCCTGGAAATGCAACTACGGCAGCTTGCAGACATTGCTTTCCTCCTTCAGAATTATGATCTTGCCTTGCACAGTTATTACCAGGTCAAGAAGGACTTCCAGTCTTCCAATGCTTGGCTCTACTATGGAGGAGCAGTTGTCAGTGATATTCACTTCATCCTCTAACTGCTTTCCTAAACGATACTCTGCCATTCTATTTTACCTGTCCTTCTATTTTACCTGTCCTTCTATTTATGCCTGTTTTACCTGTACTTCTATTTTATCTGCCCTTCTTTGTATAATATGATTTAAAGGGTCTGTAATAATAGTATTTTATGTGTTGTAGGAGATGTGTGCAGTGACTGCCTATCTACTTTCATCCACGAGAAGAGATGCAGTCTCTCACTTGGAAGAAGCTATATCAGTCTATAATCTATCCTGCAAGTAAGTCCTTCATTTAGCATCTTCCAGTTTCTAGTTAGGTAGGGGTGGAGCTTAGGTGCTGTCCCCTATGATGATACCTATCTAGTTTAGGAATGTTTCATGTTGAATAAATTTTTTTGTGTTACAAGAACAAAATAATTATTATGTTTTGTTTTGTAAATGGCAAGAAGATTTTAATGCCTTTGGGCAGTAAAGCTGTTGTTTTGTACTGTAATAGTTATAGTTTGTAGACAGATTCAATTCCATCCTGCATACACTCTCTTCCAGAGCTCCATATTATAGTATACGTGCCTCTCTGCTCCTGATAGACATCTACAAGGAGAGAGGCCTCTACAAGGAGCTCACTCAGCTGTGCATGCGTATGACATCAGAGGTATGTCTATCATGGGACTATGACTCTAAGTTACAGGTACCTCTACCCTTCCTAGTGTACTGTACAAGCTGAGGGTTTCTGGAGGGGTAAGGGGGTAGAGAGAGATAGCCCTCCCTCTCATAGGCAGAGAAACATGAATTTACTGGAATGGGGGAAGAGGGGAGTTGTTTTTTTTGTTTGTTTTTTGTTGTTATTGTTGTTGTTGTTGTTGTTGTTGTGTGGGGAGTAGGTTAGTTTACCCACTTCAAATTTTAACTAAAGTAGATGAAGTTCTGGTGGGTGTGGTTACAGAAGAATAGCAATAGGCTGGATTTTATTCTGGAGAAGTATTCAAAAAAAATTTTATACTTCCCCCCACATCAGGATGCAGACCTTCGTAGTGCAGTGTGTCTTGAGCAGGCAGCTCATGCATTTCTTCGCTCTAAACCGTCTATGCCTCGAAAATATGCACTTCACTTAATCCTGGCAGGAAACAGATATGCTAGAGCAGCACAGGTTAGTTCCTTTGATCATCTTGTACTAACAGAAGACAAGACATGACACTGAGCATTGACTGTTTATAGAGACTACACAGTTTACATGCCTATCAGCAGGCCCTTGAGATCTACCAGGGAAAGGGTTGGACAATGGCTGAAGATTATGTACAGTTCTGCTTAGCCAAACACTCCTTTAACCTCCATCGCTTAGTGGATGCCAGGACAGCCTTTGAAAAGCTTCTCTCCCATGAAAGTGTACAGTCTCCATCCCTACAAAGAATGCACCTCCAAGACTATATTTATGTCCATAAGGTAAGCCTGTCCACGGAGGCCAGCCGACTCTATTTTCAGCCAATAATTTATACGTATAAAGGGGAGGGAGTGTGATTTATAATATAAAGATGGTTTCACAATTATTCATATCCAGTGAATAATGGGTCCTGAAATTAAGACTTGTATGAAACTGAGTGTACAGAAAGTGTTGTATTGTGGGGAGGGGCTTGTTAACTGACAATGCTTAATATTTTCAGCAACTCCTCTTAGCTGAAAACCCACCTGTATCCTCTACCCCTCTCCAAATCTCCTTGACTACACCTACCACATCTCAATCTCTTGTTGATGGAGTCAGGAGCATCCCCCTTCTCCCCCTCCCCTTCATTAAACCCCAGTTAACCCGAGTGACCTTCACAACAGCAGCCTCTCCAGACAGTCTTAACAGAACTCTATCAGTAGATGCCGGAGATTCAAATCATTCAAAGCATCGATCAATCAGTTTTAAAGAGCCGCAGTCGGATTCAGGCTTTGGCATAGTAGATGATATGCAGGTTATCTCTAAGCTACGTTCCTCTAGCACTGATAGCAAGGAGACCATAGGGAATCACCTGAGCCAGATAGAAGCAGGTAATGAGAATTTCTGTGTGAATATCGTTATGGGGAAGAGCGACTATACTCCCAGTAGAGAGGAAATGATGGGCAAAGTCAGCTGGGAGGAGCTTGAGAAGCAGGCAGCCTCAGGGATAAGTGGAACTCTACACGAGAACTTTTCACCTAGTGTACAGGTGATGGATGAGGAATCTGATAATTCAGAAATGCCCATCACTGTTGTCGGTGGTAAGTGAATAATGTTACTCTCTCACAGTAAAACTAGTGTGAAGTTGAAGGTGGTTGTTGTTATTGTTAGGACTGTATGATTTCATACAGGACTAGAGGGGGCGGGGCAACATCTTACTTTTTTGACCACACTCACTTCTTGTTCTGATATTAGTCTTGACAGACTAAATGGTGTCGTAATAGAAGGATTTAGTATCAAAGCAGTGGACTTTTTAGACGTACACAAAACAGAATCACCATTTCCCCTGAGGACCACTCCCCCTCTCATGAATAGCCTTTTTTATTTTTATATATTTTTTAATTTTTATATTTATTTATTTATTATTTTTTTTTTTTTAGAATCTATTGCAGTGGGTGTAGTATTGAAGAATCCCCTGAAAGGAGTCCCCCTACTAATGACCAATCTCTGTCTTGTGTGGGATGCTACACCTGCCAAGTGCACCACTCCAAGCTCCCTGTCTCCTTCGGCATCTGCTGTTTGCGAAGTAGTAAAACGTGTACTTCTCCAGCCCGAAGAAGAGAGAATGGTAAGAGATGTATTAGACACGCTGAACTGTATTAAAGGAATTGGTGAATGTACAGTCCTGTAGTGAATGGAACCCTGTGGGGAATCTGTTGTGGATCCTACAGGATATAGTGTACCCTTCCTCTACCTTCAGTGAATGTTACCCTTTCATGTAGAGGCTAATATACCTTGTAGTGATCTTCACCACACTATTCTCCTACTAGTATGCACACATCTGTTGAGTGTGAATCCACTATGTCTGGAGGTGATGTCAGTGTTTGTTGTGTAGGTTACTCTCCATATGACTCCATTGAAGGAAGGAGAACTGGTAGTGAAGGGGTTCATATACAATCTCTGTATAGAGTCAAACCAGTCCAGTAGGTCAAGTTCCCCTCTGATAGCTGTTGTGTCCAAGGCTAACTCTCTTACTCTCTCCCTCAACTCCAGAGACAGCCTTTATCAGGTACTAAAGTCATACTTAAGGCAGCATGCCAGCATACATGTCTACATGCCACACACAATATTAGCTGTGTCTATTAGATGTAGTTTACGTGCATGTATCATGTTGGCCATTCTACACTCTGTAGGTCCATCAGGGGTCAGGGTTCCAATCACTTCTTGCCGAGGGTGTTCAAGGTAGAGTGGAGTTCGAAGTGAGGGGCCCCAGGCTTAATGATTCAAAGAGAGAAAAGGCGTCGTTAGTTTATAAGAAGGATTATCGATTACACTGGAGGGTTACTCCACCCATGCCTAAAATAGTCGTATGTGATAGAATGTTATCCATCCTATTAGTTAGCTAAACCATAATATTCTAATGGAACCTCAGTTATATGTATGTGACAAACACTGATGTGATAACTGAAGTCCATATTCTGTAGAATGCACTATCAATATTCTCATCTCTAGACGGCCTTGTCTGGCCTTCCTACCTTCATGCTGACAGGGGAGCTGACTCGTGTCGGTGTGGAAGTGTTCAATGTCGGACAAGTAGCTCTGAATAGCCTACGACTGACTTCTTCACTCGGACCACAGCTCCTTTTAGATCAAGTTAGTACCTAACCAAATGTCTATAACACTTTTCTATAATCTTCTTTTCCCTCTTGTTTTCCCTTCATCTGTTCCTTACCCTCTTCTCTCCCCTCCTGTCCCCTCCCACCACCTCCTGTCCCCTCCCCTCTCTCTTCTCAACTTTCCTTTCCTTTCATGTAGGTATCCTCAGAGCTCCATCATTGTCCTATATATCCCTCCACTCTCCTCTCCCCTCTCGATCACTCTCCTGGCTCCTCTACTCCCGTATCTACCCCCTCCCTCCCTTCCGGCACATTCTCTCCTTGTTGCCTTGAACTGCCCCTCCCCCAGGGCCGGTTAGAACCTGGTAAAGGGATAAGAACAAAACTGGTCATGCAAGGGACTCCCTTTCTATGGTCGAGTAGTGGATATGGAGCTGGCGAGATTCCGTGGAACATAGTCTTCTATTATGAGCCTGCACTCATCTCAGCCAACTCCAGATTAAGGTCAGTGAACCAAAGTGTCTGTTTGTCTAGCTATTCATAGTAACAGTTTAGTCTTGTCCCCTCATTTCCAAATAACGGAAAGGAGGGAGTCTTGTCTTCTCATTCCCCAACAAGGAAAGGAGAGTTTTGAGTCAGAGAGTCAGAACACATGCTACTGTAGAATGCCCAGCACATGGTGTTGTAGTGTATTATGAGTATAGAATGCCATAGCTGTGATAGACTACTGTTTTAATATTGACTGCTACATTAGTGATATATACCATGTGGAACTCTATACAGTGATGGGTCTTATAATTCTGTAATTTTTTATAGTCATCGAGTTCTGCGTCACAGTTGCATACTACATGTTAGGGAGTCCCTACAGTTAAGAGCCACAGCTGTACACAGTCTGTTACCAAGATCCACCAGCTCTACTGTAGATGGAAGACAAAGGTGTGTACACTACATGTGAGAACTAGTCTGCTATAATCACTAGAACTGAAAAATTCTCCTCCTCCTCCTTACTCACCCCTACCTCTCCCCTCATTACTCCTTCCTCCTCACTCCTACCTCTCCCCACCTCCTCACTCCACCCTCTCCACTTCTACCTCTCACCTCCTTACTCCATCCACCCTTCTCACTCCTCCCTATTCTACTCTGACTCATCTCTTCTCCACATCACTCCTCTCTCATGCTTTATTCCTCCATTTCTTGTTGTAGGATGGACTTGAATCAGTTAGTGATCACATTAGAAGCAGAGAACAAGTGCCAACTTACCCACTCCTCGGCAGTAGAGATGCGAATCTCACAAATATCCTGCGTGAGTAGGAAGTGGAGAGTTTACAAGTTAGACAGGAACCAGGGACTCCTCTGTCTCTTACCCAGTGAGAATGGAGTCATACATCTGAAGGGATCTCTGTTAGAGTATAGTACTTCAAGTGTGAGGGTTCACTCAGACGTCCCTCTGGGTTCAACCATAGTGAGTCATCAGTACTAACATCACTCATATCATCTCCAAGAAATATCATAGATAGACACAGCCATCAGTAATAGGGTTATATGTAGGTAATATAGGGTAAGGGTCAGTGATAGGGTTATATGTAGGTAATATAGGGTAAGGGTCAGTGATAGGGTTAACCATATTATGTAAATGAGGGTCAGTGGCATAAATATATGAAGTGTGTGTGTTTGTATGTATGTATGTGTATGTGTGCTATTTATCATTCTACCATTAGATCCCGAGTCATTTGTTTCCAGTGAAGGATCTGTTTAGTGGCAGAGATGGAGTCTCCTCACTGGGCATTGACAGTGGCCAGGACACATGCACCAGGTCTGAGGGGGGAGGGGAAAGGAATTCTGAAGAAGAAATTGTTCTCATTGTCTTCTGGCAGGTTTGTATAAAGTGTTGATACTATATTTCTTCTCTAGCATTATGTAATTTTATTCCAGGACAACATTTCTGTCTAAATCACACCACACACATGTATACATCATATGAAGAGTGTAAATCTAGTAATATTTCACATTTTTATTGTTGTACAAAAATTAATGGAGACAGTACTGTTAATTATTTATTAATGGAGACAGTGCTGTCAATTATTTATTAATGGAGACAGTGCTGTCAATTATTTATTAATGGAGACAGTGCTGT
The DNA here is from genome assembly GCA_964016965.1 of Diacarnus erythraeanus. Classification (NCBI taxonomy): domain Eukaryota; kingdom Metazoa; phylum Porifera; class Demospongiae; order Poecilosclerida; family Podospongiidae; genus Diacarnus; species Diacarnus erythraeanus. Next base: position 2,038,986 of record OZ024684.1, on the reverse strand, counting down.
TAATTATTTATTAATGGAGACAGTACTGTTAATTATTTATTAATGGAGACAGTGCTGTTAATTATTTATTAATGGAGACAGTACTGTTAATTATTTATTAATGGAGACAGTGCTGTTAATTATTTATTAATGGAGACAGTACTGTTAATTATTTATTAGGAAAATTTCATTTCATAATTATTCTTCTGTCTTCCAAATATATTTTCTTTCTTTAATTTCCCTGTACAGGCACTCGTACCCACCACTGGATCTGATACTCTATTTTCCTATGGCCATCACACCATCACTGTTCCTCTCCCTCAGTCAATGTCAGCCCTCAGAGAGGTGAGTTGTGTACAATACATGGAATATTGTTCACTGGTGTAGGTGGTGTGTGTAATATATTATGTGGTCTCCAAATAACCTAGAGTCAAAAATTATGAATGTAGGAAACATTTTCTCTCATTTTGAAGTCAAATATTATCTTTATAATAATATCCTTAAAATGTGGAAGGATAGGGAATGACTAATTTGAACAGGAAACCTCTCCCTAAACTCTCTCTGGTTTAAACCTTGGTAAATTGTCTGTTATGAGAACTAATGTAATGCATTACAATAATTCTCAGATAAGATAGAACCCATTCAATGAAGGTTATCTGGTACTCTGTGTCTATAACTAATACAGTCAGTGCGTTTGACTAATGTGTTTGTGTACTCTTTAGTCTGTACAGCCTCCATCACCTTACGACCTCGTAAAGTTCCATTTAGAGCATCCCATAACATATCATCACAGAGGTTTTGTAAAGACTGATATTGCTGCCACACCTCCTGGTCACGAGAACTCTATTTCTAGTCTGTGTCGTGTACCAGTGAAAATAGTATTGCAGAACTGTCATCACCAAGTAGTAAAGGTATACAGGGCATGTAATTTAACTAATCTGTTCCAGTTAGCCTAGGTAAAGTACATCTGTCACTTTGCATTCTCTAATCTAAGGGGTAGAATTTATTTTTCGGTCTTTTGGTGTGTTCAGATCTGAATAGCTTCATAAAGAATTGTGCACGAGTAACCTGATGGAGTTTCCAATGATATTTTTTCTTGTACAGGCAATGGTCGAACTTTTACAACCCAAAGATGGAACACATCAAGACCCTAAAAGGTGAGGCAGTGGTGTGTGTTCTTGTAATCACCTTTGAACTTTTGATGAGGTAGAGTTTTGAAGGTAGTTAAGGGATGATATGAATCCCAGTCAGGTCATGTGAAGTGTATCTTATAGTGTAGTTGTGTATTAAGTTGAAAGCAAAGGTCATGAAAATGTACATGTTTACAGATGTGAGACTGTAATATTGTGTATAAGTAAGTATTGTAGGACTGGAAACAAGCTTCCTTAGTGTATTGATTTATAATTATTAGCCACAAATGTGTGTTCAAGTGTGCACCAATTAGAGTTAATCTGGATTCCTGCTTGCAAAGGGTTTCCAGTCCTAGATTACAGCTATTTTATCTGACCAGGTATTCAGAAATCAGTCTTTTCTGGAGTGGAGGGTGCAAGAGACAGATTAAATTGGAAGCAAGCTCCACAAGAACTCTCTCTGTCTTTGCAAACTTTTGTTGGCCCGGAGTGTACAATTTGAACACACTTCGAGTGTTAGCAGCCCGTGGAGACAGCAGTAATTATCATGTTCAGAGATGGCAGAGAACTAGCTACATCACTATAGAGTGATGTTGTGGTGTTTGATTAATGTGGTGTTCTTGTATTCCAGTATTATGAAATAATTGTGTGGGTTTTAGCCAGTGTCATGACGTATTACATCCTAGAAGAATTACATCCAAGATTTATGTATCTTGGTACCAGGGTCTTATAATTACGTCCTAGCTTACTGAATAACGTCCTCATAGTGCTGTAGTCTTTACATCTATAGGGTAATAATTTAGCTGTTATAACAATTGAAGAAGAAATTGAATGACTGATGTTAATGTCAGCTTTTCAGTCCAGAAGAGATTCAGCAACATTAGTTACATGTTCTTCATTTCATATCTGATCTAAGTACTATCTACTACATAGATATAACTGTACACAAGCTTGATAATAACAATTTGCATTATAATTATGCCCAAAACAAACAACTACGTAGCTAGTGTCAAGGACAGTTAAACATCTCCAATTAGCTATATGGACAAATGCTTGTGTCCCATTTTGTCCATTACTTGAAGGACAGCTGTAAAATCGCTGTTCAGCTCACTAGCTATGTCTTATTAAACAGTATCAAGAGTGATTTAATATATTAGCTAGCTAATTAAAGTTTTAATCTCAATAAGCTACCAGACTTACTATACAACGCCCTATTTATAACATTAATAGATGAGAAAGATAACTACATAGCTAGCTAGCTAGCTTATGACAATATTGCAGAAATTGAATAATAATAATTGTATCTTCACTACAATTTGCACGGCAAGAAACTCACAATTATTATACTGAGGTATAGATAGACTGACTGACATACTTATGACAGACTGAACTTTAAATGAAAACAGTTAAAATACAGACACAAAATGATACTGAGTATGCTCACTAAAAATCAAACTGCAGCTGAACATGGTGACACACTACACTAAAGCTACTTGTATGGAGAAATTCTTTCACCTGATAGTATAGCTATGTGGTTTTTCCAATTCATAAATCAAGTTTATTTAGCTACCTGCAATCGCTTTCATAATTTAGTGTCGTTTCTTTAATAATGAAATTGTACAACCAAAAATTTTAGCTTAAAAAACACTAGTAGGTAGTAGCAATAGAGAAACGCTATATAAATTACACTTCCAAATGAACAAAATGCTATATAGAGTGTCCCTTATCTGTAAAATTACACCTCATAATGTATACAGTACAGTGTCTATGACACTAATTGGATAAGAGAAAGAAAGACAGACAGACTAGCTCCTAACAAAGTGGTGTAACTTGTATAGGATATTGTACAACTTTTATTATAAGACTCACTGTAACTGTGCAACATAAATGTGTCTATACTGATCAATCTGTTCCGAGTACAGCAGCTAGTATTATGGATTCATCAGAAATATTCTCATTTAGTGAAGTGTACGAGTATATAGCTAGCTACTTTAAGAAAATTACCCACCAAACTGTTTTTATGAACTGTAAAGGAAGTTTAAGAAGAAAAGCAAATAATTTTAGAATTGGTAATAGTCAGCTCTACTACAATGGCAATCAAGAGAAAAAGAAAGGAGTGACTGTCTCTAAGACCTCCAGATCAAGACTTGTTATTGAAAGAAAAGAAGAGCAACAGAGACTGCTGAAAGCAATTCATGAAGACAGCTAGGACATCGCTTATAACTGTGATACTTCTATCAGGAAATACTAGAGTTCTTACTGCACTTAATTCAAAATATTATTGGCCTGGAAATGTACAATGATGTTAAAGTTTTTATTGAACACTGTGATAACTGTCAACGTAGCAAGCCAATGCTGAAGAAAACTACTGAGTCACTACACCCAATCCCCATTATTTCTGGGCCTTAGTATAGAATAGCATATCACCCTCAAACAAATGGGCTCACTGAGAACTTTGTCCTTTTTCCTATAATTGCAAAGATTAATGCAACTGGGATAGGTTATTTGACCCAGACCCCATCGATGCTGAGTTTAATCTCAATGAAGAATCTTACTCAGAACCATGCAAAGAGATATTGAGCAAGCAATGGAGAACCTTGGGAAAATACATGAAGATATTGCTGCTAAAGCTACTTTGAACATTTCAGAAGCACAAAAAATACTATTATGATCGAAAGCATGCACCTATATCAATGAACAAAGGTGTGCAGGTCATAATAGAAAATATTGCTCAGAAAGAAAGGAGAAAACTCTGCAATAAGTGGCTTGGCCCTTACGTCATCAGCAGGCACATTGGAAATGAACTTCAAACAGTGAGAGGCACAGTATTGAAGAAGTAGCTATAATGTAACCAGACATAAACTATACAAAGAGCCAAGTACAGAGGAAAAGGTTAGAATCAGTATTTTACTTCATCTTATGATAGAACAAAATCATTACCATAGCGAAGAAAGTGAAGAAGGAAAGGATGATGACAAAGATGAGGTGTCATCTCTCCCTTAGGGTCAGAACTTAATTGGAAGCCAAGATTGAGTTTTCATAGGAGACACAGGTTATTAACTCTAATTTTGCTTATAATTTTTTCGTATTATTACTGTACAGCTGAGAGTGTAGCTACATAGCTATAGGTTTCTATATCAGTATAAAAGTATTCACTTATAGGGAGAAGTAATCCAGCCATTAGAAGTAGTAATGACACAGTCAGTTCACCAGCAGAGAAGTTAGTCCCTAAGAAACAGCAAAAACACCAAGCTAAGCTAATTTAGCCACCCCCCAAAAAGACAACAACCATTTATAAGTATGTCCTGGTGGTGTGTGATTATGCCACTAGATTCCCGGAAGCATTTACACTCAGGTCTATTGATGCAGAAAATGTTGCAGAGGAGCTGGTGAAGATGTTTGCTCGGGTTGGAATTCCTAAAGAAATACTCACAGACCAAGGCAGTAATTTCAACTCACGTTTGCTTGCTGAAGTATACAAGCTTATTCATGTCAAGGCATTGAGGACAAGTCCATATCATCCTCAAACTGATGGTCTTGTGGAAAGATTCAATAAGACCCTTAAAGAGACATTGAGGAAGACTGCAGCTGAAGAGGGGAAAGACTGGGACAAATTAATTCCATATGTGTTGTTTGCATACAGAGAAGTACCTCAGGAATCTACTGGGTTCTCCCCATTTGAACTTCTATATGGACGGGAAGTTCGAGGACCCTTGGATGTATTAAAAGAGACTTGGGAAGCTGGTGGGAGAGAAGATGACGTTAGTGTTTTGTCATATGTTCTGAGCATGCGGGAAAAGTTTGAAAAGATGGCTACCTTAGTCAAGGAAAATCTCAGCAAGACTCAGAATGCACAGAAAATATGGTAGTGCCAGGCAACGTAGGATTCATGCAGGAGACTATGTTATGGTTTTGCTACCAACTTCAACATCAAAATTCACTGCTCAGTGGCAGGGCCATATCAGGTGTTGAAAGCAGTTGGAGAAGTGAATTATTTGGTTGACATGGGAAATACGAAGAAGAGTAAGCGGATTTTTCACGTAAACATGTTAAAGAAATGGCAAGTACAAGAGAGTACTGGATATCTGATGAAAGAAGTGGGAGAAGAAGAAGATGAAGAGGAAATTCTTACATGGGATGGTGGTGAGGATGGAAAACCTAAGATGTGGGAGCAGCTAACTCCAATCCAGAAGCAGGAGTTGAATGTTTTGTTAAAGAAATATGAAAGAGTGCTACAGAAGCTACCTGGACAAACAAAGTTGACAGAGCATACCATCAATACTGGTGATATTCAGCCAGTTCGCCTACCACCATATCGTATCCCACAGGCTTATCGTGTGAAAGTAGAGGAAGAGATCAAAGAAATGCTTGCACATAACATCATAACACCATCTAGCAGTGGGTGGGCAGCACCAATGGTGATTGTTAAGAAAAAAGATGGTTCATTACAAATTTGTGTTGACTATCGGAGACTGAATTCAAGGACAAAAGTTGATGCATACCCAATGCCCAGGATAAGTGATTTGATAGATCAGCTTGGTACAGCAAAGTATATCACTACTTTGGACTTGACAAAGGGGTATTGGCAAGTACCTGTTGCTAGAGATGAAACGGCATTCACTACACCATTTAGGCTGTTTGAGTTCAAGAGGATGCCTTTTGGTCTTCAAGGTGCACCGGCAACATTCCAACGAATGATGGACAAGCTCTTGGAAGGTTGCCGATCATTTGCCAATGCCTATTTAGATGATCTAATCATATTCAGCAAAACATGGGAAGAACATATGCAACATCTTACCGCAATTTTGAAGCGGATTCAAGAAGCTGGGTTAATTAACAGTAAAACCTAAGAAGTGTAATTTTGGAGCAAAATATTGCAGCTACCTGGGCCATATCGTAGGGGGAGGAGAAGTTCGTATGGAAATCGCAAAGTTGGAAGCAGTACAAAATTTCCCAATTCCAACAACAAAAAAAGAAGTGAGAGCATTTTTGGGAATCACTGGATATTATCGTAGTTTTATTCCACAATTTGCATCGATTGCGGCAGCCTTGACTGACTTGACCCAGAAGTCCAGTCCAAACAAGATAAACTGGACACCAGCATGTGACTCTAAATTAAAGCAACTTCTCTGTGCAGCTCCTGTGCTATGTTCACCAGATTTTGAAAAGCAGTTTATTCTACAAACGGATGCTTCAGACCGAGGAGTGGGGGCAGTGCTGAGCCAGTTGGATGATAAAGGAATGGACCACCCTGTGGCATACTATAGTCGGAAATTATTGCCCAGGGAAGAAAAATACTCAACAGTTGAGAAAGAATGTTTGGCAGTGAAACTTGGAGTGGAGGCTTTTCGGGTGTACCTGTTGGGTCGGCCATTCATAGTGGAGACAGATCACAGAGCATTGGAGTGGCTGGACAGACTAAAGGAGAATAACATGCGTCTTACCCGATGGAGCCTATTTTTACAGTCATAATTATGACTATAAAGTGCGTTATCGGCCTGGAGTGTCAAATGAAGATGCTCTTTCTTGGGCTGTGTCTAACAAGTTTGACACAGGAGAAGGGGGAAGGAGTGTGGAGGATTGAGAGAACAAACACATTATTATAATCACAATAATATTATATCACTAGCTATCATCAGTTCATTTATGTTATGTTTGCGCATGTGTATTAGCTACCTTGGAGATTTTGTTTAGTTCTCTGTTTTAAATAATATAGTGTTAATAGCTTATTTTACTGCTCTTGATTGTCGGGTGGTTAAGTCCTTCACACTGCTATATCATCATCATTACAGAAATATTGTTTGCATTTATGTTGATAGCTACTTATGATGTCAGATGACATATGCATTGTCAAGACTCTTTCTATATAGCTACATACAACAAGACTAGAGCAATGAAGAAGTCACCTGGTCAATGGACACCATTCTTCCTAGGCAGATTGACCACCAGCTGAAGGTTTTTTTTTTATTTTTTTATTGCAGGTAAGGACGTTATTCATAGGACAAATATCGTTATCAGCTTGCGTCCTCTGAGGACGTAAGAAGTTAGAACTGTTCGTCCTAGGGACGTATTGCAGACCTCTCAACCTAAAATTTCCAAAATAGTGTGAACCAAGTGCCATGGTAGTGAGATTTACCCCTCCCATAGTGTGATAAGTTTATGAAAGAAATTTGCCTTGGCATACACAGACCTCTCAACCTGAAAGTCAAGAAAGAGTGCGACTGATGCTTCTCTGGAGTGAGATTTGGCCACCTTGGAGTGGGACATGCAGATGTTACTGAAAGTATACACTCCTCTAAAATTAATGTGTTGATTGTTATTGTATTCTACACTGAGTCACAATTCCATGTGCATGCATGTCTATATCAAAACTTTATAGGTGTAACAACATCTCTAGATGCTAGTGAAATATAGCTGCAAGTAATGGAATTGATATTGAAAATCATGCTTAACTTGAACTTGTCACTGCATTTAACTCCTACATCTTCCCTACAGTATACCTATATAATAAATTATAAGCAACTGCTATACAATAACCTTGCTGGTGGATCCTAGTGAAAGAACCCTGCACTGATAGATTTCCAAGTGGCAACCAGGAGCCACACCTACTGTGAAATTTTAATTGCAATTGAGCAGTCTAGGGGAAGCTCTCTGTCGTGAGAAAAGCTGGGTTGGTCGTGAGAGCGTGAGATTAGTAGCAAAATCGTGTGTCACACGACGAAATCGTGAGAGTTGAGAGGTCCGGTATTGTTGATTTTGCTTCCCTTCGAATGTGCGTGGGATGGCCGTAGGTGCGTGTGATAAGAATGGCGAGTTTCTGTTACGTGCATACATTTCAGATCAGCTGGTCCAGAAGGCAGAACTGACACATCTATGAGGGCCAGCATTCCACAATACACACTCAATTTCCACGCTCACGCCCACGTTCACGCGTAATTCGAAGGGAAGCAAAAATTATAAAAGTATTAGAAGAAATTAATAGAGGACGACGTAATACGTTATGAGTCATGACATGTATGACATAACCGGCCGACGACACACCCCGCCCCGCGGCCCCCTCTCCATCCAGCTGCCGCTTGCATATAATAACATTAGTGATGATGGTGCCAAGGCTCTCGCTGAATGTCTGTGGAACTGCCACAGCCTTCACATTCTGAATCTTTCATGTAATGAAATTTATGCTGATGGTGCCAAGGCTCTCGCTAATGGTCTGGGGAACTGCCTTAACCTTCAGATACTGAACCTTAAATGTAATGAGATTGGTGATGATGGTGCCAAGGATCTTGCTGATTGTCTGAGAAATTGCCACAGCCTTCAGACACTGGATCTTGCAAATAATTTCATTGGTGATGATGGTGCCATGGCTCTTGCTGATTGTCTGAGAAACTGCCACAACCTTCAAATACTGAATCTTGAAATTAATGAGATTAGTGATGATGGTGCCAAGGCTCTAGTTGATTCTCTGAAGAACTGCTGCAGCCTTCATCTTGGACATAATAAGATTAGTGCTGATGGTGCCAAGGCTCTAGCTGATGGTCACAGCCTTCAGACACTGTCTCTTGCATATAAGATGTGTGATAGGGCTTTGAGGAACTGCCACAGAAATAGTCCTTATGGTGCTAACCTCTAGCAAATGGCACATGTATAATATATAGTTGTAAGATGATATTGGCTACAGTTAATTTTCTCCACTATATCTGTGTCTATTTGTGTCATTCATAGAATTGCTGTGTGGTTATCTTGCTTGACTTCATTGAGTGACATCCAGAACAAGTTATTGTGTTACTTACCTCCTTCTCTACATCCAACTCTTCTCTTCTTTTTGGAACACTCTCAGCTCTATTTAGCTTACAGTCTCCTCTTCATCTTTGAATATTTTACACCACACACCCTCCTTCCTTCAGCACATTCTCTCCTATGATCAGAACTCCATCTTACTAGGAGTTATCTACTCCCACATTCAACCCCTCACTTATTCTATCTTCAATGATCAGAACTCCATCTCACCAGGAGTTATCCTATATACTCCACTCCAACATTCAACCCCTACTTTCTTCAGCACATAGTCTCTGCTCTATCATCAGAACTACTCCCAGGAACTTAGCTATAAACTCCACCTCCTAAACCTAGCATTTCACTTCTTTCAGCACATTCTCACTCATCAGGATTCTACTCCACCAGAAGCAGCTAGAGATGTCCCTTTGGAGCATTCTATATCTCTCTATTGTACAATTAGGTCAGTAAACAGATGAGAATATTAATACAACCTAAACATAGCATTTATCTGTCCTGCAAGACTTAACAGTAAATCCTTTTCCTCATTTCTATAGCTATCATGTCCTCTGACTAAAGATACCTACTACATGTAGTGTCCCTACCATTTCAGGTCACTCCAGCTAACAACATGACCTGATAAAGAAACACTAAAAGTAAGTCAATAAATATGTTTTCAAGTGTTCTGGAATTAAAGTGTCACAGAGAACATTATTAATCTGGACAGGACACATACTTCTATATATGTAACTGCTAATGCTGAGGGTGGACTATGTTAGTATGCACATGCTGTGACTTGTACAGTTAAAGAGTTTAGTGCATGTTTTCAGAGTCTGTGGGTACTTGTAGGGTTAAAGGGTGAAAAGGGAGCCTGGCTATTTCTGTCTAAAATCCTATAGTAGAATATGTGATGTTTTCCCATCTTTTCATGGGAAGTGATACCACATGTATAGTCATGTAAGGGATTGTTGTCATTACCAGCTCTGTAATCCACCCATCAACTGTGAGGTTACAGTGGCGGTCACGGGGTTTCTTATAGTCCTAATATCTTTTTGTATTATGCAACTATCAAGATGTGGGTGTGGCAGTTATATAGTTTTTGTGTGTTATCACACCCATTGCCCTCTAGAAAAACCTGTGACCAAATGCTGTGTATCCCTGTACAGACACTTGTACCCACCACTGGATCTGATACTCTATTTTTCTATGGTCATCACACCATCACTGTTCCTCTCCCTCAGTCAATGTCTACTGTAAAGAGGTGAGTTACGTATGTATTATGAATACATTAAACCATTACACATCTTCTATAAATGGCTTTTATGTGTATTAAATATTGTAACCAGTCCCTATGTAACTGTCTAACTGTTGATTCGATACATACCCTTATCTGTAATCTAATTATCAGAATCATCTGTACTTCAGATGATGCTAGAGCAGAACACATGGTATTATTATAGTCTCTGATTTATGTTAGTCATCTGTATATCCGAGACTATTACAAGTACATATAATTATATTCCAAGCAGTTTATCCTGATGAGAGAGAATTATGTCATATAGACCACAGAACACCTGAACAAGTCCAATGTTGTGTGTAGCAATGAATACAGTTGTATTTTTATATTCATGCAGAGAAGACTAATTCATTATTCTTTCTCTGTTTTCAGTTTAGCTATACAGCCTCCATCACCACACCCCTCACGTTTCTACATCACCTTATCAAAGCATGATGCTTCTTCTCTCCTCATTAACTGCAAAAACTGTAATCATGGTACCGGAATCACCCTGCATTAGGACATTTCAGCACCCCATGGGAGGATTACAAACCAGGGACCAACTGAACATAGAGACCACAGGACATAACACCACAACTGGACTCATCAGCCAATCTCACTCACTAGACAGATGCCTTTTGATAATCCACACAGCAGAGCAGAGCACATTAAACTGGCGGCTCCTATTCAGGAAGGAGACTTCTTTGCTTACTAGAAGGTTTGTTGCTGGTGAGCTCTTATATAAGGCTAGCGAGGGGTATCAGATCCCCAGCGACCAGTGGATGCACCATTACTTACCATTTAGGCTGCAAATTCTAGGCACTTACCCTTCTTGCCTTCTCTATCTCTAGAATCAGAGGCTCTTAAACACATGCTACTTCCATCATGTATTCATGTTGGACTGAACATGATGTTTTCTGGTCTTCTCTCTCTCAGCTCACTGTCAGTAAACTGACATCTAAAACCAACTTCAGTTTAAATTCTCCAACACTCCAACTTCATCCCACCCTGAAGGTCCCCACTTCATGCTCTCAGACAGGTTCATCTTATACATGTGGCACTACCTGATAGAGTACTCTGTCGTGTAAAGAATTCAGTTGTATGACTCACAGTCAGAGACAACATCTTCAAGCCATTAGGACAGATGGGTGTTCACCACCAGGTTTCGATATACTCAAGTGTATATCTGGACTGCTACTATCCTATCAGACCTACCGTCCAGCCCTACAATCTGCTGTCTAAGAACCAGACATGAGACCCTGAAGTGTTCCATCCATCTTCCTGACATTGACCAAAGAAAACCACGAATGCACTCAACCAACAGTTTTTCTTCCAGGCCATTGTCATTCCCAGCTAATGTCTTCTATTTTACACCTGCTGGACGCTGTACCTGGTTCTGTACCTGGCTCCTCTAGCCAGAAACTGCTAGTGTCTTAGCACCTCCACAGGTGAGGATCTTTCACACTCTATACTACACGCACAGAGACAACCTCCCTTTTATGATCATGTTAGAGAGAGGTCGGATCTCTCCTGTCATATTTCATATATACCAGAGAAAACCTGCACAAGTACAATGTAGTGTATAGCAATGACTAATCATGATAATTATTCCCATCCAATACAGACTAATAAATTATTATTCTCTCTCTATTCTCAGTACAGCCTCCATCTCCATACAACCCTGTGGAGTTCTATTTAGAGCACCCACAGCCTATCATCACAGAGGATTTGGAAGTTTTCCATTGGTACCACACACCCTGTTGGGTGAGAATTCTCTTGCTAGTCTGTGTCATGTACTAGTTAAAGTGTTGAGGAATCGTCATCACCAACAAGTGGAGGTATTTATTGTTGGGTTATAGTATATAGGAATTAAGTAATATACCACCCAACCCACTGTAAAGTTTTAACTTATCTTTACACCTTTTTTTTTCCATTGCTCTAACTAGAACGATAAATTATTTCTAAATATCTAGAAATTGTTTTATTGACCTAAATTGTTATGGTTGGTAAATTTTATTCTAGGAGTGAATTGTGGGTGTGGTTTGGAGTTAAATGCTTTGTTCTGGCTGGTCTCTAGTTCCAACCTTACCACCTTCTTTAAGAACAACATTGTATGTATTTTTCTTCCCATAGTCCAACTAAGAGATATCCAAGGTCACCTTTACAACCTCCGAAATGTTAGGATTCAGTTTTCTGAGCCCCCCTCTCAACCCATTCCCGAGAGTAAGCTTCGGATTCTCTTGGGAGAGACGGTTCAATCTACTGCATCTGACCATGATGATGGGCAAAGATTGAAAGTTCGAATAGGAAATGTCTCAGCCTTAGGTTAGTTAGCAATTGTATTTTACCATTGATTTTAAAAGAGGAAAGACACTTAGTTTCTAGGGGAAATGGTTTGTAGTGAAACACTTGGATAAAGATTTTAGCACATTTCTGTAAGAGTAGCAGAGATGTTGAAAGAGCCAGCAAAGTTTGCTATTAAATTTTCCATCGGTATTTAATCTTGTGATTTCTACTTTTTTTTATAGTCCAAATTCTGTACAGTGTGTATTCCATAGGAATTTCAGTTTCAAAATAATGAACTCAACCTCCTAGTGTAATAAACACTTGCCACCTAAGAGTGAAGCTTTATCTTTGGTACTAAAGGATTGACGTCTCGGTGAAATGAATACCGAGAAGGGGCTTTAATGCTCTCAGTAACTATTTTGGGAGAGACTTTGCTGTGTCTAGATGAATGTCATTATTTGAGGTTACGTTCATTTCCTTTCAAAACTACTTGCAGCATCCACTCCATGGTTTGATGCATACAGAGATACATACCTGGACTTCCTGAAACAATCTGACCATGAGACCATTAGGCATTACATCTCTGGTATGTTAAACATGCAAGGATCAATGGATAATCCTGTACTTATACGCACCATTACATGTGGACACTGTGCCACCCTTTCTCCCACCCCATTCTCACCCCTCAACCCTTCATGTAGTGGTTTTAGTGGTACCCAGTACCTCTGAGGACCCTATTGAGGAATTCTCTAAACTCTACACCCAGCAGAAACTATCAGAATCTAACAAGCACCCAAAGTGGCTTTCTCCTCATATCTTCTATTATCATGTTCTCCTCCATGATGTGGTAGATGGAGCTACAGACATAAAAAGGTTAGAAGTACATAAGATTTGTGTTTATACTGCTAAATAGGAGAAAAAAGTTTTACTTTAAGATATAATAGCAGCTGCACTTCCATATGTTTACAATGGAACTCTTCTATTCCAAGGACACTTCTGTTTTAAGGTCACTACCAAAATACAGCTTTTGTATAACATTAATGAACTTTCCCCCTTGAAACTTGTTTCTCTTTCAATTGTCAGAGTTGAGGATAATTTTGCACTGGTAAAGGCCAAGTATGGAGATGGGAGATGCCACATGCTGCAATTAAACAGCTGTTCATCCTCAAACCTTGCTGCCCCTGATGTGTGGTCTCATTATTTCAAGACCTCAGCTACTACTGGTGTGGGAATAGGACAGGTAAAGTACCTCCAGCAGTTGTGTCTAAGTCAGTTTTCACTTTTTAAACTTAGAAGTTTTTTTTTTTAATTTGTTTATTTTTTGATAATATTGACACATTGGTCATGTGACACACTGGCCATGTATTCTCAGGCATGTCTAGAGAATAACATTCTCGCCAAATTGATGAAATGACAGCATTGCCAAATTAAATCGTCACCACTATACACCTTATAGGAACACTATACACCCCATAGGAACACTATACACCCTATAGGAACACACTATGCACTCCATAGGAATTCCTATAGGGTGTATAGTGTTCCTATGGAGTGTAGAGTGTTCCTATGGAGTGTACAGTGTTCCTATGGAGTGTAGTGTTCTTATGGAGTGTATAGTGTTCCTATAGAGTGTATAGTGACACTATATGCTCTATAGGAACACTATACACACTGTATGATATGTACATATACTCTAAGATCTTCTATGGGACACTATATAAATAACTTTATACACATTATTATAAGGACTGGTTCATTTTGTAGTTAGTGAGCTGTGTGACTATGTATTATTAGGATGAGACTGATCATGGTGTGTTCAAGAAGTTCCATTTCAGAAGGAAGCCCTCCAAAAACAAGCACAATGGACCAATTCCAAATAATGCCCAACCTGAAGAGACACCAAATTTGACCAGCACTGATGTCATCAAGCCAACCCAAGAACCTCATCTCATCCTAACCTGTCCTCCATGGTTGAGACTGGGGAGGATCCTCTCTCTCAGTTGGCAGCAACGACTTCATTACCCAAGGACGAGATTTCCAACAAGAGAATCCATTGGAGACCATAATCTTCTGAACCAAAGTGACTTGTTGAACTCTGATGAATCACATGTGGTACAGTATGGGCAGTGCTTGAGTGAGGACGACCATCGGAACATCAGGAACTTTGTGATGGACCTAGTGGCCAGGAGACTACTTCCTCACCTCAATGAAGTCCTCAGGAATCTCAATGAATGGGTTGGTTCACTATACATAGGAAGAGGATGTGCATGTGGATAGCAATCCCCCTAGAGAGAATTTTGTAAAGTGTTTACCAATATTCACTTCAAACTAGAGAGTGCCTTAATTACTAAGCTTGGTATTATCACATAGAGCATAGAGGGGAGGATATAGTTCAGAATGGGGAAGCCCATCCCCAGTAAGATCACAGATCACAGAGGGTTAATGCAAGAATTATATACTTACCCATAATTATAGGGATACACCCCCTTCCCACCCCTCCCCCACTTATCTTGTCTATATAATCTTCCTTACCCCCATGATTCAGCTATGTAAGAGTTTGTGTGCTCCATCACCTTCCTTGCTCTGTCATGGTTATGACCAGTGCTTGAGAAGTGTATGGAATGTAAGAGAGGGCCTCTATAAATGCTGTTCTAGTGACACATGTACACATTTAATGATGGATGTCAACTGATTAGATAGTCTTGTCATTTTGTCAAAATTCAAGTTTGTAATAATATTCCTGACAAAATTATGATTAATTGGTATTGGTCAAAATTTCATGTGTCCACTGTGGGTACATACAACAGTCCCTTGGCCTTTCATTACAGGTACTAATACTTGATACTATTGTAGCGACAGGCTATCAGTACATTAGTACATTACCTGTACATTGCCTGTAGATTACATGTACATTACCTGCACATTAATGACCTGTAGATTTACTGTAATTTTGCAGCTTTTGAGTCAACGTACTGTCAGACGTAGTTTTAGCAACATGCTTAGAGGACTGAAGATGTTTTGGGGGACCTAACAATGTTGTGACTGATGAAACAAAGTGAGTGAGGGATGTCTATTATAATGATCCACACACGGTTCTGACATATTTGTGCTATGGACAGTAGTAACAGCAGTTCTTCTTTATTCCTTTCAGCTATACATCTAATTCCCTGGAAATGCAACTACAGCAGCTTGCAGACATTGCTTTCCTCCTTCAGAATTATGATCTTGCCTTGCACAGTTATTACCAGGTCAAGAAGGACTTCCAGTCTTCCAATGCTTGGCTCTACTATGGAGGAGCAGTTGTCAGTGATATTCACTTCATCCTCTAACTGTAGCTTTCCTAAACGATACTCTGCCATTCTATTTTAACTGTCCTTCTATTTTACCTGTCCTTCTATTTATGCCTGTTTTACCTGTACCTCTATTTTATCTGCCCTTCTTTGTATAATATGATTTAAAGGGTTTGTAATAATAGTATTTTATGTGTTGTAGGAGATGTGTGCAGTGACTGCCTATCTACTTTCATCCACGAGAAGAGATGCAGTCTCTCACTTGGAAGAAGCTATATCAGTCTATAATCTATCCTGCAAGTAAGTCCTTCATTTAGCATTGGTTCTTCCAGTTTGTAGTTAGGTAGGGGTGGAGCTTAGGTGCTGTCCCCTATGATGATACCTATCTAATTTAGGAATGTTTCATGTTTAATAAATTTTTTTGTGTTACAAGAACAAAATAATAATTATGTTTTGTTTTGTAAATGGCAAGAAGATTTTAATTAATGCCTTTGGGCAGTAAAGCTGTTGTTTTGTACTGTAATAGTTATAGTTTGTAGACAGATTCAATTCCATCCTGCATACACTCTCTTCCAGAGCTCCATACTATAGTATACGTGCCTCTCTGCTCCTGATAGACATCTACAAGGAGAGAGGCCTCTACAAGGAGCTCACTCAGCTGTGCATGCGTATGACATCAGACGTATGTCTATTATGGGACTATGACTCTAAGAAGGGTACCCTCTTCCTTCCTAGTATTGTACAAGCTGAGG